>OZ038385.1:53133207-53596829 GCA_964036045.1 Eutreptiella sp. 'Long Island Sound 2002'
AAATCGACAAACCTCGCAGGATCTTTAGACGGGGCACCAATACATAACACAATCTCGAAGACAAAAACCCTGTTCAGAGATCGAAGTATCTTACAGCACTCATTCACATAGTTGGCATTCGATGCTTCTTTAGTATTCACAGACTGCAGTGCGATTGCGACTGCGACTTGCGACTTGCGCGCTCGCTGCGCTGCTGCTGTTCGAAGCCATAACACTACCCCCCCCTTGAGACCTCGAAGAGGGCTCACTCCTCTGGGTGGGCGTCACAATGTCGAATCTGCAGAGCGGGCCGTGAAAAATTTTTTTTTGGACCTCGACATGTGCTGGCTACAGAAGCATAAAAGTGGTCGAAACTCACACACTGAGGTGCAGTCATCGTATACCTGTCGTTAGCGCCTCATTCATACGCCGTGTTCGACTCTGCCACGGCTGTGTTTTGGCGGAAGCTGCAGAAGACAACTTCGCCAGGCACACTGCACGGGCGCTGTATCCAGAGCAGGGCTGTGGGCACGTCGAACCACAACATACCATAACATTGGGCACAGCTATCGAAGGTGGTTACCCAGCAGACAAACAACCAACAGGCTTATACATCTGTCAACTCGACAGGACATATGAAGGCAGTCGATACCATTAATGGCATCCAGACTGTCGAATAAGCCATTACTTGGCATCCAGACTTGTCGAATCAGCAGTCCGTGCCCCACGTAAACGTGGATGAACGATCCACCCTGCAGCCACCTGGAGTTGACACACTTCGTGCACTTCCTTCAGTGTCTCGACGCCAGCCATGAACTTGAAGGTGTCATGACCCGTGTAGTGTCGACGGATGTCACTTTCGAGGGCACGCTGCTGAATTAGGATACCAGATCGATGGTTCAGCAATGGAAGGTTTGGATCACCGGGTCGGCCGTCGACGGGGCACTTGTACTGGAATACGAAGACATGTTCACGGGCAAGCGCTCGAAATTGTCCAGGTCCCAATGTTTGTGCCTTGGTCGAATAGAAATCCCAAAGGTTCGACGGTTTCCAAGCGTCCTCGCTCCACAGATCGGTCCGATTGGTGACTTCGAAGGAGAAGGAGAAGGAGAACCCGTCATGTCGACCAGTAGACCATCGATAGGTTTCCTTCGAACCAGTACCAGCGGCCATGGTGTGGTAGAACTGACCAGTTCGCGTATCGACTCGCCACCATGGCGTGTCAGCAATCGAAACTCGTCGCACAACAATGATGGCACTGACATCATGGACTCCAGGGCGGAGGGCATATCGGTCAATGACCGCAAGCATGTCGGTTTGAGAACCTTCTTCTTGGAGTCGACCGAGGTGTTGATGTACATACTGACCATCAGCGAGGGAACTCTGCAGAGCGAATCGAACCGCTTCTGCTGTCACAAGGCTCGAAGCCGTGTCAACAATGAACGCTTCGAGGACTTGGTCTCGGCGGCTGAACTTGCGTCGATGGGCAGCCTTGAAATCATCATGGATCGACGTGAGGTACTTGAAGAACGGGATGTCGACGTGGTGTTGATAGGCGTTCGACTCTGCCGGCAAAAACAATTGGTCGACGGGGTCCGGGTGGAACGGGTCACTCGCAAGCGAGTCGGTGGGCTCAACCTCCTCCCGTTCATCAGCATAGACATCCCTTCGGAACTGGACCGCTCGACGCCAACGTCGTCCACCTTCGTATCCGGCCTCGAAGGGGGACATGAGATATTTCGAGGTACCCATGCGTCGAACCAAATCGGCGGCGTCCACGAAAGGAAAGAGGTTGACATACTCCTCACTGGGCGAGTGAAGGGCGGCAACTCGTCGGATTGCCTTATCGAAGTCGTGGTATCCGAGCCGTCCGGGTCCAGTCTGGTAAATCGTCGCCAACTGGACAGGGTCGATGGGGGCACCTGGTGCGGCGGCGTTGTACGCATAGGGTTCGGTTTGTTCTCCGAGTCGAAAGTACTTCTAGAGCTGGACTGCAAGGTCCTGTGTTCGATGTGGGGCGCACCCATATCGCTTATACCCAAGTCGAGAGGTGCCTCGTAGACCTCGCAGTTGGTGTCGGCGAAGAAGCAAATCGACTTTGTACGCGAGAAAGGGGGCTCGATCATCGAAGAGCCAGTCGTTCGCCTGGCAAACCTTCTAGAGATCGCGAATAACTCCAAGGATCGAAACGGCAACGGGGGCTTCTCGTTTCATCTTGTCCTCGGTCCAGAGGCGTCGGTACCTGAAGATCTGGTGGATTCCATCGGCGACGTTTATCAGGTCGTCGATCCCTGAGATCTCTCGATGCATGCTGTTGAGTCGAGCAATTTGATTCGGCAGGTCATATTCGGAGAGATTTAGTCGGAATCCCCAATCGAGCTCTTCGTCGCAGTGTCGCCAGTCGACGAGGGCCTTTCGAAAGTTCTGGCAAGCCACTTCGATTTTTGTATACCACTGGTAGCCCGGCTTGCCACCGGCATTCCCACGCTCATCGAAAGATGTGTCAGGTGCGCTTCGCGCCATCTCGTAAGGGAATGGTGCGGTTCGTCCCCAACTGTCGATGTTGATGGTCTTGCCTAACTCGGTGATAGTGGCATTCGTCTTCGTCACAACTGCGGCATGGCGTTCGTTCAAGAATACGTGCCTAGCTCGTTGACCAGCCATGGCGCTCTACGCAATAGTGAGTACCGATGGTTCGAGCTTGGTTTATTCCGATTTCATTGGATCGTCCTCGTGTGTCCCAAATCGATAGGGTGGCTTCTTTCCGAACGTACCCAAGTGTCGGATTCGATCGACGGTCTCGATTTCATGGTTGTACTGCGGCATGTTATAGGGCTGCCACAGCGGTTCTGGCGCCGGCACAGTATCGTAACTGGGCGGTGGTGTCGACCAACTTTGTGTGGCATCGTACGCATAATCATTCTCGTTGTCCGACTCGAGTGGCCAGGGTTCATCGTCGTCATTGAAGTAGTAGGAGTCGGATTGGTTCGTTCGAGTAGAAGCTTGCGTCTTCGGGGCATTTGACTGCCAGGATTGGTCGACCCAGTTGTTGGGGGCAGCGTCATCGTTGTTGTTATAGCTGGAGGTACTCGGCTCTCCGGTATTCGGTCCCCACGACGGTTCGTCCCTGGATGGCCTTGATGTCCAGGTGTTTGGCCTCGATGTCCAAGAACTGTGGACCCATCCAGGCGCTGAACAGAGGAAGGGGATCAGTCGTCGTATCCCGTGTAGCAAGCGAGATCTTCATCAGAATCCAACCAATCGGGGCTCGAGCACCGCTCTCGAAAGTATTCTGCATCGACCGGGGGCGGGGGCCCATACAGCTTGCAGAGTTTCGGGTGCATGCGGGGTGGGGTCCCTCCCTTGGTCGATTCCAGAACAGGCCAGCTAGCCAGGGCTATCTCGAGCACTTCCAAGCCTGTGGTGCCTCCTGATATGACGGGTCGTCCACTCGGTGCCATTCCTGCAAATTCCCCGCGAGGGAACACACCTCCCTTGCCTCCTTTCGACGAGGGGCCTCCTTTTCCTTTTGAGCTCCCAACATATGCCGACTGGCTGTAGTTCGGCGCTTCGAATGGATCGAGAGGTCGACTGGGTCGAGTTGGCGCTGATGCAACCGACCAACAGCGGCGAGCTGAAGTTGACCTTGCTGGGGGTTTGGCACCATCGTTGTCATTGATCGCGTCAACATCGATGACGTCCGACGGTGATGCTCGAGGAGGTGGAGGTCGAGAGGAAGTTCGGGGCGTCCCGGATGTAGTACCATAGGCGGAGGCTCCGGCGGTCGACCCGGAACCTCGCATGAGTTTTTCGAAAAACCGTGCTGCAGAGAAGACCAAGGTTACTCAGGGTGGAGTCGAAGAAGCTCAAGGTACACAGGATCCTCCTCTAGAGCTTTGCTCGACTCCCAAGACCATGTGTCGTCATCCCATTCACAACGGTACAGGAACGTGCGGCGCTTTCTAGATCCCACTCGACGTCTAGCCAGGATCTTGACAAGTGGAGGAGGTTCTCCAGTTTTGACAGGGGGCATCGGGAACTCCCACACCGGCTGTCCCTCTCGATGGATATAGGGCTTTATGCTGTCTCAATTGAAAACTCGCAACCCATCGAAGGGGGCAGGGATGTCAAGTTTAACATTCTCGCCCTTGTTCAGTACCTCGAGAATCTTGTAAGGGCCGCACCAGACAACATCGAGTTTCCCTTTATGTCAATATTCCGGTACCAACACCCACCATCGTTCACCCACTTCAGGCACTCGAACGTGTCGGTCCATTTGCAGGACCACATGCATCTGGCGTCGACGTTCCTCGGCAAGCATTGCACGCACAGAATCAAAGGTACGCTCCGCTCGTTGCATGTAATCATTCACGGTCGATGGCTCATGTGCATGAGAAGTCATTTGGGGAAAATCCAATGGAAAATGGGGTGTTCGTCCTTCATCTATCTCGAACGGGGATAGCCGAAGGCTATTGGATGTCAGGTTGTTAAACTGAATCTCGGCGAACAGTAGGTCGACATCCCACTCGTTGTGGCCGAAGATGCCGTGTGTACGCAGGCGCTGGAGGATCGACTGGTTGCTGCGTTCCGCCAGGCCATTGCCTCGAGGGCGGTTGGCTACTGTTTGGTGCATCTCAATCTTGAAACACTGAGCCAACTCCTTCCACGCTTGGGACTCGAACAGCTTGTCTCGGTCAGAAACAATTTGTCGAGGGCATCCTTTCAGTCGAACTACTTCACGCAGAAACACGTAGATAAGATCGTCGGCCGTCATATCCTTGCGACAAGGGATGAACATTCCACGCTTAGAGAATCGGTCGACTACAGTCATGATGGCGTCATGGCCCCTTGTGGTCGGCGGCAATCCTGAAGACCAATCGATGGACACACTGTGCCATTTGGTGTCGGGCACCGGTAATGGTCTTGGCACTCTGGCGGTGTCGACTCGCCTTGATTTTGCCGCTTGACAGACATCGCAACTTAGTATGTATCGCTCGACGTAGTGTCGGAGGTGCGAACAAACGTAGTCGCGCTTGCCCAGGGCCATGGTTCGAAGGACACCCGAATGGCCATAGAAATCCGACTCGTGATACATGGCCATAATCGACGTCACCAGTGTTCGAGGGACAAGCACACGCTTGCCCATCCTCGACAAATGGAAAAATTTGCCATCATCGAAGGACAACTTGACATCGCGAAGCTGGTGTCGTGCCGCAGGGCTTCGAACCGCGACTTCGTAGATGATGCGATGAGCTGGCCAGATGCGGTCAAAAGCGGAGGACCGTCCTTTAAGTATAAAGGCATCGACTTCGCCACGAGACAAGGCGTCCTTCATTGGATGTCGAAGAAAGGAAGGTGGGTACGGGTCACGGCCCGACCGTCTGGTGACTGCCAGAGATGCGCCAAAGAGGGCGTCCCATCGGAGCAGTTGAGGCATTGGCATTTCCAATGTCTCCACTGGTCCTGACGGGACTGCCGCCACTGCGGCAAGGCGGGGTGGGGTTGGCCCTGTTGGTGTGAGGATTCCCGGTCCACGCGTCCAACCCCCACCCAAGAGGCCTCACCTGCCGCCAGAGCGACCTTCAGCGCGGCGGCGGCGGGGTGGGCAATGGCGATGGCGGCTGTTGGATCGTTTCGGGTGGCGGCCGTGGGCGTTCGTGGTTGGGCCCCCAAGACGCAATCGAGATACCGTTCCGCCCTGTCCGCGGTGGCGAAGTATGAGGGTACCAGAGCGTTGCGGGCGCCGCTTACTGACACGCTGGCTGAATTCTTGGCGTCAAGGGTCTCCATGGGGCAGGCCAGATCCACCCTCAGGGGGTATGTATCCGCGGTTCTGGCGGCAGAAGATGTCAGACTACTCCCGGGTTGTGTTCAGGCTATCCACTGGAGGATTGCAAAGTCTGGAAAACCGACACCGGGGCAGCCATACCTGGGGCCGGAGGGTCTCGGTCTCCTGTGGGCCAGAGCAATTTCGCCGGTTGAGCAGGCAGTGGCAGCATTGGCGAGCCTCAGTTGGCTCCTCTTCTTGCGAGTCTCTGAAGCGGTGTCCATCACGCCAGCGGGGTTGGGGAGTGATTCCGTGGTCCTGTTCGTCACTACCAAAGTTGGTGGCCACAGAGAAGTGCGACGGCCGCTTTATGAGTGGGCACGGTCGTGGGTCCGATTCCTCAGATGCTACGCCGAGGCCAGCTGCATCCCTGAAGGTCAACCGTTGGTTAGGGGAGGGGTTGAGGCAGTGGAGAGGATCTTCGCAGACCTCCTCCGTGATTACCCATATAGTGGCCACCAATGGCATTCCCTGCGGCGGGGGGGCGCTGCAGCCGCCTTCCACCGCTCCCCGAATGTGGCTTACTTCGTCTGGTGGGGGCGGTGGAAGCGGCTGGCCACAGCGTTGGAGTACGCTTTGGGCTACTCTGACCCTGCGGTGGTTGGGGCTTTGGTGCTTCCATGGCCTGTTGGTGGCCAGGCTTCTGATGAGCGTTTGGCTGTGTTGTTGGCCGCCCTGTGGGGTGACCCCATGTATGCAAGCCCTGAGCGGAAGTCCACGAAGGCGACGATGGAGATCTCAGTCCCGGTGCCTGCGGGGCCTGTGGTATCTCTTCCTGATATGGATGTGGCGACGAATCGGAAGGAAGTGGACGACGTGGGGTCTGATTCGGATTCTTCGTCCGTCCCCTCGGAGTCTTTGGACTCAGATGTCTCCAGAGCAAGTGCCTGTAACATCACCACAGGACCCAGTCTGTCCGCTGGTCCAGGGGAACGCCCTCGACAATTCACGCCGGGAACCAGGCCTCAGGTCGTCGGGAGCGGCATGAGGAAGCTGCGATCGAAAGGAGCCGGCAAGGCACCGAGAGGTGGCGCAGCAGAGGTCGACGGCGCTGATAAACTGAGGCCCAAGCGGCGAGTCGTTGGTCTGGGCGATCCCTTATCTGTCCAGCGGCATCATGCGACGAGCGCGCAGGTGGGCCTGGTTAGTGCAAAAGCCCGGCGACCTGCCTCCAAGAGGCGGCATCCTGATGGGCCTCCAGTCGGGCCTGCCAGCAAAGTGGCTGTGCGTTCCCCGCCGGAGTGTAAGGGCAAGGGCGGCGGAACAGAGGCCGGCAGGGGAGGGGGGGGGGGTGTCGCCTGGAAATTCGCCCCCCGCGGGGGAGACTCGCGAAACCCCATCTGCCTGTGACACGCCGGTTGGTGGCCCAGTGCTAAGTTCGGCGCAGGGATCGCTGCGGGTGATCACATTGGCGGATGGGGGGCCCCGCCCTCTGACCAGGGCAGACCTTTTGTATATGCGTTTGGAACCAGTTCCGTTATTTGTCCACTTTTTGCAGGCGTTCTTTTCTTTCTTGCCCTGGCTTCACCGGGCATTGTCTTGCGGGGTTTTGTTGCTCATGCGGCGACTCCATTTGTTTGTGCTGCATTTGTTCATTACGTGTGAGGATTTCCGTTTACGGTCCGCACCGGATATAACTTTTAGCGCTTTGTCGGAATTTACAGCGGAGTCCTGGCAGGCTCTTTTGCACCTTTCTATGTCCCCGGTGCCACAGGTGGGAAAAGTTGACCCACAATTGGTGGAGAGGGGTCTGGGAGCAGTGGGTAACTACACAATATCCGACGATCTGTGGTGTGAGTTGGCGCCCCCTGATTTCGAAGCATCTGTGTCGGATTTTCATTTGGAGAGGGAAAGTCGCTCATCTAATAGGGAGGCTTTGGTGCTGTCCATGGTTAAGTGGTTGCTGCGTGAGGGAGTTGTTTCCATCATGGATGAAAGTTGCCCCATGGGGGCGACTTGCTGGCCGTTTGTGATCCCGAAATCCACGGAAAAGGTGTCCCTCATTTTTAATTTAGTTGAGTTTAATGAGAGCTTGCATAAGCCGTTGTCTTTCTCGCTGGATGGTTGGGAACAAATCTCCCGGAGGTTGGCGGAATGGCCGGCCGATAGGCCGCTGTTTTGTACACACGTGAATCTCAAAAATGCTTTTTGGAGTTTTAAGTTGCCTAGACGGCACGAGAGGGCCTTTCCTCCAGATGTTCAATATTTGGCTCAGGTTAGCCACGCGGTCGAGACCTTCTTCCCGGTTGCTCTCCAAAGCATTGGGCTTCATCCATTGGCACTTTAGGCCCCGTTTGGGGGGGGGACCGCTGCTCGCTGGGAGCTATTGTTGTGACCGGTCGGGGGGGTTTGAACGACCTACGCCACTGTCCTTTTGGACCTTGATGGCTGTTCTATATCATACTCATGTCCTCCTGGACTCTGATGGCTGTTAAATATCATACTCGGGTCCTCTTGGGCCTTGATGGTTGTTCTATATCATATTCGTGTCCTCTTGGACCTTGATGGCTGTTCTATAATCATACTCGTGTCCTCTTGGACCTTGATGGCTGTTCTATATCATGCTCGTGTCCTCCTGGACCTTGATGGGTGTTCTATATCATACTCGTGTCCTCCTGGACCTTGATGGCTGTTCTATATCATACTCGTGTCCTCTTGGACCTTGATGGCTATTTAATATCATATTCGTGTCCTCTTGGACCTTGATGGTTGTTTTTCTATTTCATACTCGTGTCCTCTTGGGCCTTGATGGCTGTTCTATATCATACTCATGTCGTCTTGGACCTTGATGGCTGTTTGCTATCATATTCGTGTCCTCCTTGACCTTGATGGCTATTCTATACCATGCGGGTGTTCTCTTGGACCTTGATGGCTGTTCTATATCATACTCGTGTCCTCTTGGACCTTGATGGCTGTTCAATATCATACTCGTTTTCTCCTCGACCTTGATGGCTGTTCTATATCATACTCGTGTCCTCTTGGACCTTGATGGCTGTTTAATATCGTATTCCTGTCCTCTTGGACCTTGATGGCTGTTCTCTATCATACTCATGTCCTCTTGGACCTTGATGGTTGTTCAATATCATACTGGTGTTCTCTTGGACCTTGATGGCTGTGCTATATCATACTCGTGTCCTCTTGGACCTTGATGGCTGTTCTATATCCTATTCGTGTCCTCTTGGACCTTGATGGCCGGTCTATATCATACTCATGTCCTCTTGGACCTTGATGGCTGTTTAATATCATACTCGTGTCCTCTTGGACCCTGATGGCTGTTCTATATCATACTCGGGTCCTCTTGGACCTTGATGGCTGTTTAATATCATACTCGTGTCCTCTTGGACCTTGATGGCTGTTCTATATCATATTCGTGTCCTCTTGGACCTTGATGGCCGGTCTATATCATACTCATGTCCTCTTGGACCTTGATGGCTGTTTAATATCATACTCTTGTCCTCTTGGACCTTGATGGCTGTTCTATATCATACTCGGGTCCTCTTGGACCTTGATGGCTGTTTAATATCATACTCGTGTCCTCTTGGACCTTGATGGCTGTTCTATATCATGCTGCTGTCCTCCTGGACCTTGATGGCTGTTCTATATCATACTCGTGTCCTCTTGGACCTTGATGGCTGTTCTATATCATGCTCATGTCCTCTTGGACCTTGATGGCTGTTCTATATCATACTCGTGTCCTCTTGGACCTTGATGGCCGGTCTATATCATACTCATGTCCTCTTAGACCTTGATGGCTGTTTAATATCATACTTGTGTCCTCTTCGACCTTGATGGCTGTTCTATATCATACTCGTGTCCTCTTGGACCTTGATGGCTGTTTAATATCATACTCGTGTCCTCTTGGACCTTGATGGCTCTTCTATAATCATACTCGTGTCCTCCTGGACCTTGATGGCTGTTCTATATCATGCTCCTGTCCTCCTGGACCTTGATGGTTGTTCTATATCATACTCGTGTCCTCTTGGACCTTGATGGCTGTTCTATATCATGCTCATGTCCTCTTGGACCTTGATGGCTGTTCTATATCATATTCGTGTCCTCATGGACCTTGATGGCTGTTTAATATCAT
The DNA here is from genome assembly GCA_964036045.1 of Eutreptiella sp. 'Long Island Sound 2002'. Taxonomy (NCBI): domain Eukaryota; phylum Euglenozoa; class Euglenophyceae; order Eutreptiales; family Eutreptiaceae; genus Eutreptiella; species Eutreptiella sp. 'Long Island Sound 2002'. The sequence goes on from OZ038385.1 coordinate 53,143,101, forward strand.
ACTCCTGTCCTCTTCGACCTTTGTACTTGCGGCTCACTGGTGGCTAAGTGGAAATGTGAAGTTGGGGCTCATTTGGGGCTCAGTTGTGCATTGCGATGTCTTTGTGCCTGTTTGTTGTGCGTTTACCATGCTAGGTAATGTGCATTTAATGTTTTTAGAAGTTTTAGATACTCACTGGGTCAAGGTTCAAGGGGGGGGGGTACTTTTTTTGGCGACGGCTCAGTTGACTGAGCGCCCGAATGAGCCGTCACTGAGCCGTCACTGAGCCGTCACTGAGCCGGCTCACTGAGCGCTCAGTGAGCGCTCAGTGAGCGCGCCAAATGGCTCAGTGAGCGCTCAGTGAGCGCTCAGTGAGAGCTAATTGGGGGCTCACTCAGAGGGTTCCCCCCCCTTTCCGCCTCTCCTCCGCCCCCCTATCCGCCTACTCATCCATTCCTTCTCGCTCCCATAGGTCCTCTCTTTCACACCATGTCTTTTGTTGTCCCAGGTCTGGAACCGGCAGCTTCAAAGGCTCTCGCGTCTTTCCTTAGTCGCCCCCGGGTACCTACCGCTTTCACAGAGGCAGCGTACCCGGGGGTGCCTTCGACGGACCTAGAGCCCTTCAAGCTGTGGGCCCAGCAGCTCCCTGCCCCTTCCCCAGAAGTGGTCCGCATCAACGTGTCCGATGTGACCCTTCTTGGAAAGAGCTGGATGCACCGGTGCAACCAAATGTTGCGCCAGGTGCATCCAGCTCTTCGTGCCGTACGCTTCCGCTTTCCTGTGGCTGCTGTCCAAGATTTGGTGCAGCAGTCCTCAGGAAAGCTGATCGGTACCCCCCACGAGTTCGGGACACAGGTTCATGACACCAAAGATCTCCAACACGGTTGGACTTCAGATCTTGGTGTCAGCCACGTGGCACCCAAGAAGGGACTTCTTGAGCCCCTGCCTTTCGGGGTCGGGGTGGTGTCAGGGGAATGGTGGGAAAGCCTTTCGGCTTGTCCCATCATTCCTGAGTGGTGCCATGTGGTGCCCGACTGGACCACCCCAGCCCTGTACAGGACCAAGGAGCCCGTGTTCCTCCGCGGTGCCGCCTCCCCTCCCCCCTACATCTCCCTGGCTGCCCCGGTGTTCTCACATGAACTCCCGGCTCATGACCTTGAGTCGGATGAGTCCTTGTGCGACTTGGGGCTCCGGGTGGTTAGGGGGGCGGTAGAGGCCAAGGAGTGCGAGAACTGGTACCGCATTCTCGTCGACTCCTGCGGCACCCAGCCGGATGCAATTTGGGATCTGCTGTCCAATGCACACTCTCGCGAGGAGTGCTTGGCTGATCCCAAACTGCCACGGCGCTGGGGTACTCGGCCCGGCAAGCTTATCTCTGTGTTGGGAAGGGACCCCTTGCAACGGGCTAGTCAGCAGTGCAGTGCTCGCTGGCCCGAGATGAGGGGTCTCTTACCAATGCAGTGGTCGGCAATTGCCGCCGGGGAAGATGCTAGGGAGCAGACCTGGCATGCTGACGTTGATAAGTTGCCAGGTACGCTCCCTAGCATGGGTGAGCTGCCCGACCATCTCTCAATGATGCTTGTCCTCTCGGACAAGTATCATTTAGAGGTGCACCTGGGCAGCCACCTGGGTGACCATGACGCTCTGCGGGTCGAGACCTTCGAGTTTCAGCGTGGGGACATGGTTCTCTTTGCCTCCACGCTGAGACATCGGGGTCTCGCCGCGCTGCCGGGGGTGGGGAAGCAGGTCGTTCTCTTCCGCTTCCTCACCCCTGACGAGCGTCACAAGTGGGTGGACGTGGAGCGGTTCATCCTTGACCCTCTGCCAGGGGCCAAGGATGAGCTGGCTTCACGGCCACGGGGAGACGGGCCGCTGCCCAGCCCCAGGGCTATCAGCCACTGTGGGCAGTACTTCGCCTTCGGCGAGGAACTGCAGGGCGCGGTCGGTCTGCCGCGGTTTGAGCAGCTGGACGACTGGCTGGCCCCCGTGGGCCCGTCAGGCCCCGGCTGCCCATACCACCCGCTGCTGCTGGCCAGGCCTGCCCTGGACGCCGCCGACCCTATGTGCCACGTGTACGTGGAGGAAGGCGACTTCCTGTGGACAAGCGGGCCATCCTGGCTCGACCTGGGTAACAGTGGACCCGGGGAGGCTGCCATGCTGCAGCAGTATTGGGCCCCCTGCTCCCGCCCCATCTCCGCGCAGCAGGCTTTGCTGCTCGGCTTCTCGTGGCATCGCGGGCCGGAGAAGCGGTGTACAAGGAGCGATGCGGGCGCCGAGGTCCCGCTTTTGATGCGCTGCATCTGCAGCGGCAAGGTGTTACTCCCTTCTCCCCCTGCCCTGCAGGATTCACACCGGGGTGTTGGGGGGAATATTGGTAGGGGGCGCGACAGGGTGGTGGTGGGGTGCACCAGGGTGTTTGGAAAGGTGGGTCTGGGGCTGTGGGCCTGTGGGGCTGTGGGCTGGCAGGGGGTTCTCTGTGTGCCCCACGAGCGGGCTTAACATGTGCACAGGGTGCCCCACGAGTGGGTTTAACATGTGCAGAGGCTGGCCAGCGCGTGGGCCTACTGCACAGGCCGTGCCAGTCTGCTGCTGGCCTTTACGGGGCCTGTATGGGGGCCTGTACGGGCCCTGTCTGTGGCCTGCATGGGGCTGTGCTCAGGCGGCTCCAGCATCCTGCCGCCAGTTGCAGTTGCCAGTCTGGAGGTGCAACTGAGACCTGACTGAGCCGTCTGGTGCGCTCAGTGAGCGCTCACTGAGCCATTTGGCGCGCTCACTGAGCGCTCACTGAGCGCTCACTGCGCCATTTGGCGCGCTCACTGAGCGCTCAGTGAGCGCTCACTGAACGTGCCAAATGGCTCAGTGAGCGCTCAGTGAGCCCAATTAGCTCTCACTGACGGCTCAGTGAGCTCTCAGTGGGGGAGGCGCGAACGTTACCTGGCACCTTCGGTGGGTGGCGCGAACGTTACCGGGCGCGAACGTTGACTCTGTGCTTTGCTGCTGTTTCCATCTTTATTTTTGGACCCCCCCCCCCTACATTTGCAGGCTCAATTTCCCCTGCACGAGCCTTTGGTTGATGCAAACGGCAGCAAAACCCAGAGTCAACATTCGCGCCCGGTAACGTTCGCGCCGCCTACCGAAGGTGCCAGCAGCTCCTCACGACCACCACTACTGGCAACGCGACGGCAACTGCAACTGGTGTCAGCGATGAAGGAGCCGGTGCCAGGGGCATCGGGAGCGGAGCCCGCAATGGCAGCGGCGGTTGACAAGGCTTGGGGGCCAGTGGGCCCATCACTCGCCGACCTGGCCATCAGGTCCCCGGTCCCTTTTCCCGCGGTGCAGCCACCCCGGGCCAGTGATGTACGCGCGGGCTTCTTGGGGCTGTACATTGCCCCGGTCAACAAGCAGCCCGCACCGGAGTACCTCCTCAACAGGACGGTGAACGTGAAGGGGTTACCACGGCACTCCACCGAGAGGTGGTATTGGAGCGTCACCCTCAACGCGGTCACCGCCGCGCAGCAAACGACGGCCACCCAGATGCACCTGCCGTGCAGGGTGACCCTGTCCGAGGATTGTGGGCTTGTGGCAGGATAGGGGGGATTTTTTGTAGCCCGTTTTGCCTACCGGCTGGGGTCCAAACACTGGTGCTTGGACCTAGCCGTGGGGTCGGAGGAGGGGGGGTTGCTGGCGCGCGCTGGCTCAATTGCTTTTAAGCAGGTGCTGTCATGGGACGTGCAGGGGGAGGGGTTTTTCTCTTGGACCTTGATGGTTGTTTTATATCATACTTGTGTCCTCCTGGACCTTGATGGCTGTTTGATATCATACTCGTGTCCTCTTGGACCTTGATGGCTGTTCCGTATCATACTCCTGTCCTCCTGGACCTTGATGGTTGTTCTATATCATACTCGTGTCCTCCTGGACCTTGATGGTTGTTCTATATCATACTTGGGACCTCTTGGACCTTGATGGCTGTTCTATATCATACTCGTGTTCTCTTGGACCTTGATGGCTGTTTCATATCATACTCGGGTTCTCTTGGACCTTGATGGCTGTTCCGTATCATAGTCGTGTTCTCTTGGGCCTTGATGGTTGTTCTATATCATACTTGTGTCCTCCTGGACCTTGATGGCTGTTCTATATCATACTTGTGTCCTCCTGGACCTTGATGGGTGTACTATATCATACTCCGGTCCTCTTGGACCTTGATGGCTGTTCTATAATCATACTTGTGTCCTCTTGGACCTTGATGGCTATTTAATATCATATTCGTGTCCTCTTGGACCTTGGTGGCTGTTCTAGATCATACTCATGTCGTCTTGGACCTTGATGGCTGTTTACTATCATATTCGTGTCCTCCTTGACCTTGATGGCCATTCTCTACCATGCGGGTGTCCTCTTGGACCTTGATGGCTGTTCTATATCATACTCATGTCCTCTTGGACCTTGATGGTTGTTCTATATCATACTCATATCCTCTTGGACCTTGATGGCTGTTTAATATCATACTCATGTCCTCTTGGACCTTGATGGTTGTTCTATATCATACTCGTGTCCTCCTGGACCTTGATGGTTGTTCTACATCATACTTGGGACCTCTTGGACCTTGATGGCTGTTCTATATCATACTCGTGTTCTCTTGGACCTTGATGGCTGTTTCATATCATACTCGGGTTCTCTTGGACCTTGATGGCTGTTCCGTATCATAGTCGTGTTCTCTTGGGCCTTGATGGTTGTTCTATATCATACTTGTGTCCTCCTGGACCTTGATGGCTGTTCTATATCATACTTGTGTCCTCCTGGACCTTGATGGGTGTACTATATCATACTCGGGTCCTCTTGGACCTTGATGGCTGTTCTATAACCATACTTGTGTCCTCTTGGACCTTGATGGCTATTTAATATCATATTTGTGTCCTCTTGGACCTTGGTGGCTGTTCTAGATCATACTCGTGTCCCCTTGGACCTTGATGGCTATTCTATATCATACTCATGTCGTCTTGGACCTTGATGGCTGTTTACTATCATATTGGTGTCCTCCTTGACCTTGATGGCCATTCTCTACCATGCGGGTGTCCTCTTGGACCTTGATGGCTGTTCTATATCATACTCATGTCCTCTTGGACCTTGATGGTTGTTCTATATCATACTCATATCCTCTTGGACCTTGATGGCTGTTTAATATCATACTCGGGTCCTCTTGGACCTTGATGGCTGTTCCGTATCATACTCGTGTCCTTTTGGACCTTGATGGCTGTTCTATATCATAATCATGTCCTCTTGGACCTTGATGGCTGTTTAATATCATATTCGTGTCCTCTTGGACCTTGATGGTTGTTCTATATCATATATGTGTTCTCTTGGACCTTGATGGCTGTTCTATATCATACTCGTGTCCTCTTGGGCCTTGATGGCTGTTTAATATCATATTCGTGTCCTCTTGGACCTTGATGGCTGTTTAATATCATACTCGGGTCCTCTTGGACCTTGATGGTTGTTCTATATCATACTTGTGTCCTCTTGGACCTTGATGGCTGTTCTATAATCATACTCGTGTCCTCTTGGACCTTGATCGCTGTTCTATATCATGCTCGTGTCCTCCTTGACCTTGATGGCTATTCTCTACCATGCGGGTGTCCTCTTGGACCTTGATGGCTGTTCTATATCATACTCATGTCCTCTTGGAACTTGATGGCTGTTTAATATCATACTCGGGTCCTCTTGGACCTTGATGGCTGTTCCGTATCATACTCGTGTCCTCTTGGACCTTGATGGCTGTTTTATATCATGCTCGTGTCCTCTTGGACCTTGATGGTTGTTCTATATCATGCTCATGTCCTCTTGGACCTTGATTGCTGTTTAATATCATACTCCTGTCCTCTTGGACCTTGATGGCTGTTCCGTATCATAGTTGTGTTCTCATGGACCTTGATGGTTGTTCTATATCATACTCGTGTCCTCTTAGACCTTGATGGCTGTTTAATATCGTATTCCTGTCCTCTTGGACCTTGATGGTTGTTCTATATCATACTCGGGTCCTCTTGGACCTTGATGGCTGTTCTATAATCATACTCTTGTCCTCTTGGACCTTGATGGCTGTTTAATATCATACTCCTGTCCTCTTGGACCTTGATGGCTGTTCCGTATCATAGTTGTGTTCTCATGGACCTTGATGGCTATTTAATATCAGAATCGTGTCCTCTTGGACCTTGATGGCTGTTCTAGATCACCCTCATGTCCTCCTGGACCTTGATGGCTGTTTAATATCATACTCGGGTCCTCTTGGGCATTGATGGTTGTTTTATATCATACTCATGTCGTCTTGGACCTTGATGGCTGTTTACTATCATATTCGTGTCCTCCTTGACCTTGATGGCCATTCTATGCCATGCGGGTGTCCTGTTGAACCTTGATGGCTGTTCTATATCATACTCATGTCCTCTTGGACCTTGATGGTTGTTCTATATCATACTCATATCCTCTTGGACCTTGATGGCTCTTTAATATCATACTCATGTCCTCTTGGACCTTGATGGCCGTTCAATATCATACTCGTGTTCTCTTGGACCTTGATGGCTGTTCTATATCATACTCGTGTCCTCTTGGACCTTGATGGCTGTTTGATATCGTATTCGGGTCCTCTTGGACCTTGATGGCTGTTCTATATCATGCTCATGTCCTCTTGGACCTTGATGGCTGTTCTATATCATATTCGTATCCTCCCGGACCTTTGTGGGCTGTTTAATATCATACTCCTGTCCTCTTGGACCTTGAAGGCTGTTCTATATCATGCTCGTGTCCTCTTGGACCTTGATGGCTGTTCTATATCACACTCGTGTCCTCCTGCACCTTGATGGCTGTTTAATATCATAGTCGTGTCCTCTTGGACCTTGATGGTTGTTCTATATCATACTTGTGTCCTCCACCACCTTGATGGTTGTTCTATATCATACTCGGGTCCTCTTGGACCTTGATGGTTGTTCTATATCATACTCGTTTCCTCTTGGACCTTGATGGTTGTTCTATATCATACTCGTGTCCTCTTGGACCTTGATGGCTGTTCTATATCATACTCGTGTCCTCTTGGACCTTGATGGCGGTTTAATATCATATTCGTGTCCTCTTGGACCTTGATGGCTATTCTATACCATGCGGGTGTCCTCTTGGACCTTGATGTCTGTTTCGTATCATACGTGTGTCCTCTTGGACCTTGATGGCTATTCCGTATCATACTCTTGTCCTCCTGGAGCTTGATGGTTGTTCTATATCATACTTGTGTCCTCCTGGACCTTGATGGTTGTTCTATATCATACTCCTCTCCTCCTGGACCTTGATGGCTGTTCTATATCATACTCGTGTCCTCTTGGACCTTGATGGTTGTTCTATATCATACTCGTGTCCTTCTGGACCTTGATGGCTGTTCTATATCATACTCGTGTCCTCCTGGACCTTGATGGTTGTTCCATATCAAACCCGTGTCCCCTTGGACCTTGATGGCTGTTCAATATCATACTCCTGTCCTCCTGGACCTTGATGGTTGTTCTATATCATACTCGTGTCCTCCTGGACCTTGATGGTTGTTCTATATCATACTCATATCCTCTTGGACCTTGATGGCTGTTTAATATCATACTCGGGTCCTCTTGGACCTTGATGGCTGTTCCGTATCATACTCGTGTCCTTTTGGACCTTGATGGCTGTTCTATATCATAATCATGTCCTCTTGGACCTTGATGGCTGTTTAATATCATATTCGTGTCCTCTTGGACCTTGATGGTTGTTCTATATCATATATGTGTTCTCTTGGACCTTGATGGCTGTTCTATATCATACTCGTGTCCTCTTGGGCCTTGATGGCTGTTTAATATCATATTCGTGTCCTCTTGGACCTTGATGGCTGTTTAATATCATACTCGGGTCCTCTTGGACCTTGATGGTTGTTCTATATCATACTTGTGTCCTCTTGGACCTTGATGGCTGTTCTATAATCATACTCGTGTCCTCTTGGACCTTGATCGCTGTTCTATATCATGCTCGTGTCCTCCTTGACCTTGATGGCTATTCTCTACCATGCGGGTGTCCTCTTGGACCTTGATGGCTGTTCTATATCATACTCATGTCCTCTTGGAACTTGATGGCTGTTTAATATCATACTCGGGTCCTCTTGGACCTTGATGGCTGTTCCGTATCATACTCGTGTCCTCTTGGACCTTGATGGCTGTTTTATATCATGCTCGTGTCCTCTTGGACCTTGATGGTTGTTCTATATCATGCTCATGTCCTCTTGGACCTTGATTGCTGTTTAATATCATACTCCTGTCCTCTTGGACCTTGATGGCTGTTCCGTATCATAGTTGTGTTCTCATGGACCTTGATGGTTGTTCTATATCATACTCGTGTCCTCTTAGACCTTGATGGCTGTTTAATATCGTATTCCTGTCCTCTTGGACCTTGATGGTTGTTCTATATCATACTCGGGTCCTCTTGGACCTTGATGGCTGTTCTATAATCATACTCTTGTCCTCTTGGACCTTGATGGCTGTTTAATATCATACTCCTGTCCTCTTGGACCTTGATGGCTGTTCCGTATCATAGTTGTGTTCTCATGGACCTTGATGGCTATTTAATATCAGATTCGTGTCCTCTTGGACCTTGATGGCTGTTCTAGATCACCCTCATGTCCTCCTGGACCTTGATGGCTGTTTAATATCATACTCGGGTCCTCTTGGGCATTGATGGTTGTTTTATATCATACTCATGTCGTCTTGGACCTTGATGGCTGTTTACTATCATATTCGTGTCCTCCTTGACCTTGATGGCCATTCTATGCCATGCGGGTGTCCTGTTGAACCTTGATGGCTGTTCTATATCATACTCATGTCCTCTTGGACCTTGATGGTTGTTCTATATCATACTCATATCCTCTTGGACCTTGATGGCTCTTTAATATCATACTCATGTCCTCTTGGACCTTGATGGCCGTTCAATATCATACTCGTGTTCTCTTGGACCTTGATGGCTGTTCTATATCATACTCGTGTCCTCTTGGACCTTGATGGCTGTTTGATATCGTATTCGGGTCCTCTTGGACCTTGATGGCTGTTCTATATCATGCTCATGTCCTCTTGGACCTTGATGGCTGTTCTATATCATATTCGTATCCTCCCGGACCTTTGTGGGCTGTTTAATATCATACTCCTGTCCTCTTGGACCTTGAAGGCTGTTCTATATCATGCTCGTGTCCTCTTGGACCTTGATGGCTGTTCTATATCACACTCGTGTCCTCCTGCACCTTGATGGCTGTTTAATATCATAGTCGTGTCCTCTTGGACCTTGATGGTTGTTCTATATCATACTTGTGTCCTCCACCACCTTGATGGTTGTTCTATATCATACTCGGGTCCTCTTGGACCTTGATGGTTGTTCTATATCATACTCGTTTCCTCTTGGACCTTGATGGTTGTTCTATATCATACTCGTGTCCTCTTGGACCTTGATGGCTGTTCTATATCATACTCGTGTCCTCTTGGACCTTGATGGCTGTTTAATATCATATTCGTGTCCTCTTGGACCTTGATGGCTATTCTATACCATGCGGGTGTCCTCTTGGACCTTGATGTCTGTTTCGTATCATACGTGTGTCCTCTTGGACCTTGATGGCTATTCTGTATCATACTCTTGTCCTCCTGGAGCTTGATGGTTGTTCTATATCATACTTGTGTCCTCCTGGACCTTGATGGTTGTTCTATATCATACTCCTCTCCTCCTGGACCTTGATGGCTGTTCTATATCATACTCGTGTCCTCTTGGACCTTGATGGTTGTTCTATATCATACTCGTGTCCTTCTGGACCTTGATGGCTGTTCTATATCATACTCGTGTCCTCCTGGACCTTGATGGTTGTTCCATATCAAACCCGTGTCCCCTTGGACCTTGATGGCTGTTCAATATCATACTCCTGTCCTCCTGGACCTTGATGGTTGTTCTATATCATACTCGTGTCCTCCTGGACCTTGATGGTTGTTCTATATCATACTCGTGTCCTCTTGGACCTTGATGGCTGTTCTATATCATACTCGTGTCCTCTTGGACCTTGATGTCTGTTCTAAATCATACTCGTGTCCTGTTGGACCTTGATGGTTGTTGTATATCATGCTCGTGTCCTCCTGGACCTTGATGGTTGTTCCATATCATACTCGTGTCCTCCTGGACCTTGATGGTTGTTCTATATCATACTCGTGTCCTCCTGGACCTTGATGGTTGTTTTTCGATTTCATGCTCGTGTCCTCTTGGACCCGGATGGTTGTTCTATATCATGCTCGTGTTCTCTTGGACCTTGATGGTTGTTTTGTATCATACTCGTGTCCTCTTGGACCTTGATGGTTGTTCTCTATCATTCTCGTGTCCTCTTGGACCTTGATGGTTGTTTTTCTATTTCATACTCGTGTCCTCCGGGACCTTGATGGTTGTTCTATATCATGCTCGTGTTCTCTTGGACCTTGATGGTTGTTCCATATCATGCTCATGTCCTCTTGGACCTTGATGGTTGTTCTATATCATACCCGTGTCCTCCTGGACCTTGATGGTTGTTTTTCTATATCAAATTGGTGTCCTCTTGGACCTTGATGGTTGTTCTATATCATACTCGTGTCCTCCTGGACCTTGATGGTTGTTCTATATCATACTCGTGTCCTCTTGGACCTTGATGGTTGTTCTATATCATACTCGTGTTCCCAACTAAAGGTATAAATCTCGGTAATGACGGTAGTGATGTCTTCTTTGTTTTGCCGAGGAAAAGCACTTTTCTTTATATCATACTCATGTCCTCTTGGACCTTGATGGTTGTTAAATATCATACTCGTGTCCTCTTGGACCTTGATGGCTGTTTAATATCATACTCATGTCCTCTTGGACCTTGATGGCTGTTCTCTATCATACTTGTGTCCTCTTGGACCTTGATGGTTGTTCTATATCATGCTCGTGTCCTCTTGGACCTTGATGGTTGTTCTATATCATACTCGTGTCCTCCTGGACCTTGATGGTTGTTCTATATCATACTCGTGTCCTCCAGGACCTTGATGGTTGTTCTATATCATACTCATGTTCCCAACTAAAGGTATAAATCTCGGTAATGACGGTAGTGATGTCTTCTTCGTTTTGCCGCGGAAAAGCACTTTTCTTTATATCATACTCATGTCCTCTTGGACCTTGATAGTTATTCTATATGATACTCATGTCCTTTTGATTGTTCTATATCATACTCGTGTCCTCTTTGACCCTGATGTCTGTTCTATCTCATACTCGTGTCCTCTTCGACCTGGATGGCTGTTCTATACATTAGAACAGCCGACAACCACAGGAGGAACCCCCTGCCTCCCTGGAGCCCCCCCCCCCCCCCCGACCGTGGGAAAGACCGAAATTTAAGATTGGGAAAATCTGATCGGGCCATTTTTGGTATGCACACTTTTGGTTCCCAGACCCCCTGCCCCCCCCCCCCCCCCTCCTCTCTTGTAATATTAGCCTGCCCATACCATCGCATGCTTGTGTGCATTGCTCACTTTGGTGACCGATTTCCTGCGGTTGCAAACACCCAAGGGTGTTGTCAATCGCTCCTTGAAACGGCCTTTTCCTGCAGATTTCAAGAGGTACACATAACCATCCCCCCCCTTCTATGGGACGACATGTTTCCTCATCAGAGCGAAACTTGCAAAAAAAAACGCAAAAAGTGCCAATTTGCCCCATGGTGGCAGATTATGGCACTGCCCGAGAAATATGCACATCATGTGGATTTTTTGGTGCGTGGGCTTTTGAAATGAATGGTGTCCAGGAGTATGAGTGTGGCCCACGCCGTTCTGTAGAGAACCATGCGCCATGTGTTGCGTCGAAATGAGATCGTGATTGTCCATGGAATGATTAGGCAGTGTGTCGCAATCGTTGCCTACGGTGTGCAATGGGTGCTGTTGAAGGGTATGTTGAGGCAGGTATTCACTCTGTGTGTGTGGTTCCTAGCAGGGGGGGATCTGGAATAGGCGAAATTTGGCACAACAAAATTGTACCAATTTTTGCCATGGTATTTACGGACCGAGCCCATTTGTTTGGATGTCATGGTGGTTGCATTCGCGGTGTATGCTTGTTCTTATGCCACAATGTGGAATTTTTGTATGAAATTTAGCCATGGTAATTAAGAATTCATGGCAAATTTTCACTGCACCAAATTTCGCCATTTCAAATTTTGCACGTTCCAAGTTCCAACCCCCCCCACACACCCCGGTAGAGAGAAAGGAGCAAGACGGGTCCTGCAAAGGACAGAAGAACAAGGATCACACTCCAATGTTTGTTTTTCCGTAAAATGTGGGGAGTCTGTTGCGCAAAGTCCTCTACACCAACCACCTTGCAACTTGAATTGCACAACCACCTCACCATAGGGGTGTTGGGCAGGCCACAACGGCACATGCTAGCACTAGAGGTGCCAACCACGGCCTGGGTGGTGGCATCAAAGTCCAAGGAACAGTTGAAGGAGGAGACGTGGGGCAACTACAGGGACAACTTGGTCAAGGAGTTGGCAGCACTGGTGCAGTCAGCGTTGGTAATGGGCCCGCCAAGCAGGTCAAAGGATGGATAATTGCTCTACAAGCACTGCAACCATTGGCAACCACACTGCGGAGGCACCTTTGGTCATGCGCAACCCACCAATACTTCGAGTGCCCTCCACCGTAGATGGTCTTCTCACTTCCCCTGGCGCCTTTTGGGATCACCACCATATGTGAAACTGCCTCTGACCTCCCTTGAAGTGCCCGTGTCTTTGCACAGCCCCCCTCCCAAACATGTTTTCGCTCTGCTGCCAACGCCAACCCGCCACCGGCCCCAAGGCCGTGTTTGTCCTTACGGGCAGCGATGCCGCCCACATGCCCAGCGTCCTCCAGAAGGGGCTGGGGGCCCGGCATATCGCTGTCTCCTCCCACACGGCCCCCAAGCTGGCGAACCTTGTGACCAGGTCCAAGCGGAGCGTCGTGCTCACGGCGCAGCCTGACGTCTTGCCCCTGGTCGCTGCTTCGCTTGAGGCCTTGGGGGCGAGCAATGTGGCGGTGGTCCATGCCCATGTCGAGGCCGGCCGGGTGACCACGCGCTGGGGCAGCGGCTCGTACGCCAACGCCCCCACGCTGCTCTCCGGGTCTGCGCTGGCGTGCAACAAGCAGGCGGTCAGGGGGAGAGACGGGAATGGAGGACAGAGAGGGAGACGAGCAGAGGGACCGCCTAATGGCACGCTGACGAAAGAGAATCCGGCAGATATGAGGGCAGCACGGGTGTACGGTTTCACCGCGCAGGGGGACGTCAGGAAGGGGACCGGAGGGAAAGGGACAGCAGAAGCGCCCGTCGCATGGACTGGAGCGTCCAGGACTGGGCACGCAGAGTCGTAGGGCGGAGCAAGAAGCGGGGCAAGCGAAGCGGGGACGAGGACGGCGACAGTGCAGACTGCGGCAGAGAGAGTACAACGAAAAGACCCCCCGGATTGGAGCATCCGGGGAGAAATGAAGCACGGCGCTAGCCCCCGGAGTGGATCGTCCGGGGGTGAACCCGGTGCCATGGACTGGAGCGTCCGAGGCAACGGAGAGAGTACGATAAAAAAGGCGCCCCGGATTGGAGCATCTGGGGCGGAAAGAAGCAAGGCACTAGCCCCAGGACTGGACCGTCCGGGGGTGAACCCGGTGCCACGGACTGGAGCGTCCGAGGCAGCGGAGAGAATATGACAGAGCACCCCACACGTAGGGCGCGCGAACAGCGGGGGTAAAGGGCGGGGGAGGTGGGGGAAAACGGCGACAGGGCGCAGGGATCAGGCGTGATCCCATGTGCAGCGCAATGTCACACAAGCCTGACCCACAGCCCAGCCAGCCACCGACAGTGCGGGCAGAAGTGGCCCGCATGCAGGCGGGCGCAGCCCCGCGGCCCCCCTCGCTGGCGTCCTCGGCGACGTCTGCGGACGTGTCGTCGCCCTCGTCTCCGGAGAGCCCGGAGACGGTCAGGGAGGAAGGGCCGGGGGCTACAGGGCGACAGAGGGGGGAAGGAGCCGTGGTGGGGAAGGGAGAGGGGAGGTAAAAGGGAGGACAGGTGGAGGCGGGGAAGGGCGGGGCAGAGGGGGTGGCGGCAGGGGCTGAAGGGCAAGGGGAGGGGCAGGGGCAAAGGGCGGCGGAAGGGCCAGGGGCGGACCCGTTCAACGTCGTGGATGTGAGGGTGGGCATGGATATGGGGAGGAGGGAGTGGAGGAGTCAGAGGGAGTCGGTAATCGCCGACATCCTCGAGGTGTCAGAGTATGAGGGCGAGGGGGCGGGGAGGATGACGGTGGAGGGAGGCCCAGGACAGCCGTCGGCGCCCAATGTGCCAGCGGCTGCCATGAAGTCCATCCTCCCGGAGGTGCGGAGGCAGAAGGAAGGCAAGGGCGGCCGAGGGCAGCTGGAGGCGGGAGCGGCAGGGAGCGGAGACAGCAGCGTAAGCACCGGAGGGAGAGGGCGGACGGGTAAGGGAGAAAAAGGGCAAGCAGGGACGTCGGGGGCTGTACACGCGAAGGGACACCTGGCAGGAAAGGGGGGAAAAGGGAGTGGACGGGGGCGACAGTGGCCGCAGCCCCAACGCTCGTTCAGGCAGCCGCCGCCAAGGTCGCCCCCACGGGTCAGTGCGGCGGTAAGGGCGGAGGAGGAGAGGGAGGCGCGCCGCCAGCAGGCGGCGCGGTATGAGGCGCTGGCGCACGTGGAGCACCAGCGCCGTCGCCGCCAGCCCCCAGAGCAGGGGCCGGACACCATCTACCAGTTGGAGATGGAGCAGGGGAGGACGGGGGTGAGTGGGGGGCAGGCGGAGCAGAGCAGCGCAGCGGTGCAGGGCAGTGGTGCGGAACAGGTAGAGGCCGGCAGGGGCAAGCAGGGGAAAGGAGCGGGGCAACAAGGACTACAGGGGAAGGGACAGGGGAAGGCGGGACTCCACGGAGTAGGCGGCAAGGGACGCGGGGCGATGGGGCGACAAGGCAAGGGGCAGGGGAAGGGGGGTGGCCTTGGGTACATGGGCTCGCCGGTGTTCCCAGGGACGGGATTGGGATGGTGGGGAGGCGTAGTCCCGCCAGCTGTCCCACCAATCATCCCACCATTCCCGCCGCCACCATACCCGGCGATGGGGATGATGTACCCGCCCCTGCCGGCGTACCCGGGCATGCAACCACAGGCGCACATGCAGCAGCACCAGCAGGCCAGTGGGACAGCGTGGGGAGCGCAGGAAGGGAAGGGAGAAGAGCACAGGAGGGCGTGGGAGAGGTTAGGGGAGGCAGAGAGGAGCATGCGGGAGAGGGAGGCCAGGGTCAAGGGTGAGGTGGGCGGGGCGGGGGAGGGGAGGACGGAAGGGACCGACAGGCCGCAGGGAGGGGAAGCACAGGCAGTGGAGGAGCTGCAGAGGGCGTGGGCGGACCTTCGGAGACGGCAGGAGGGGGTTGAGAGGGCGGAAAGGGAGGGAGGACAACAAGAGGAGGGTAGGGGGCGGGAGGATACCCCGCTGGTGCCGTTCCAAAGGCGGCTATCCCACCGGAGCAGGAGGGAGAGATGCAGGAAAGGGCATGGAGGCGGATCAGGGGGGAGGCGGCGAGGCTGGCGGACAGGGACAGGGAGGTGGCGGCGCGGGAGCGCAGGGTGCGGGAGGAGGAGGAGGCGGGGGCCCGGGGGGCCCACCGGGTCCTCCCGGATCCGGAACGGGACACCCCCTCCACGGATGTGGAGGGGCGGTCGCCGTCAGGGAAAAGCGCCAGGGAGGAGGACAAGGAGGCAGGGCAGGAAAGGGGGAAGCGGCGCAGGGGGGAGGAGCGAGGGGCAAGGGAGGCGGAGGGGGCACCGCGGCCGGCCAGCCCCAGTCCAGAGCCGACGCCGACGGACTGGGACTCGGAGTCCCCGCCGCCGCGGCAGTATGCGCCGCCGCCGGTGCGGAGGGGACCCGGGACGGTCGCGGGGTGGACGGAGGGGGACGTGGCGGAGCTGGCCCGCTACGTGAAGTGGGCAGGGAAGACGAGGGGAAGGCGGGAGAAGAGGGGGCCCCGCCCCTTCAGTGACCTGGTCGGCAGGGCGGGGAGGCCCAGGGAAAGGGGGCCGGAGATGGAAGAGTGGTGGTGGAGGAGGATGCTGGGGGCGGCGCTCCCGGGGATGCGCCTGGACTGTCCCCAGGAGAGGGGGAAGAAGCCCAGGGTTCAGATGCTGCGGGAGCTGTTGCAGCGGGAGGGGCGGTACGGTGGCAACGCGTAGGGCCGGGCAGGAGCAGGAACGGGGAGCGCTAGGGGCAGGGGGCCAGGGGCGTGCGGAGCGATGGGCAGATGGGATGCGGGGAGGCGGACGCGGGGGGTCGGCGGAGGTGGAGGAGGGTGAGGAGGGGATGTGGCGGACACGAGGAGACGAGGAGGGGAGCAGAGAGGTGCAGGTGCGCAGAGGAGGGCAGGGACACGACTGAAAGTGGAGGGGGATGTGGTGATGGCGGACGCGGACGAGAACCCCAAGCGGAGAGCACAGGACCAGCGGCGGGGGAGAGGGGAGATGGGGCGGCGAAGTACGGGGGCGCAGGCGAGTGCGGAGGAAGCAACCGGGCAGTGGGAGGCGAGACGTATCGTGGGTACGTCGAGCAGTGTGGGGCAGAACAGGCAGCAGACGGGAAGCAGTATCGGAATGTGGTACAGTGACGGAGCAGAGCGCGAGGTCGTGACTGGTGAGAACGGCCGGCGAAGGCGTGGAGCAGCGCTGTGCCCTTCGGGTGCAGCACGGCGCCAGGGCTCTGACTTGCAGGAGAGGCAAACGGGCAGACGCATCCAATATTTCGACAAGTCGGTGCCAGGGTCTTGGCTAATGGTGTGATCGGAGGGATTGCTGGGATGGGCAGGTGGCAGTGCAGGTGTACTCGAATCCGGTGCAGTGGAGCCACGTCACGGTGGCGCCCCAGTGGACTGGCAGCCGGGGTGTGCGGGCTATCCGCCGGCTTGGTACATGGCGACAAAGCTCTCTGCGTGGCAGGAAGATGCTGCATTGAAAACATTGAGCTTACGTGCGCCATGCTCAGAGGGGTTGACCACGCCAGGCCTTGGTGGCCACCGGCGCCATGGGACACCTACGAAGTGCAATGGAGTGCGAACCTTTGGCTAAGCGGCTGGGCTCCACAATGCAAATGCGGCGGCGGGAATTCGACAAGCGTCTCCCGCGCATGGTGGGTACAGGGCCACAGTCCAGACCACAGATGCACCCCCCCCCCCCCCCCACACAGGGCACCAGGCAGCCAGGATGGGGTGAGAGGCGGGGACCGAGGGATCACCCAGGGGAAAGGGTAGGGGCGAGGGGGAGGGGCAGGGGTAGAGCACGAGGGTGGCACACACGAGTGACAGCGCGGCACAGACAGGGAGGGCAGACGTATAGACAGGGTCGACAGCGAGAAGGAGAATGGGAGGGGAGACACGCGAGAGAGGGGGCGCAGGGCAGCGGGACCAGGGTAGCACGGAGAAGAGCAGAGGGCACACGCAGGGCACGCGGGAGCAGCAAGGAACGCGAGCACAGAACAAAAAAAAAACAACACCAGGACAGGCGGACACACAGGAAGGGCACATAGAGGAGGCAGGGCGCGGGAGGTGGGGGGAACAGGGGGCCAACGAGGGCGCAAAGGAACACAATGTCACACAGAGAAGCACCATGCCGTAGACCCGCATAGAGCCATACCGGCCGCCCTGCCCGACCATCAGGGAACTGATGGAGGGGCGGCCGGCGGGAGAGGACGACGGGGGAGTCCCCCCGAAGGGGTGTCTGGGGAGGCCGCCCAGGTCGGCCTACAGGTCGGAAGACAGGGCGGAGGCCCTGAGACGCGTGAGGGCGCGCGAGATACAACCATGGCGCGGAGACAACCAGCGGCGAGCACACGGAGCAGGAGAACAACACTAAGAGGGCGGGCAGGAGACAGAGGGGAGGGGAGGGTAGAGAGGAGAGAGAGCAGATACATGTACAGCAACGCGGGCTAAATGGCTGGGTCGCCCGGCATGGCCGGGGACCGCCAAGGGCAACGCCACAGGATGGCGGAGGGACTGGACGTGAGCACCGAACAGAACCGAGACGGATGGCGATGCAGTGTTGTTGTGCGTGCATGCAGGGAGGAGGGAACCAAGCGGAAAAAAGCACGGCAAAAAAAAAAGGAAACAAACGCGGACAACACCCCGCAGCACCACAAGGAGACGGGACAGAAAAGTACGAGTGGCTAGGGCCGCGCGACGGCCCCAGGTGACTAGGACAGCAAGGGAGACGGCACAGGAGAGAGGGGCGGGGGTGGGAGGGGAGCGACCCGTGCTAGGCGCACAAAACGGTCCCCGGATGGATGAGGATCCAGTGGGCCGCGCCACAGAGTTGCTGGCGGCCCGGTGGGGTATAAACACGGGAAGAGGGATGGGATGGGGCCGCACGACAACCCAGGGGAATAGGCCGGGGCCGCGGCACGGGGGAAGGGGGCGGGAAGGGAGCGACCCGTGCTAGGCGCACGAAACGGTCCCCGGATGGATGAGGATCCAGTGGGCCGGCGCCACAGGGTTGCTGGCAGCCCGGTGGGCTATAAACACGGGATGAGGGATGGGATGGGGCCGCAAGACAGCCCAGGGGATGAGGCCGGGGCCGCGGCACAGGGGAAAGGGACGGGGGCGGGAAGGGAGCGACCCGTGCTAAGCGCGCGAAGCGGTCCCAGGAAGGAAGAGGCCCCAGTGGGCCAGCGCCACGGGGTAGCAGGCGACCCGGTGGGGTATAAACACGGGATGCAGGGACAAGGGGACGGGGGGGGGGAAGGGCGTGTGGCTAGGGCCGCACAACGGCCCGACGGGGTAGGGAGTCCATGGCACGCTGGGAACGGGCCGGTGCCGGGATGAGGCAAAGGGGAATGGGACATGGGAAGGGCAGGGAGGCCGAGAGCGCCAAGCAACAGCCTGATGGGATTGGGAAACCAGTTGCCATGGAGTGGTGAACCATGGGCCAACCATGGGGAACCTGGCCACGGGAAGTCGGGAAAATGCCCTGAACTCCGGGACGGCCGTGAGGTGTCCGCAGGGGTGAGGGTTGACCTTGAGAACCCCGGGTCAATGGCCTGAGTACACGTAGGTTCACGCGTGAGCGGGACCAGGGGGAACTGACGCGTTCCCGTGAGGGGCCGGCCACGGGACGCTGCGGTGACACGCACAGGTGAGCAGGCAGGCAAAGCACTACGCTCACAAGGGCATCAATACGCTCGTGTCATGTGACAAAGCGTTTCAGAATCCTTGCCACTCTGAAATGAGGGAACGAAAGTATGTACAGCAACACATCAGGATATGTACACATGGGGTTAAGACTGGACTGGGGTAAGGGCATCACAGGACAATAGACACTGTATCCTAACGTGTATCCCAATCCCAGGTCCGACCCTCTCAGTGGCTGGTGGGGGCGGGGGCTCAAACACAACCCATGCCCTGCTCAGTCCGGACCCTGAAACCCTGCCAATGGGGGAGGTGTCCCGCCCAGCCACAGGCGAGTACCTGGAAACCAAGGGGCTCCAAGGCCAACCGACAGTGGCTCCTCATGCTCCCTCAACGGCAGGTCCCAACTCCTCTCTGAGCCAGAGATATGGCCTCGCCAATATTCCCTAGGAGTTGGTAGCTGAAAATGGGCTGTTTCAGCCCAAACTGATATTGGCTTGAAAAACTCCAAAATTGACCCCTCGTCCGGACCCGCCAGAGGTAGGGACGAGGCAACTGACCCTATGCCCTTCGAGTACGAACTCCCTGGAGCCCTCACCCAACCTGGTTCCCTCTGAGGTTCCGGCATCAGGGCAACACGGATGAGTCAAGTGGGGTCATGATGCCAAAATCACCAAAATTGGCGTCATTCCCACGCGTGGCTCGCCCGGCCAAGGTAAGGCCAATGGCTCACAGGGTAGGAGGCAGGACCTAGGACTTCTATCTGAGTGTACAACTTGGGATTAGGTCCGGGCTCCCTGTGGGCATAGAGAAATGGGGCCGCCAATTGACCACACGGAAGGGGGAAATTGGGGTCCCAAAATGGGGTCATTTTGGCTGCTCGAAATGAGCCAAAATTTGGGGTGCTCCCAATAGTATATCTCCACGCCGGCTTGGAGATCGGATCCGCCATTCCATACGCGATCTACCCGGGGTCCAACAGAGACTCCCATGCCCTTCGCTCTCAAAGATCTCCATGCCACTCGGCGTGGTGACGATCCCAATTGGGTCCACAAATGCCAAAATGGTAAAATTGCCCACACTAACTTTGGGCTAGCGCCTTAACGAAGGTTGCTCCGCTTCGCCCACGTGGTGTGTGAACCATGGGGACCATTATGCATAACACCCATGTCATATATGGTCCATTGGTCCATGCGTCCGGCGTGCACGGGTGGGCTCAACATAGTGCACGGCGGGCAGCAAAAGTGGAAAATTGCTCAAAATGGCCAAAAATGCGCACACTCATGGTTGGGGCAAATGAGGCACATGCCCGACTCGGACCGGAGTATGCCATAGGATTGGTATCAAGTCGTATGTGTCCAACATATCTTTTGGGCGTCGCCCAACTCCTCCGGTTTTGGGAATGGCAGGGTCGCCAAGTGAGCCCATGATTTGGGATAGTCCCAAATCGCCAACATGGCGGCCACGGTATGCCAAGCCCAAGAGGAGTTATTTGCCGGGTCCAAGATATGTTGGGCACCGAAGTATGTACCCTCATAACATACTTAGGTCATGATGTCAATTGAGCGCCACGTTGAGATACACGGTCGCCACTTGACATCATGACGGGCCAAAACGGCAAAATTGGCACAAAGACACACAAAAGTGCATTGAAAGGTGCACAATTATATTATAATATCTTCGGCTTGGATCGTGCAATCAACTAATCCTTCTAAACATAATGACTTGACACCAATGACCTTCAATTCCACATATGTGCTCCACTTGGGGCGCCTTGAAAGGTCACGAGCGCTACTTCCCAAGTGGGCACATGAAGTTATGGAAAATTGCAAAACACACACCTTGCTCCCAACGCATCGCTTTGGGATCGCCACACAAGCTTCCCTTCACGAAGGTTAGGCTTGCAATTGATCGTGGGGAGTATGGAGAAGGTGCTTGCACAATATGAGGTCCATTGGCGGGTTTGGCTTGGAGCGATGGACCCGCCAAATGGGCACGCAACACAACACATGGCACATGCCACATATTGCCCAAAAAGGTAGCTCCCCCCACGATATGTCATGCCCCTCCAAGGGCATAACTTTGTGTCAATCGCTCATAGGAACTCAAGGAGAGTTCCTATGCAACACCAACACTCGCGCGCTACACTCGAAAGTTATCTTAACGCACGCAATATCATGGCCCAAGAGTTATAACGCAAACTCTACCCTCTTGACCATGATCCATTACACTAGCGCGCACGTGTGGAGACGCAAGGCATATAATGCTTCCTAAATTACGTCGGGAGTATTGTGAATACATCCCACGTTTCCTTTTCGTCATTCCTCGCAAGCGGCACGAGATATTACCCTCACAAGTGGCCTCACGAATCAACTTTGTTTTGCCCATATCTTTAAGACAAATGGAGGGCACGATAAAAGGAAAGTTGATTCGTGCATAGGGAAGCACGTAGGTCCACTCGAAAGAGGTCAAATCAAGTGCGGGGATGTCCAAGTCGAAAATCCGATTTCGACATCCTGAAAAATTCGGATTAAGGTTGCGACTGTAAGATGTGAAAATTGCGGAAGCATCCATGCAGTTCCTGAAGACTTTGGAGCCTTCGTGACGGATTGCGTTAAAATTTCCATTAATAGCAGTTAAACTGGCGGTTACGGTAAAGTCGCGATCCAACCGCCAGCAGTCAAAACAGTGAGTATCAGAACGGAAGCGTAAAAATTGACGGAAACAATATGAAAATAAAACCCTGTTGATTCCTGATATTCTGATACACAAATCTCCGCTGGCGGTGCATCGGTTGCCGATGCAGGGCTTTACGGCACGGAACACGCTCCCGCCGGGATTCAACGGGCGCCTTCCGTACATGGGGTTAGTGGACCGGAGACCGGGCTTCCCTTCCGTACATGGGGTTAGTGGACCGGAGACCGGTTGTATGCCCTAACCTAGCCATGGGGTTCTGGGTACCGCTTCACCCCCCTCCTTAGAGCAAACCCTGGGGGGGGCTCGATAACAGCACGCACGGCAGCGGGTACCCAGGACCATCTCCTGAAGGGGGGCTGTCACATCCTCACTTCAGGCTGACTCGCAGGTTAGGCTGTCAAATCCCACAGTAAGACAGGTATGATGTTGTAAAAGCTTGTAGCGCATGTACAGTATCAAGTATCAAGTCCCGGGTCCTGGCGGCGATTGTTCGGCATCCAAAGGACCCGTTAACCCATACCAGGCGCACCGGGTGCCGGCTGCTACGGTCACCACCACAGTGGCAGTGGCATACACGGCCAACATAGGCGACACACGACGACCGAGGTGGTCCCACAGGTCAAGAGCGACCACAAAGATCCATCAGGCTACCCCAAGCTTCCCAAGGCCCGCCGACTGGGGAGAGTCCCCACGGGTCCTTCCTCGGGCGCACCATGTCCATATCCATACGACGCGAGTCCAGAGTGATACAGCCGAACTCCTTAAGGGATCTTAAGGGAGCTCCTCCTTAAGGGATCGGGCATCAAGGCCGTCTTTTCCCTCGCCCTATTACCACGAAGGCCATACATGAGGGAGTCCTCATGCAGTGTGGGCGGAGGCGTCGACTCCTCAAACCACCAGTTTCCCAGGCAGACTGACCGAGGTCAGGAGCACCGGAGGCCGCCATCCGACTGCAAGTGCGTCTGCGAGTTGGTAGGCTCACACTGGGACTGACAGTGGCGGACCGCTGGGAGTGTAGTCAGGCAACTGGGCTTCCCGCCTGGCGCCATCAGGATCTCCACACATCACAGCGAATAGGGCAACACGGTATCACGGGCACACAAACAGAAGCATCTGTACTTTGGTACTGGTCCAGGCTGGACCAGGCTGTAAGAACATGTACACGGCGACTCAAGGCGCCTTCGTATATGCTTCGCATCCCCTCGGGGGAAAAACAGTCCATCTGTCGGTGATGGGCTGACAATCGTAACATACAAATGCACATATCCTGGGAGGGCAGAAAAGCAAAACAAGCGGGGTAAATAGGCGTGTAAACACACTCTGGACAGAGTGCCAAATCACGCCACGGTCAGGATAAGGCAAATGCAGGAGGGTGGACAGGAAAACGCCTGAGTTCAGGCCATATATAGTCTCGAGAAACACGTCGACTGGTCTGGATTCCGCAAGTGCCATGGAACCAGACCACTCACACAAAATCGCAATGCCGATGACAGCGGCATCCGTTGCGCAACGTCGTATGGGCTTCAAGGCCCCAAGAGCTCAGAAAAATGAAGGTCAGTCGCCCTACCTGGTTTCCCAAGGATTCAGCCGGGGGGGGGAGTGACAAATAGAAGAAGAGAGGGGCCATCCTCCTCTGGATTCAGCAGGGGGGGGTATATGGCCACTCTGATGGCAGGTCACCGAAAGATGAGAGAGAGCAAGCAAGTAAGGGACGATCCGTCGGCCTCACAATGGCTCATAATGCATCAGGGGAGAGCTCAGGGCGCTGATCAGGCACCCCTGGCTGCAATCGCCCGGGTGAGTGCTGCCAAGTCCGAAACGTGGATCTTGGTCTTGTGCTTGCGGATGTACTCCATGAAGGGAGTATTGACCCGCGGCACGAACGAGGAGACGGGTTCCCAGGTGTCGTGGGACGGCCCATAGCCTCGCCAACGAACCTTGAACTCCAGACCTCCGGGTGCCGAGGCTTTCGGACGCTGAGCCAGGATCTTCTCGACTGTATAGTCGTCCTGCTCCGCATAATAATCGTCCAAGTCAGCCTCATGTGCGGCATAGCTCAGGGACACATGTTGGCCACGGAGGTCGGGTTCCCGCACACGGAGCTGACTCTTGTGGCGCTCCCGGAACTGTCCGTGACCCACCTTGATGCGGTAGGTGTCCTCACCAATCCTGCGGACCACCTCGCCGGGTGTGAACCAGGTTTTGGTGCGGTGGGTGCCCATAGGGCGGGGTCTGATCACCCACACCGGGTCTCCCACCCTGAACTTCTGCGCTGTCGAGCTCGGGGCGGACTTCTGACGCTCAGCATGCTCTTTCTCGAGTTGCTGGCGGATGTCCCGCGCCGTTTGCTCTTGCCGCGCGAAGAATTCCTTGGCATCCGTAGCCATGCCATCACCAGACAAGGGAAGTCCCCTACCCAGGGGGTCCCTACCGAACAGAATCTGGTGAGGGGACAAACCGCCCGGAGTGGGGGTGTCATGATGGGCCTTCAGAGCAGGCCACATCTCCTCAAACCAGTTCCGACGTGGATTGGTGATGTGGATCTTGCGCAGCTTCTCGAACAGCTGCCGTCCAGCCACTTCAGCACGGCCGTTAGACCGGCTGAGATAGGCGACGCTCTTGGCATGACGTATCCCCATGAGGGAACACATAGCCTTGAACCAGCCACCAGTAAACTGGGGCCCTCGGTCACTGCAAATGGTGCGGGGGATGTCAAAGACGGTCAGCCAATGACGAATCATCATGACTGCCACTTCCTTGGCAAGCAACCCCCTTTTGCGTGCCGGAACGGCTACTACGTAGCCACTGTGGCGATCTACGCAAAGAACCACACAGTCAAAGGTCTCCTTGCCAATGTGCACTTCGGGCATGGAGAAGACGTCCATGGCCACGCTCTCCATGGGCTGGTCAGGAACCGGGGTCCATTGGGGTTCCCCCTTGACGTTCCGGTTGTCGGGATTGCAGGCCTGACAGACCGAACAACCCTTCCTGACCTTCTTGATGGCGGTGTAGAGAACGATATGGTCGATCTCGAACCGACGCTGCATGTCAAGAGCTTGCTTCTTGACCCCTGGGTGCAGCATGTGGTGATGCCAAGCTTCACAAAGCTCGAGCACCCGGGACTCCGGTACTAGCAGCTTACCATTCCGGTAGAGCTTGCCATCTTCCTCAGTCAGCCCCTTTGGCCACTTCTGCCCGTCATCAGGGTCGGTCACAGCCCTATACTCGGCCGCAAAGGCCTCAGACTTGGCGTAGTCGTCGGTCCAGTCGTCCTGGAGGAAAGACTCCGGGAAGAGGTGCTTGTCGGACTCAGCTCCCCCAGGGGCGAGTACTCTGACCGCTCTGCTCACCCTCGACGCGAGGGGGGCATCTGCAGCCATGACGACGAAGCATTTAGCACCCTCCTCCTCCATCAGGCGCTCCATTTCGATGATCCTCTTGGCTTCAGCGGTCTCAGCCTCATCGCCATGGGCAGAGATATCCGTCATGCCCTTGCTGGCGGGATAGGCCCACCTACTGAGACAGTCCGCCACGGTGTTATCCTTTCCAGGAATATACACAACCGTGAGGTCGAACTTGGCCAAGGTCTCATGCCATCTTGCCCGTCGGGAGGCGGGACCTGAGGGGGTGTCCACGTGCTCCTTGTGCCACGACTGCAGACTCTGATGGTCGGTGCAGACGGTGACGGGATGGAGGGCTATGTACCCAGCCCATTTCCTGAGAGCCATGACGATGGCATACGCCTCCTTTTCTCGGGGCGTCCACGTCCGTCTCTGGCCTTCTGCCAGGACTCGGCTCCAGAAGGCCACGGGCACGTGCCTCCCGTCGTCAAGCACTTGCTCCAACACAGCGCCAATGGCGTAGTCGGAAGCGTCGGTGCGCAGGACGAACCCTCGGTCGGGATCCACGAGGTGCAGACCCACCGCGGATAGCAGCGCCTGCTTCATCCCCTCAAAGGCACGGTCGGACTCAGGTGTCCAGACCAGAGCCTTCTTGGACCCCTTCTTGGTCTCCTCTCGGTTGCCCTTGAGCATGGTCGTCATGGGGGCTGCATACTCGGCATACATTTTGATATACCCCGAGTAGTAGTTGCAGAACCCATGATATGCCCGTAGCTCAGAGACCGTCTTGGGCTTTTCCCAGTGCTCGATCGCGGCCACCTTGCCAGGTATGGGCTTTCGCTGCCCGTTCCCGACTACGTGGCCAGCGAAGACCACCTCGCTTACCGCAATGGTGGCCTTGTCACTGCTGCCCGTGAGTTTGTGCCGAACCAGAAGGTCCAGCACTCGAGTGACGTCCCTCTCGTGTGCCTCCAGGAGCTCCTCGTAGCTCATACTGGGGTCCCCGGACGCGATGATCACGTCGTCCACGAAGGGGTCCGCACAGTCGCGCACCGGCTCAAGCAGGTTCTCCAGCATCCGCTGAAAAGCCGCATTGCCGTTGGTAACGCCCATGGGCATCACCTTCCACTGGAGAGGTCCAAGTGGGGTGCTCATGGCTGTGCAGGCACGGGACTCCTCGGCGAGAGGCATCTGATGATAACCATGTTTCAGGACAATCACCGTGAAGATCCTCCGCCGGTGTTGCTTTTGCAGCATGTCCTCATTGAGGGGCAGCGTATAGCTGTCGTGCTGCGTTTGGGCGTTCAGGCCGCGGTAGTCGACCACGAGCCGCCACTCACCGGCAACCTTCTTGGGGACGACGAAGCACGGAGAGGCCCATTCGGAGTGGCACGGCTCGAGCCAGCCTCTCTGGATGAAGTCACGGAGGATCTTCTCCATGGCCTCTTTCCTCTCGCCCCTCAGGGCGAACTCCCGGTGCCGATACACACGGGGGTCCTGCTTCAGTCGTATCTTGGCCTCGCCATACGGTCCACGCACCGGTGGGGGAAACACAGGCTTACCGCTGAAGAAGGTATCACCATACTTCTGCTTCAGCCTGGCACTCAATGCCTGAATCTTGGGGCAATCATCGGACTCCGCCTTGGCTTTTCCGGGGGCCTGGACCACGGAGGTTACTTGAGGGGTAGCGACCCCGCTCGTCTTCGGCTCAGGCGGTCTTCCCAGGTGGCCCAAAGGGCCATCTCTGGTCTTGCCTCGGAATAGATCGCCGTAGGTGGGTGGGTTACCCCCGATTGGCTCCTCCTGGCTGGATAGGTGATCCAGCACCCTCTGCACGAAGGTGTTCCCGTCATAGGAACCAGAGACGATCGAGTCCACTTCCCACCAGGCTCTTTCCTGGCCCTTGCCCTCACGCTGGTTTCCCCAGTCGTGAAAGGGCTGATCCATATACCCCTGAACCAGATCCCACTCCTCTTCAGTGAGGGGGTCTTCCGATTCCGATTCTTCGATGTCAACAGGGGGAACCGCAAAGCATTGCCGCCATGGCTCCGCTATGATGCGGTTGACACACACGAAGTCCGTGGTGTCCGCCTGATCAAGGCCCCCATCCACATAGTGGAATTCCGTTTGCCATCTCTGGGGTGGCATGGGCTGTCCCTTAGCGTCCTGATAGACACTCTCTCCAGCCAGTAGGACGACCTTGTTTAAGGTCATGTTGGTCAATGAGGCTACCCAATGTCGGGTACTTTCCTCCTCGGTGCATCCCATAGGAACAACCAGCACTGCCTTGGAGCGGTCCTTGCGAACCTTCGCTATCGCTCTTGGAATGTCCCAACGGGGGCAATGGATCCACATCAATCCCTGATGCGGACCCCAGTGCTTCTTCCACGCGGAGTCCTGGGCGCTCCAGTACTTCTCACAAACCCGAAGATGGGCGGAGGTTCCTGAAGAGAACGCATCCAGGGCCAGATTCGACGCTCCCAGGGGCGCGACCACTCGGTTCGCCACTTCCGGCCTTACGCCGTACTCCTGGTTTGCTGGCCCAGTGGGCTCAGTGTCCAGCGCGGCCAGTTCGAGCTGATTGCGTTCGGGGTGGATCCATTGGCATTCCACATGGTGCTCAGGTGACGAAAGCCACGAGAGCTGGTCGTCCTGGTACAGGGTCATGGAGGCCTGGGCCGGGAGGACGCCGGAGTCCGTGTCCATCATGAAGTCGTACCCGACGATCATGTCCCAGTCCATTTCGGCCTCGTAGAAGCGACCGTGCAGGAGGATTTCCTTGCCGAGGTCTGGGCGGCTCAGCTCACGATGGTTCACGAACTGCAGCCCAATGGCCGCTTCCTTCGTGCCTCCCACCATGTACTGGCCGTTCGCCACCTTCAGCCTGACAGGTTTCCGACTGTCAGTCAGACACTCTGGTGGAAGTAGGCCAGCCTTGACCAAGCTGACTTGAGCTCCCGTGTCGACCAACAAGTCGAAAACCTTTTCCACTTCCCCGCATAAGGCACGGGCCTTAAGATGCAACTGCCGCTCGCGACCGAAGCGGCGCACGGCGTGCAAACTCAGGATCTCCGGCCGTTCCAGAAGCTCAACAAGCGACTGGTGCAGGTCGTGGACAATGGGCTCAGGCTGCCCATCTGCAGCATCCAGCTGCGGTCCGGGTGATCCTCCGATACTCTCGGATAGATCCTGTAGTACATCAAACACATTCTTGGTCGCGAAGGACGGACGGGTGCAAGGGTTCGTGCCTTCACTTGCCCTCACCCCGCCTCCGCAACTGGGTGCCGGACCGGGCCTTCCGCCCGCGGCAGTCCCTTTGTGCTTGTCGACTCCCGACTGGGATGGTTCGGCGCTTCCCACGTCACCATCCTGCGACCGCCCTAGCTGGGGCCCTTGGCTGCAGGGGCTCCGCTAGGGGGCGTCGGTTGTGGAGGAAGGGGTGTTCTCCTCCGCATCAACCTCGTTGACGCCCTTCTTCCTTCCCCCTTTCTTACCCTTGTTCTTGTCCTTGTCCTTGTTCTGGTCATTCTGGTTGTTCTCCTTGTTCTTGACGTCCGACCTGGGGACCCAGTTCCTCTTGATCTCCTGGATCTCCTTGGCCAACTCGGTCCCCTGCGACACCAGCTTGGAGAGCTCGTCCCTGTCCACCTCCACCTTGGCTTCCCGGATACCCGCGGGCGCACGCTTCTTCGACCTGTGCGCCTTCTTGTAAGCCTCCGTGTCGGCCTTGTGGACGGGGCATGTCCGGTGGTCATGGTTGAAGCCTCGCTTCCTCCCATAATACACGAAACAGCCCTGAGGGTGAGCTCGTATGAACTCCCCAAAGGACAGTGGAGGGTTGCCAATGCGGCGAGGGTCCCTCTTCTCCTGCTTCCTCCAACCCTGCTGCAGGGGCTTCCAGTTTCCCGGTTTGCTCCCCGCGCTCAGGTTTTTGGCCACGAAGGCACAAACGGCCACTTCGGCGGGCTCATCGTCGTCGTCATCGTCGGCGAGAGTCTCATCGCCGCCGGCTCCCGCTGGATCCATGGCAGCTTCCCCGCCAGGTCCCTCGCCAACGTAGTTGACGTCGCGGTCGCCGGGCTTCAACCCGCGGGTGTGGTGGAGGTTTCGGTACTCCTTGAGTACTTCCTCGCCAACCCACTCCAGGATCTCGTCGCAGCTCATCCGCGCCGGGATGGGCTGCAGACGGATGGTCTGGCCGCTCAACTCACACTCGTCAAGGCGCCACATCGCCGTCTTCTCGCGATCGCCCGAGACGGTGATGAGGAGAGCGTTCCGCAGGGAGTGCCGTTTGACATCCCGGGCCACGTTCTTCTTCGTCCAAGCCACCACGTTGGTATGATACTTTTTGGGGAGCATCATCTTGACCGTGTGGTTGGACTTGGCCCTCTTGGATTCCTCCTTGGTGACCCTCTTGATCCATGCTTCCGGCAGCATGGAGAGCAGGCGAGCCTGCTCGTCACCCTCGTTCCAATCCTCCACGTTGCGGCGGAAGAGGGTGTATTTCCCTCGGAAGTCTCGCCAATCCCGTAGGCGGATGTCCCGTCCATCATGCTCAAGCTTGATGGACTTCCAGCGCTTGGCAGCCACCTGCGGAGCGTCCACCCGCTCCTGCTCGTTGAGCCACTTCTTGCCTTTCGTTGAGGGTCTTGATTCTCCCCTCCTTGGTCGCCACGAAGTATAGCTCGCCGAGCACTTCCGGCAGGCGGTACCTGAACCGTCTGAAGACATATCTCTCCGCATCCGCGGGAGGCAGGTCTTCAGTGACGGTCAGCCCCCAATCGTCCAGCTTCTCCAAGAAGCGGTCGAGGTTGAGGGGGTTGCCATCGTACATGGGGGGCTTGGTGTCCTTCAAGTCTTCCCACACGGCGGCATCCGCGGCCTTAGAGACCATGAACGCCGGCCGCGAGGTCGACCGAGGTTCCCATCGGCCTCGCCCACGGACTCCCACGGCCGCCACATCCATCTCCTCCATGGAATCCCTGTGGCTACGCCGTGGTTCCTCCATGTACGCTGAACCTAGATGTTCACGCCGTACTCCTTCCATGTACGCATCCTCATCACGGCGCCGGCGGCTGCGTTCAGCGGCCTCCCGTCGTACACCACGCGGCGGGCTGATGTCGAACTCCTCCAGGTCCAGGTCCAGGTCCTCACCTTCGCCGACATCCCACTCCACGTCTCCTCTGGGGACCTCATCCCTGAGTCCACCATAACGTCCACCAGCCATTGGGATTGGCTCCAGGGCTGGTGCGGGGCTCCGGGGGCGTACCGGTGTCCGCGGTGGGGCACGGCGGCTGCGGTACTCCGCGCTGAGCCACTCATCACGCCAATCCTCACTGCCACTGCCGGGCGGCACGCGCTCGTTGCGGCGGCCCGCGCTGTGGTGAGAGGGAGCGGTGAGAGAGGGGGCACTGGCGCTGGGGCAACTCCTGTGGGCTCCGCCGGGGGCGTGGGGTCTGCCTGGACCTGGTCCGGGTCCCCAGCCGTCGTCCGACGAGCCAGACTCCAGGGGTGGGCGGTCGCTGCCGACGCTCCCACGGGCTTCCAGCGCGTCCAGCCTCTGCTGCAGGCCGCTGATGACCGTGTTCAGCTGTCTGATCTCGGCCCTGGCGATGTCCAGGTCTGTCTGCGCGCGCGCGGCGACCTTGGAGATGCGAGTCATCTCGCCCTTGCCCGTGTCTACCTCGCAGTCGAGGGAAAAGACCCTCCTGCGGAGGTAGACAATCCACCGCCAGGTGGTATCCGGGTCGCCGTTCCCTGGTGGGTCGTCGGGGTCCCCAGGGGGTCCTCCAGGAGGGCCTCCGCCGGGTCCGCCCGGTCCAGGGGGTCCTCCCCCGCCCGGTGGTCCGCCTCCAGGGGGTCCACTTGGTGGGCGTCCTCCAGGGGGTCCTGATGGTCCTCCGCCAGGGGGTCCCGGTGGGTCTCCGCCGGGTCGCCTCGGTGGGTCCGAGGATGGGCGCTTCTTCGTGATGCCGAAGTCCATGTCGTCATCCTCGTCCATGTCGCCCCACCTGGGCTTCTCGGTCTCGGAAGACTCCGAGCTCCAGTAGGGAGGAGGGAGATCCTGATCCTCACCTTCCGATTCCATGGGGACAGCTCCGCCTCCTCCGCCCGTCCAAGCCACCACTTGGCGATGTCGGCGGCCTCGTTCGTCCCCGTCGCTGGCGGTGAAGAAGGGGTCACTGTCGTGGGGGTGTCCACCCGCTGGCCTCCGCGGCCTCTCGGGGGTCTTCCCCTTGCCCTTCCTCCGTCGATGGGCAGTGGGGCCACTGCTCCCACTGCTGCCCGTGTCGGCCTGGTCCAGCGTCATCTTGGAGGAGGTGTCCCCTTCGAAAAGCTTTCGAAGGGTCTCCACTCGTGATCCTCCCGGGGGAGTCTCGCGGCGGAGTTTCGCCTCTGCCTCCTCCATTGCGGCGGCGGTGGCTGCGGCAGCTCGCGCTTCAGCTTCCTCCCGGGCGCGAGCCGCTTCGGCTTCCCGGGCCTGCTGCAGCCGCGCCTTCTGCGCTTCCAACGCTGCCAGCTCCGCCTCCGTCTTGGCCTTCTCCTCAGCGACCTTCCGTCGCGCGGCCTCGATGGCGTCCTTCTTGGCGGCGTCCGCCTGGGCCTTTGCCGTCGCATCGGCGTGGGCCCTTTCCTCCGCCTCCTTCTTTGCCCTCCCTTGGGCAAGCGCCTCTTCCAGCGCCTTGACCTCGGCCTCCTTGCAGGCAATGGCCTCCTGCTTCCGGCGGGCTTCCTCGTCGGTTGCCCTGATCTGGGCAGCCACTGCCTCATGGGCGGCCGCAGCCGTGAGACCGGCCGCGATGGCTGCCACTTTCGAGGCATGGTAGTCCATGCCTCTGCCCCACTCGGTGGCCTCCTCATGGGCGAGGTAGGTAGGTAGGTAGGTGCACTCGGTCGTGGAGAGGCGCCCCATGGTTCCCCCTGGCGTCGCCCCTGTGACGAACAGGAAGAGGCTTCGCGCGTGAAGAGGGGAGGCGGCTTACTTCCCGCTAGACCTGACTGTTGGCCCCCAACAAAGCGGCCCCGGGCTACGCCGGGAGGGCTGATCGCCGCCAGCGTGACATGCTTGTCTCGCCGGGAGGGTGTGCCCCCGTGCTTGCGCACGTCCCCTCCTTTGGGCGGAACCCTAGGGGTTCACCGGACTTCCTGGCGTATCCCGTTCCCAAGGCGTGCATGCACGTTCCTGGTACTAGGGTTCCGAGGCGCTTGGGTGTCGCACGCTCCGCCTCGAGTCCCAAAGCAGCGCAGGCCTTAGGATGCAGCCTTACCCCCGGGCTCCGGATCTCGTTTGGCCGGGTCACCTGCATGGCACGGGCTGCCTCAGTGCCCGGGCTGTGGGCACTGGGTTTCCTACTGTTGTGTGGTGTTTGTGTTTGGGTCCGGTTGGCGGTTGGGTGCGGGTTTTGTTGACCCCGTCTGTCCTGGCTGGGGTTTAGGGTGGGTGTTTTTGGGCTCGATTTGTGGTGTTGTCCCCCTAGTGTCGGCTATTTGTGGTGTTCGTGGTTGGGCTTCGGTTTCGGTCTGCTTTTGGGACGTGTGTGGTTTCGTGGGCGCCCCGCTTGCCCCCCTGCCGTTTCCGGTTCCGGCGCGCGGTGTGGGCGTGTGTGCCGGGCCCGGGTCTCGCCTGTGCCCAGTCCGTCTTGGCTGGGTTGTCGGGGTGTGTTTTTTTTTTTTTTTTGCTTTGGTTTTTTCTTTTCTTTTTTTTTTTTTTTTTTCTGGGCTTTGTGGTCCCTGTCCCTCCATCCCCTTTCTTTCGGGCTGGGCTGGTGGCTCTCTTTTTTTTTTTTTTTTTTTTCCTGTCCCTTTTCCCCGTGGTCCGCTGTTACTGGCTTGGTGTTGCCGGTTTTGGGTGGGTGGTTCGCCTGTGCCTCTGCGGGGGTCCCCCTTTTTTTTTTTTTTTTCTTTTTTTTTTTTTCTGGGGGGGGGGCCTGGCCGCCTGTGGTGGTGTTGGCGGGTGGTTGGGTGGCTGTGGGCTGTTTTCGTGCCTTTTCCCCTTCCCCCCTCCCTTTTTTTTTTTTTTTTTTGGGGGGGGCTTGCCTGTTCCTTCCTCTGCCTTCCCTGGGCTGGCGCACGCACTGGCCTGTATTCAGTGTTGTCTTCCGGGCTGCTGTTTTCAGTTGCGTTCTGTGTGGCCATGTTCCGGCCCCATGGGTCGGGTGGGCTCTGTACACTGTGGGCTCGGCGCCCCTTCTTGCTGGGTTAGGTCCTGGCTCTGCCGGCTGGGCGGCTGCGCCAGGCGGCTGCTTGTGGTTTTGGGTTAGGGGGCTGGGGTTGCTCGTGTCCTTACCCCTCCGCGGTGCCGGCTGTAATCTTCTGGGTGGTCCGTCAGCGTTGTCGCCTGGCGCGCTGTGGTCCCGTGTGTGGCCTGTGGTGCCGGTGTGTGGCGTGGTGGCGCGGCGCCTTCCCGGGTGTGCGGTGGCTGGCTTCGGTTAGTCCCTCAGGTTAGGGTCAGTTGTGTCGTGTTGTGCCGCTCTGTGCCGCGTCGCGTCGCGTCGTGCTGTGGTGCGTTGCTCTGTGGCGCGCTGTGGTGCGGTGTGCCGTGGTCTCGCGTGGTGCCGCGGTGGGTCAGTGGAGGTCAGCCTGGCCTGTGTGGGTCGGTTAGGTCTTCGGGAAATTCTGCTGAATGATCACGGTGTCCTTGGGGCGTGCGCACTGACTCTCACCCATGGACTCAATCTTCACCGGGCCTCGCAGACAGGCAGGTGTACTCGGGGTGTAGGAAAAGCGTTCCTTCTCCAAGGCAGACAAACAGACATCAGGAGTCGGACGGTGGAGGTGGCTTCCGAACGCTGTTTGAGTGGCGAATGGCTTTCACTGCAGCTCGGCTGCGCTGGCAGGGTCCGGGTCGGTGCCGCCGGCAGGGATGAGCTCACACTGTAGGGTCAGGGGGATGTCCATATCTCCGGTGCTGGACTGCTGGGGTCCGGGGCATCGGTAGTATTCTTGGTACTTCCAGTCTTCACGGCGCTCGGAGATGGCGTTGAAGGGGGGCACCGTCCAGCAGCACCAAAGCCTTCGCGATCGATCACAGCGTTTTGCTTCCCCTTGCGATGCTCGATATTCATCATGGACGGGATCGGTGCGCCGCCGCAGTGCCATTCCTCCACTGGACGCAACAGGTTGGTGACGGACGCCCTCACGGACGTGAGACCAGCCGAGATCAAGCCCCCGTAGCAATACTCTGCGTCAAACCGCGACGGTAGCGCAGCCCGGCCCTTATAGCCCATGGTGTGGTCGCGTGACGGTCCGTGGGGTTGCCCTCCCTGGGGGCCTGTGCCTTGGTCTCGTGTCCTCTGGGGGTGTCGGTCTGTAGTCGTGGGTGCCGCGGCCGTGCTTTCGTCCTCTTCCGGTGCCTGTGAGTTGGCCTTCGTGGTGGTCGGGGTCGTAGGCTGGCGGTGAGGGCATGGTGGTGTGCCGTGCGGCGGTGTTCCCTGCGGCCTCCTCTGTTGGTGTGGTCCGTTCTCCCCGTGTAGGTGTGCCCTCCGTTCTCCGTGTGGTTTCCGGTGGCCGGTGGGCGTGCGCTGGTGTGATCCGCATGGCGTCCGATGTTTGCTTCGGTGGTGTGTGTTGGGGTGTTTGGTGGGGGTGGGGCGGCGCTGGTCTCCCCGTCGGTGTGCGTCGTGGCAGCTGTCGTGGTGCCCTTTTCCTCCGTGTCTTGGTCCCCGTTCCCGTTCCTTCCTGGTTCTTGGGTGGTTTCCTGACCCCATGTGGTGTCGCTTCCGGCGCCCTGTCCCTGCGTGTGCCTGCCCTCACTTGGGGCCCTTCCGTGCCCTCTTGCCTGTGTGGTCCTTGGTGTCCCTTGCCCTTCCCTTGCCCTTGTCCTGCCCCTTCCTGGTGTGGTGGTGGTGGGAGGGGCGGGGTGGGGAGGGGGCGCCGGTGGCCCAGGCTTGGGGGTGGGTGGCCTGGAGCCACCGGCGGAGGGCTTGGGGGGTGTAGGGGGGGCGGAGGCCCTGGACCGCATCGCGGAGGAGGGCCTCCCATGCCGCTTGCGGCATGATGGCCTCCGGGGCGGCCTCATTGGGGTTTGCGGGGGTGCGGGTGCGCACCTCCTCGAAGGTATGCACCGTGTGCACCCCTCTGTGCCTTCCCGCTCCCCCGGCCCATTTCACCCAGCGGCGGAGCTCCTGCAGAGCGGAGGGAGACCACCAGGCGAGGTAGGCGGGGGCCCGGGGGGGGGAGGGGTCCGTGCCTGGGGTCCTGGAGCGGCGGGGGGAGGATGTGGACCTGCGGTGGTGGCGGGGGTGGCGGTGCCTGGGGGAGCGGGAGCGGCGGCGGCGGGGGCTGGGGGTGGAGGACGGGTACGGGCGGAGGGGGGAGCGGGAGGGGGAGGTGGACATGGGGCGGCGGTGGCGCGCTCGGTGGCGTCCGGGGGAGCGGGAGTGGTGGTGGCGGGGGCTGGGGGTGGTGGATGGGCACGGGTGGCGGGGGGAACGGGGAGCCCGGCGGGGCGTGTGGGGGGAGGGGGAGGTGGACGTGGGGCGGCGGCGGCGTGCCTGGCTGCGTCGGGGGGAGCGGGAGTGGTGGTGGCGGGGGCTGGGTGGCCGGTGGGGGGAGGGGGAGGGGGACATGGGGCGGCGGTGGCGCTCGTGGTGGTGCCCGGGGGAGCGGGAGCGACGGGAGCGGGGTCCCTGGGGGTCGTGGTGGTACCTGGGGGAGCGGGAGCGGCGCGAGTGGGTGGTTGAGGCGCGGTGGGAGTGTGGGCGCCGTGGGCGAGTGTGCCGTGCGGGGGGGGAGCGGGAGCGCCGCCGCTTGCGGGACCGGCCCTCGTCGCTCGAGTCGGGCCAGTCCGGAAGCGTCGGCGGCCTCTGGGGGGGCTCGCGCGGCGCCGCTTGGGGGGGGAGGTCCCCCGTCGTCCTTGGGGCCCCTTCGGCCATCGGATGGTGGCCGGGGGGGTACGGGGCGTCACGCGGTGCTGGTTGGGGGGGGAGATCCCCCGTCGTCCATGGGGCCCCCTCGGCCATCGGATGGTGGCCGCGGGGGTATGGCTGGTACGGGGGTGGTGGCTGGTACGGGGGGGGTGGGTATGCGGGCGGGGCGTTCGGCGGCTGCCATCCCGTCCGCTGGTGCTGTTGGTGTACGGGGGGTTGTGGCCCGGCGGGGTAGGGCGGTGGGCAGTGGTAGTGGTGGGGGTGGTGTTGGTAGTGGTGGTGGTGGGGCCGCTGGTGGTGGTGGTGTGTGTAGTGGTGGGGTTGGTGTTGCGGGTATGGCCCATGGAGTCCTTGTGGGTTTTCCGGTCCCCCTTGTGGGGGTGGGGGGTTGGGCATCGTGGGCAGTCCCCGGGGCTGCACTATGTGGTGGGCATGGAGGAAGGGTTGGGGGCCGGGCTTGACGGTGACGATGGTTGAGGGGTCCCACGTCCCTGGGTCGGTTTGGCCGGCGGTGGTGGTGGTTTGTGGGGGATGGATGACGGGGCGCTTGATGACGGGGATTTTGACGAGGGTTTGGAGGGGGTCGTGCTGGGTGGCCGTCTCCGCGGTGGTGGTGGGTGCCGGCGGGAGGGGGGCGCGGGTCGTGGTGGGTGGGGGGTCCTGGCTTGGGCGAGGGCCTGGGCGGGGGTGGTATCGGGTGGTTTTGTGTCGTTGCGTATGCGGTGTTGTGTGTGGTCGCGTGGGCGCCGGCTTGGGTTTGGGGTTGGGTTTGGGGTTGGGGTCCGGTTCCAGGTTGAGGAGTACCTCTGTCCGGAGGTGTGAGGGCGTCGATGCCGGGTCGGGGGTCGTCCCGGTGGGTTGCCGGGGTGCCTGAGTCGCCTGTGTGGGGGTTGGGGGGTTGGTGCGTGCGGCCGCGGCTTTGGCTTTCGCCGTGGCCTTGAGGATGAGTTTGGCGGGGAGGGGGGGGTCGGAGGATGAGGTGGAGGAGGTGGACGAGGCTGAGGACGAGGAGGAGGTGGTGGACGCGGGTTGGGCTGTGATGCGGGCGGGCTTGCGGGCGGCGGCTTCTGCCGCGGCCACGGCGGGGAGGATGGAGGGCATGTCCCCGGGTTGTAGGTTGGGGGCGGGCGGCTGGGGGGGCCCGGTCGTGACCTGGCGGCCCGGCGGGCCGATCTGGTCGGCTGCGGCGGGGGAGGGAGGCGCGGGGCTGCGGCCTTCTCTTTCTGGGCTCGGCTGGGCCCGGGTCCTGCAATGTGCGAGGTCGTGTGGGTTTGTGTCAGCGGGGGGGAACAGTTCGCGCGGGCTGCATTCAGGGGCCGGGGGGGGTGGGCCTGGGTCCTCTGGGGTGTGTGTGGGGGGCGTGGGCGGGCCACTGGGTGGGGTGGGCGTGCCGCGGGGCGTGGGGCTCCCCTTGGCGGGTGTGTGTGGGTTGTCGAGTGTGGGGGGCGGTGAAGGGTGGCCGGTGGGTGGGTGTGTGGCGGGCGTGTGCTGGTGTTCGGGCGGGTGGGGGAGGCCCGTGTCGCGGGGCCCGGGGGTGCGCGCGATAGTGGGCGTGTGTGGGTCTCCGGTTGAGCAGCGAGAGGGGGGGGGCATGGGCGGGGATTGTGCGGGGGGTTGTGCTGCGCCGGTGTATGTGTCCGCTTGCTGCGCGCTTGCGTGGGCAGTTGTAGGCCGGGCGGTTTGGAGGAGAAGCTTGCCGTCTTCTGCTGCCGCGGCAAGGATTTCGCAGACGAGCGTTCGTATCTGGGGGACCTCTTGGTCAGTGGTGGGAAGGGGGCATGCTAGCTTTGGGCTAAGACCCGCGCGGTTGAGGACCCTGTGGATGGCGTGGTACCCGCAGGTGAGGGACTGCTGCGGCCTGGGGGGGGGGTTTGGTCGTGTGTCCGGGCCTGCTTCGACTTGTGTGTGGGCGGTGGGGATGGCCCAAACCCAGGGCACGGTCCCCGTGGGTGGCCAGTGGCGCTGGATCCAGTGGGTTAGGCAGAGCATGGACAATCCCAGGTGGTAGCCCGCCTTCCCTGAGGTGATTTGGGCCAGGGCGCGGGCTGGGGGCGTGTCCCCTGGCTGGAGGAGACCCCTGAGGATCCTGTGCTGGGTGGTGGGGTCCCCCACTGCCCCTGGTGGGGCGGTCTCCGGGGCGAACATGGTGTCTGTCCCCTGGATGATCCATTGCGGGCCGTGGGACGTAGCCATAGCGGCTATCACGTAGTAGTGACCGCGCTCGAGGACTGTAACCCAGACCTCCGGCGGGGGGTGGTCACTGTCTGTAGGTGGGGGTGGGAGGTCGTCGTCCGGGGTGCGGACGCCGGCGGCGCGGAGGGCGGTGTCGCGGTTGGGCGCGGTGGCCTGTTCCCACTGCTCCGGGTGGTTCGGGTCCGCTGGGTGGTCCGTCTCCGCTTGGGCCCGCCGTAGGCGTACGGTCCCTCGACGCGTGACGTTGCTGCCGGTGTCGTGCGTCAGGGCCTGGCCCCACTCGATGGGGGGGATCCAGATGGGCTGGCCCCGGGTGTGTTTGCGGGCTCGCCAGAGCACGAGGTCTACTATGGTATCGTGGAGGCCGCTGCCTGGGGTGGTCAGGTCCCGGAGGGCTTTGACGGTGAGCTTGGTCCAGTCCTCTTGTAGGCGGTACCAGCCCAGGGGGGTGGTCGGGGCCCTGTCTTGGAGGGTCGCTCGGAGGAGGTCGGGGTCGCGGATGGTGGCCGGTGTGAGGGGAGGGTGTCCCGGGTCCGGGGGGGGGTGGGCTGGATGGGCTGCCGGGGTCTTGCGCGTCTACGTAGATGGATGGTTGGCCCTGGCTGGGTTCGGCCGGACTGGGCGGTGCCGGGTGGCTTCTTGGGTGCGAGACGGGTCTCGGGGCGCTGTGGTGGTGCCTTGGAGACCTGTGGATGGAGACGGGGGGCGCGTGCGGGGCGCGGAGCGGGTTAGTGGACGTCTGGGTCATGCACGGCATGGTAATGGATGAGACGCTGCATGTGTTCCCTGGCGGTGGGGTCGGTGAGTTGTTCCGCGTGTGTTAGCAGGAGGTGTTTGCGGTGTACCATTTGGGCTGCTGCTCTGCGGACCGCTTCTAGCTGGAGGTGTGCTGCTGCTTCCATGGGGCTTTCCGTGTGTTTGGTGAGGTGTCGGTGCAGGGCCTGTGTCACTGCCCCTCTCAT
Source organism: Eutreptiella sp. 'Long Island Sound 2002' (assembly GCA_964036045.1). NCBI lineage: Eukaryota > Euglenozoa > Euglenophyceae > Eutreptiales > Eutreptiaceae > Eutreptiella > Eutreptiella sp. 'Long Island Sound 2002'. The sequence continues at coordinate 53,182,339 of OZ038385.1, forward strand.
GGTGGCTTCTTTGATCAGGGGGTCCCGGAAGAGGTGTTCGGTGGCCTGGTGTGCGTGGCTGTGGGCTGGCCATCCTTCGTGTTGCCGCAGGGTTTCCGCCGGGGACCAGCCCACTAGGGTGTCCCTGTCTGTATGGAGGGGGCATTTCTTGAAGTGTTCCCAGTCCTCCGGGGTGGTGTGGTCGCATGGGCAACGGGTGTGTTCGTCGGGGACGTGGATGTGCTTGCGGGCGAGCCATCTGGCGACCCTGGTGAGGAAAGGCAGTTGCTCCCTGAGGAGCTGGATGCGTCGTTTCTGGAGGTGGGCTGGGACGTTTGCTGGGCGGAGCGCTGAGTGGTAGAGGGGGACCTGCAGTCTGTCCTGGAGCTCCTGGATGTGCGCCCGGCTGTCTGCGTCGCCGAGCACGCGGGCGAGATGTTGGACGGGGTTGGGGTAGTGGTACGCTCTGTCGTGGGAGGAATAGGGGGCGTCCTCTGGTACCCAGTCCGGGGTCTGATGGGGCTCGGGTACAGGGGGCACGTGTTGGAGGTGTGTGTGGTTGCGGCCGAGGTCAGGGATCTGGAGGGCTGGTAGGTGTGTTGTGCGCTGGTGTACTGCCTGGTTGTCGACCTTACCATTTCCGCATTGGTGCCTGTGGGACTCTTGTTTCACGATGTGGAGTTGGACGTAGGGGGGAAGGCTGCGTAGGGCTTTCCAGAGTAGCAGTGCCTGGGTGCCGAGGCTCGTCGCGGTTGCTTTGTGAAGTGGTTGCCTTGCTATGCGGAGGAGCAGGTGCGTGTCGACAGTGGCGTCTACCACGAACCAGACCCGGACGATGTGCGGGGAGTGGGCGGGTAGGTGGGCCGCGACCTCGGTGATGGCGTCGGCCATGGCCCCTAGCTCCCCGTGGGAAGAGGCCCCATAGGTGGTGTGGCCCGTGTGGTGGTCCATGTGGTAGTGTTCCCCGGTGTGGGTTAGTTGCAGGGTGGCCCCCCCGGTGATGGGCGTGAGGGCGGATTCGCCTGAGGCGTCGGTGAAGAAGAGCCGGTCCGCCGGTGATGGTTGTGGGAGGCGGCATGGGTTCATGGGCAGGTAGGCGTATATGGCAAGGCCCGTGGCGAGGTGGGCTACTGGGGTTGTGGGCTGTAGGATGGGGGTGGCGTACACCCCTATTCCTTTGGAGATGATGTGCTTTGCTTGGGGGGACAGGGCTATGAGTCCCTGCTCCGGCTGTCCTTGTGTGAGGTAGGAGTAGATGTAGTGGAGGATGTAGGCTGTGTCGGGGCTTAGGTCGTGGCATGTGAGGGTTTGTGTTCGGTGCTCCGGTGTGTGGCAGGAGTGGTGGAGTGGATAGTAGGGGTGCTCGTGTTTGCCCGTTCTGCCTGGCTCGTACATGCTGTAACGGATGGCGACCCCTGCCGGGTCGGGGCGGGGGCATGTGGGTGTAGTGGTGAAGAGCCATTTGGGCGCGTGGTCGGGGTTCCATGCTACCGTGGGGTTAGTGTCGGTGCGGTGGAACCATGGGGCTATCCATGCGTAGGCCTGTGGTGGTAGGTGGGTCGTGGGGTGGGTGTGGTGGCGTGCTATGAGGTGTAGCACGGGCCATGGTGCGGTTGGTGCCTCGGGGTCACAGGCCCAACATGTGCGTGGCATGCTCTGGGAATCTTGGGGGACCTTTGGTAGGTCTCGGGCGGTCATGTGGTGTTTCGGTATGCGCCATTTTGCCCCGTGGTGGATGACGGTGGTCTGCGTGGGTTTGGCTTCATTCGGGGCCAGTAGTAGGGTTAGTGGTGGGACTGGGCCCGGTACTGGGGGGACGGGTTCGTGTTTCGATCCGGTGGGTGCGTAGGGCGGTGTCTCTGGGATGGGTCGCGGGTGTTGCCTTGTGAATTCTCGGTAGGCTATGCGCATGTCTTTGCTGCCCGGTAGAGTGTGTCCCGCTGTTCGTGCCGTCTGTGTGAGGTAGTGGTGGAAGAGGCGGTATTGTGGCCATTCGGGAAGCTGTAGAAAGGGGGTGTGGTGTGCCCCGCTGTGGTGCAGGACCCGCATTTGGGCGAGTGTGACGTATACTACGGTGATGGAGGCCCCGACAAGGTCTATGGTGTGGATGGTGCCCTTGGGGTGGTGGTGGAGGTCCCCGCAGAGGACCGCTAGTGGCCCTTTCTCTGGGCACGTGTGGTTGGTGAGTATGGCGTGGTGTGGGGATGGGAGCAGAAGCTGCAGGTGGTTCCACAGGCGGGTGTTCATGTTGGTGGGCATGCCCGTCTGGTGGAGTACCCAGCGCGGGCATGTGTTGCGGGCCCGTTGTGCGGCTTGGAGGCGGATGGCGGTGACCTCGCGGACCTCCGGTGAGTGGTTGTGGGTCATGCGGTGAAGGAGGAGGGCGGTGTGTCTGGTATAGGCCGCTTTCACCTCGTCCCCTATGGCGTCTCCATAGTGGGGCCATGCCGCTCGGATGGCGCGGGTGGGTATGGAGGTGGGCCAGCCCCCGTGTGCTGCCCATGCCTTGGTCACGGCGCGTGTGGCCGGCTGGAGGGCGATGGTGGGGTGTGTTAGGTGGAGTGCTTGGAAGCCTATGGAGGCGTTCAAGACCCCGGTGAGGTAGTACGCCAGGCTCTGGTGGGACAGGGAGAGGGCCTTGGTGGTCGGGGACGCATATCTGGGGAGATGGGCGAGGTGTGACTGCAACTTGGGAGGGAGGGTGGCGTCCTCAGGGTTGGCGGCCTGGACTACCCCCAGGTGGGTGGTGGTCGTCACGACTTGCATGGGGGGCCCTTGTGGCCCCAGGGTGGGAGGTGTGGCAGACCCCTTGATCATGGCCACTGACTTTGTGGGGTGGACGATGAGGTTGTTGTGGGAGAGGTAGGAGACGGTCACGTCCAGTAAGTCGTTGGCCTGTTGGGTGACCGTTGGTCCGGGGTCCGGGGCATGGGGGTCGTGTGGGGTGTGCGCGACGGTGAGGTTGGTGTCGTCCGCGAAGCCGACCAGGGGGGAGAGGAGGGGGTAGGGTGCGTAGGCCGGGTAATCCTGCTCGATTGCGAGGGCCAGGGGGAGCGTCACTAGAAGGTACAGGAAGGGGCCCTCTGCTCCCCCTTGGGGGACCCCGCTGCCTGGCTCCAGGAAGGGGGTGAGGCCTGCTCCTGTGCGGACCGTGTATTTGCGGGTGCGGATGTAGTCGGAGGTGAAGTTGTAGAAGGGGAGGCCTAGGCGTTTCCACACCGCTTCTAGAAGGAGCCAGGGGGTGTTCGGGAAGGCTCCCTTGACGTCGAGGGAGGCGATGATGAGGTCCACCAGGTCCATGTCCGCGATGGTGTCCTGGAGGAAGATGGCCTCGTGTGGGGAGCGGCCTGGGATGGCCCCCCAGAGGCTCGCTGGTATGTGGGGGTCCAGGTGGGGGCGGATGCGGCGCAGGAGGATGGTCCAGACGATTTTGACCTCCGTGACCGCACAGACTATGGGGCGCCAGTTGTCCGGGTTCGCCCAGTCCCCTTTTTTGTAGAGGGGGCGGACAACGTTTGCCCAGTCTGGTGGCAGGGGGGTCCGCCCCGTGACGATGTCCCAGAGGCGGTGGGCGAGGACGCGGAGGAGGTGGGCGGGGAGGTGGTAGTATGCCTCTGCAGGGAGGCCGTCGTAGCCTGGGGTTTTGTGTTGCCGGAGACTGTGGATGGCCTTCCGGACTTCGTGGATGGTGAAGGGGCGTTTTTCCAGGTGCCTCCTCTGGGCGTGGTTGAAGACCCGAGGGAGGCGGTCGATTTTGGCCTGGGTGTCCGGGTCCAGTGTGTCTTGGGTGGGGGTGTGTTGCCGGAGGAAGCTGTCTTGGGTGGCTTGGAGCACTGTGGCTGGGTCGTTGGTGAGGGAGCCGTCCTCCTGCCGGACCGTGGTGATGGTGCGGTGGCCGGTATCGGTCATGGCGTCGTTGAGGTGGCGGATGGCCTTGTAGGGGAGTTCGTGTTGCGCATACCGTTCGTGTTCCTGGGCGATGCGCTGTTGCCTGTGGATGTGCCACCGCTGCAGGTCCGCCCTGATTTGGGCTATGTGTGTCCTGCAGTGGTGTATCTGGCGGCGGGTTTAGGGGGGTGTCGGTGTGGAGGAGGGTCGCCAGTTGTTGCTTCGCATGCCAGAGGTCATGGAGCATGTTCCCCAGGGCCGTGGGTGGTTGGTTGTCGTCTGTGTGGGGGTGTTGCTGGAAGCCGCAGGCGACGGCGGCCGTGCGCATGGCTGTGAGTAGGTCGGTGGGGTCTGGTTGGATGCGCCGGGCGCGGTCTATGGCCCTGTGATATTGGGACCAGGCATGCTTGTCATGCAGCGGGGGCATCTTCAGGGGGGGTGGTAGGCCTTGGTCCGCATCTTCTGGGGGGGTGGGGGGAAGGTTGGGGATGGTGAGGCGGATGTGCAGGGGGCTATGGCCTGTGGGTCCCAGCGGGAGGGGTCCATATCGGGCCTCCGCTCGGATGATGGTGGTGGGGTCGCCATAGCATACGTCGATGCGGAATGGGGCGGCATCCGTTTGGTGGGGGAAGTGGGATGGTTGGCCTTCGAGGCTGGCTGTTAGGTCCACGAGCCCCAGCATTTCGATGGTGTCGCGGACTGCTTGGTCCTGGGGTGTGGCCTGTCCTCCTCGGTCCGCTGGGGTGGGGGCGGCGTTCATGTCGCCGATGATGACCGTGGGGGCGAGCATGGCCATTTGGCGGTACGCCTCGGCCAGGGCCTGGAGGAAGGGTTCCGTGGCTTCGCCGAAGGGGACGTGGGTGTTGATGACGTTGAGTTGCCATCCGTCCCCGACGACCTCATAGACACCTAGCCTCCCTGGGACGCTGAGGTGGTGGACGAGGTGGACGTGGATGCCGGTTTGGGCGTATAGGGGGGTCCCCTTGTGCCAGTAGCATTTGTACGCTTTCTGGTCCGGGGTATACATGGGGGTGGTTTCCGGGGGGTCGTCGCGCTGTAGGCCTTGTTCCTGGAAGGTGAGAAGGTGGGGGACCCACCCCGGCCCCTGTGCCATCGGGAGCTCTTGGAGGGCGGTTGTGGCGTCCTTGGAGTATGTGACGGCCGGGTGGTTGAGGTCGAGGAGGTTGACGGTGGCCTCGGTGGGGGCGGGCCGGGGCTGTGGAGGCTTGTGCCCTCGGCCCTTGCCCCGTCAGGGAGGGGGACTGGGGGTTGGGGACTTTTTGCCGGTTTGTGGGCGTTTGGGTAGGCGCGGCGGGGGGAGGCCTTGGCTCCACTCCGGGGGGAGCTCCCCAGTGTATTTGGTGCCTGTGTGGGCCTTGTTCTCCTCGGTGCGGAGCCGGATGGGGTGGGCGCTGGTGAGTTCCAGGGTGTCGCCGAGTGGTTTGTCCGGGGCGCTGTTGCCCTGGTCTAGCTCCTTTTGGCGGTGCCAGATTACCCGGATCTGTGGCCCCCCGTTGTCCCCTTGTCCCTTGAGGCGGTACTGGATCGTGCCCTCACACCAGATCCAGTCGCCTGTGTGGTCGTTGCGGAAGGGCTGTTGGACCTTCGCACCTTTTTCGAACCCTGGGTACGCTTTGGGCGGGGCCTGTGCTGGTGGCGGGAGGGAGGATGATGAGGATGCCTGGTCCGGGTGGGGCGGTGGTAGTGGTGGGAGGGAGGATGACGAGGATGCTTGGTCTGGGTTCGTCGGGTGGGTCGGGTGGGATGCGGGGGGTCGGGAGGTTGCTGCTTTTCCGGCTTGGCTGGGGGCGGGTGCGCCCTTTTGTCGTCTCGTTCGCTTGGGTGGGACTGGAGGTGGCGGGGCTGGGGGGGCATGGGGTTGGAAGAAGGGGTGCGTTGCTTGCTGGTCTGGATCCCTCAGTGGGGGTTCTGCCGGTGTTTGCATTTTCGCTTTCGCGTGGCTGCGTACGATGTCGGCGAGCTTGCGTACGGTCTCCGGGGGATCTGTTGGCCATGGCAGTGCGGCGGGGCTGTCGTCGAAGGGGTGGTGTAGGTGGTAGTTCCTCATGGCCTTGGCCTGCCTGACCCAGGCCTCTGTGGGTTCCGGTGTGTCCGGGCCGTTGGGGGAGCCTTGAGCCCAGTAGAGTGCTGTGTGGAGGGCTTCCCAGGGGGCGCCTTCGCGGCCTGTGAGGGTGGTGGCTTGGAGGAGTCGCTGCTGGCCCCGTGGGGGGTCTTCCGGGTCCATTTCCGGGGTATAGGCCTGGGCCGCCATGAGGACTCCGTGTGCCCAGTGGAGGACCCACCATTGGGTGTCCGCTTTGAGGATGTGGATGGCGGGTTGTTGGGGGGGGGTGTCCAGGGTGTCCCACGATGCAATGGCTAGTGGTATCCTGGAGGGGTGGAGGTGTGGGGGGGCCTTGCGGCTTAGGAGTTGATCGATGTGGAAGGGGGTGACGGGATCGTTGGGGCCTTGGGGCGGTGGGGGCATTGCTGGGATGGTTGTGGGGTCCCAGTGGCGTTCGTGGGCGGCGAGGGTGTACAGGGCGGCGGTGATGATGTGGTGGGCTTGGCCCTCCAGGACGATGTGGCGCTCCGTGCCGAAGTCCTTTGGTAGGTGGGCTGCGGGGTGGAGGGTGATGTGGGCCAGGGCGCGTTGGTGGGCCTTTTTTCCCCCGTCTGGGGCCTGTGTCCGTTTGTCCCCCGGGATGTGTTGGTGTTGGTGTTTTGGTGGGGGTGGTCCCAGGGCGAGGGATTCCACACAGTGGAGGGGGATGGCGTGTTCCCTGGACCTGTTGGGCAGGATGTATATGCCCGGGTCTCCCGGTACGGTGCCCAGGTACATGTTGCCCGTGATGGTGGGGGCCGGCAGCGGTTGGCGGAGGGGCGAGGTGCATGGGGTGGAGCAGGGCGGGTCATGGTGCTCACACCGGGGGTGGTCGATGCCGTACGGGGTGACGTGTACGGCGAAGGGTCCAACGGCGCGCTGGAGTTTGTGGGGTTGGATGTTGTGGAGGCGCGCCACCGCCCGTGTGTGGGAGCGCCCTTCGCTGATCCATACGGCGTCCGCCCGCGACGCCGCTGGGTTCAGGCAGTCCGTGGTGATGCCTGTGATCGTGCGGTTGTGGGTGGTATCTGATACCCTGGCGGGGGGGGCGCCGATGCGGGGGATGGTGTGGTCGTCGTGGAGGGTGCGGGCCTTGCGCCTTGCTTCGTGTCGGTGTTGGGCCTCCTGGGCGTGGGTGTGCACACCCGTGTGTTTGGGCTTCTTGTTGGGGCGGTCCGCTGTGTGGAAGGGGGTGGGCCAGGAGGGGGCGTGGTGGAGGGTGGGGTGTGGGAGGTCCCCCCGTGTTGCCCATGTGTACAGGGTGGTCGCGGCGGCCCCTTCCGCCTGTATGGTGTATCGCTCGTCGTGTCGGCGACGGGTGACGAGGACGTTGGGGGCCGTCAGCTCATACACCTGTGTGGTGTGGGGGAGGTGGCGGGTGACGGTGATCTTGGCGGCGTCGTTCTTGCGGGTGGTGGTGTGGGGGATGATGTAGTGGGTCGCCCATTCATCCTGGGGGGTGTGCTCCGTCGGGTCTAGCTTGAGCGGGGGGTGGAGCGGCTTCGGTGTTGGGGGCTTGTCTTGGCCCTTCGCGTGGGGCGCCACTTTGGTTTCGACCAGGTATTGTGGGCCCCAGGTTTCCGGGGCCCCTACCTGTGTGGCTGCCGCTGTTGCGGCTTGGAGGAGGGCGGTGGTGTTGGTGTCTAGAGGGGGGGCCCCCGGTGGGGGGGTGAGGGTGTCATGGTCTTGGTACGCCCACCAAATTGTGTAGCCTCGTTGGGTGTTGCGGTGCGGGGTTTGGGTCTGGGCTTGCTGGATGGATAGGGCGGTCTTGATGTCCTCCGCTGCTTGTGGGTTTATGGGTGTGGCGTAGGCCCATACTCCCGGGGCGTGTATGCCGTGTGACGCTTGGCCTACTCCTCGTATCGGTTGTAGGGTGTGGTGGGTGCGTGTGAGCCCTAGGTGTTCTTGGAGGAGGTCCCCTCGGATGTCCTCCCATCGTTGCTGCCAGGTATGTGTGTGGTCATTGGGGGCGGGGTAGGTGACGACGATGGCCTGCCAAGGGGTGGGGCCTGGATGCACCGTCATAGGTGCCGACGATGCTTGCGGGGGTATGTGGACGGCGTGGGCGGCGGCTGCTGTTACGGGGTCTCCTTCCGTGGGTGTGATCGTGGCATCGCCTTGGACGGTGAGGAGGAGGGCGATGCCGACGGCGCCCTCCACGGCAGCGTTCCGCTGCGTGGCCCGTTGCCGGGCAACCCGAAGGTTGCAGGGCACCCGACAGACGCGCTCACAGGCGCGCGCCACGTCCCTTTGGGCGGGAGCGGCGCTGCTGCTGGAGCTGGCCTGGTAGGCCGGCATCCTCCCGCGGTGGGCCGACTCCACGTCGCTGCTGGGGCCTGCTGGGGCCTGCTGGAGCCTCAGGAGCAGCGGACGGGGCTTGGCCTTGGTCTGCTTGGCGACTTGGATGTAGTCGCCAAGGGTGGTGGAGCCGGGGTGGTGACCGCCATTGGCCCGTTGGGGACTGGGGGCTGGGGTTCCGCCCTTGGCGCCCTGGGCGGCTTCGGCAGCCAGGGACTCCTGGTACTCCCGCCACTTCCGGTCCCGCTTCCTGTCCCCGGCGGACCGCTTCTCCTTCCCCGGAGACGCGCTGCTGCTGCCCTGCAGCCTGCGCTCGCTCCCCGGTTCCGGGAGGTTCTTCTCGATCATGTCCCACATGGAGACATTGATCGAGGCGCCCGACGGGTACACGTTGGGCTCCTCGTCCTCCTCAATCCCGTCGGGGCGCAGGCCTTCGCCAGGCCTGTCCGGCCGGGTCCACGTCCTCCAGCGCCTCTGCTAGAAGCGGAAGGCGAACCCTTCCGCCCGCAGCCAGTCCTCCACGGCCTGCAGGCGGTCGGGGGCGATGTCCATGCGGAGCTCGAAGCTCCCGGGCATGCCGCCTTCGCACTGGGGGTGGCTGTGGCGGTAGTGCTGGTCCCAGACCAACCCACGCAGTAGGCGCACTGCATGGGGGTGGGGCCGCGGCCAAGTCCTACCCGCTTCTTGCCAATTCACCATGGCAGCGGGGGCGTAGTTGGTCTTGAGGTCCTTGGTGTGCACTCGTTCCACTCAACGAACTGGTGGTGGTTGTTGAGGCGGGTGCTGCAGCACTGGATTGGAAGTGCGGCTGGTGCTGGTCAGCCGGTGGTTGTGGAAGTGGTTGACGCGGCCTTGCTGGTCGGCCGATGGGTCTGGTCTGTCCACTTCCTTCACGGTCGCGGCGCGGTCAGGGCGATGCTCTGGACGGCGCTGCTGGCTCCGTGACGAACTCGGCGCTGTCGCTGGGTGGCGCTGCGAGCCGCTGCGCTGCGCTGCGAGCCGCTGCGCTGCGCTGCGAGCTGCGAGCTGCGCCGCGCTGCTCGGGGTTGGTGGCCCCGAGTGGCACGCGAGGGTTGGGTAACCCCGCGGCGGTGAAACCCTTTTGACGCGTTCCCGTGGGGGGCCGGCCACGGGACGCTGCGGTGACACGCACAGGTGAGCAGGCAGGCAAAGCACTACGCTCACAAGGGCATCAATACGCTCGTGTCATGTGACAAAGCGTTTCAGAATCCTTGCCACTCTGAAATGAGGGAACGAAAGTATGTACAGCAACACATCAGGATATGTACACATGGGGTTAAGACTGGACTGGGGTAAGGGCATCACAGGACAATAGACACTCTATCCTAACTTGTATCCCAATCCCAGGTCCGACCCTCTCAGTGGCTGGTGGGGGCGGGGGCTCAAACACAACCCATGCCCTGCTCAGTCCGGACCCTGAAACCCTGCCAATGGGGGAGGTGTCCCGCCCAGCCACAGGCGAGTTCCTGGGAACCAAGGGGCTCCAAGGCCAACCGACAGTGGCTCCTCATGCTCCCTCAACGGCAGGTCCCAACTCCTCTCTGAACCAGAGATATGGCCTCGCCAATATTCCCTAGGAGTTGGTAGCTGAAAATGGGCTGTTTCAGCCCAAACTGATATTAGCTTGAAAAACTCCAAAATTGACCCCTCGTCCGGACCCGCCAGAGGTAGGGACGAGGCAACTGACCCTATGCCCTTCGAGTGCGAAGTCCCTGGAGCCCTCACCCAACCTGGTTCCCTCTGAGGTCCCGGCATCAGGGCAACACGGATGAGTCAAGTGGGGTCATGATGCCAAAATCACCAAAATTGGCGTCATTCCCACGCGTGGCTCGCCCGGCCAAGGTAAGGCCAATGGCTCACAGGGTAGGAGGCAGGACCTAGGACTTCTATCTGAGTGTACAACTTGGGATTGGGTCCGGGCTCCCTTTGGGCATAGAGAAATGGGGCCGCCAATTGACCACACGGAAGGGGGAAATTGGGGTCCCAAAATGGGGTCATTTTGGCTGCTCGAAATGAGCCAAAATTCGGGGTGCTCCCAATAGTATATCTCCACGCCGGCTTGGAGATCGGATCTGCCATTCCATACGCGATCCACCGGGAGTCCAACAGAGACTCCCATGCTCTTGGCTCTCAAAGATCTCCATGCCACTCGGCGTGGTGACGATCCCAATTGGGTCCACAAATGCCAAAATGGTAAAATTGCCCACACTCACTTTGGGCTAGCGCCTTAACGAAGGTTGCTCCGCTTCGCCCACGTGGTGTGTGAACCATGGGGACCATTATGCATAACACCCATGTCATATATGGTCCATTGGTCCATGCGTCCGGCGTGCACGGGTGGGCTCAACATAGTGCACGGCGGGCAGCAAAAGTGGAAAATTGCTCAAAATGGCCAAAAATGCGCACACTCATGGTTGGGGCAAATGAGGCACATGCCCGACTCGGACCGGAGTATGCCATAGGATTGGTATCAAGTCATATGTGTCCAACATATCTTTTGGGCGTCGCCCAACTCCTCCGGTTTTGGGAATGGCAGGGTCGCCAAGTGAGCCCATGATTTGGGATAGTCCCAAATCGCCAACATGGCGGCCACGGTATGCCAAGCCCAAGAGGATTTATTCGCCGGGTCCAAGATATGTTGGGCACCGAAGTATGTACCCTCATAACATACTTGGGTCATGATGTCAATTGAGCGCCACGTTGAGATACACGGTCGCCACTTGACATCATGACGGGCCAAAACGGCAAAATTGGCACAAAGACACACAAAAGTGCATTGAAAGGTGCACAATTATATTATAATATCTTCGGCTTGGATCGTGCAATCAACTAATCCTTCTAAACATAATGACTTGACACCAATGACCTTCAATTCCACATATGTGCTCCACTTGGGGCGCCTTGAAAGGTCACGAGCGCTACTTCCCAAGTGGGCACATGAAGTTATGGAAAATTGCAAAACACACACCTTGCTCCCAACGCATCGCTTTGGGATCGCCACACAAGCTTCCCTTCACGAAGGTTAGGCTTGCAATTGATCGTGGGGAGTATGGAGAAGGTGCTTGCACAATATAAGGTCCATTGGCGGGTTTGGCTTGGAGCGATGGACCCGCCAAATGGGCACGCAACACAACACATGGCACATGCCACATATTGCCCAAAAAGGTAGCTCCCCCCACGATATGTCATGCCCCTCCAAGGGCATAACTTTGTGTCAATCGCTCATAGGAACTCAAGGAGAGTTCCTATGCAACACCAACACTCGCGCGCTACACTCGAAAGTTATCTTAACGCACGCAATATCATGGCCCAAGAGTTATAACGCAAACTCTACCCTCTTGACCATGATCCATTACACTAGCGCGCACGTGTGGAGACGCAAGGCATATAATGCTTCCTAAATTACGTCGGGAGTATTGTGAATACATCCCACGTTTCCTTTTCGTCATTCCTCGCAAGCGGCACGAGATATGACCCTCACAAGTGGCCTCACGAATCAACTTTGTTTTGCCCATATCTTTAAGACGAATGGAGGGCACGATAAAAGGAAAGTTGATTCGTGCATAGGGAAGCACGTAGGTCCACTCGAAAGAGGTCAAATCAAGTGCGGGGATGTCGAAGTCGAAAATCCGATTTCGACATCCTGAAAAATTCGGATTAAGGTTGCGAGTGTAAGATGTGAAAATTGCGGAAGCATCCATGCAGTTCCTGAAGACTTTGGAGCCTTCGTGACGGATTGCGTTAAAATTTCCATTAATAACAGTTAAACTGGCGGTTACGGTAAAGTCGCGATCCAACCGCCAGCAGTCAAAGCAGTGAGTATCAGAACGGAAGCGTAAAAATTGACGGAAACAATATGAAAATAAAACCCTGTTGATTCCTGATATTCTGATACACAAATCTCCGCTGGCGGTGCATCGGTTGCCGATGCAGGGCTTTACGGCACGGAACACGCTCCCGCCGGGATTCAACGGGCGCCTTCCGTACATGGGGTTAGTGGACCGGAGACCGGGCTTCCCTTCCGTACATGGGGTTAGTGGACCGGAGACCGGTTGTATGCCCTAACCTAGCCATGGGGTTCTGGGTACCGCTTCAGAACGTGGAAAGGGTCGCCCCCTGGCCTCCAACCGTGGATGGACGACAACCAAGTGCATCCGGGAGCCGAGTGGGTACTTCAGCCCGTGAGGGATGGGGAGAGGTTGAATGTGGTTGACAGAGAGAAATGCTCCGCTGTCGGCGAGGGCTATCCACAGGAAACCCGCCTGCAGGCGCCCAATAGGCTGTGCTAGGGGGGGAAGGCCAGGGGATCCTTCAAAGGGTGACCGGAAGGAGCTGAAACCGTGAGGGCAGCGACTGAAGGAAGCCTACCACCGGTCGTGCCCCAAGGGAACCTGGTTGAAGTTCTCGGCCGTGAGGTGAGACAGGGGTTGCCAGGGGAACTGATGGTGGAGAGCACTCCTTCGCTAGAGGCGGCCACCATGTAAAACAAACAAGGAGGAGTCAGATGAGGCTGCGGACGCGGCCGCCCTTACTTACTTACTTACTATTAGACAATAAGAGAAGAGGAAGCAACAAGGCGAAGAAAATTTTGGAACGACAGCAATATTCCAAACAAGAAGAACCTAATCCTAGAGGTTGCCTTGCAACCCCCCTTTTGTTCATCATCTATTGTAACTACTCGCTGGAGCTTGAAAGTGTCCCTTGAACTACCTATTTGTCAATCTCCCGTTGGTCTCCCCACACACCCCCCTTCCCCCACCCAAGCGCCATTCCGTGGAGAAATTGTATTTGGGGTGCACTGGTGTTTTGTACTAGATTCTTCTTGTCCGCCCTTGATGAATCCGAGCAAATGATTGTATTGATGCACCGCATGTCTCAGAAGGACAAAACGACATCTTGTCCTTTTGGTGGGGAGGATACTTTGTGCTGTGCAAGGCAGCATAAATGGAGGTCGCTGATAGCAAAGGTCTATAGTTTGACACTATTGCACAGCCCGCAAGTAGTCTCCAATGCCGTCCTTCTCAAACATCCCCCATAAGCGCCATGCAATGAAATCGTAGAAACGGCCCACTTGGGGTGTCTTCATTGTCCAACACTCATCTACAGCTTCCATGCCGTTAGAACACAAACATCTGCCCCTTTTGCGCCTCAAGGAGCGCATCTACATCGAACATTTGCTATACAACCGGAAATATTTTATCAAGTATTGTAGTATCCTACTGTTATGCCAAAGAGGCCGTGTCTTGTGGGTACTTTGTATAGGTTCTTTCCAAACATAGCCATCGTGTGTAAGATGGTTGTAGATACTTGCAACGTCAAACAAGGGGAGGAAGGGAAACAGTATCGAGGTTGTAGTAACCATTAGTTGTTGGTATTTTGAATTGTTCACGCCGCAGACACGGTCGAAGATGTGCTTCAAAAGAGGTAAACATATGCAAATGATCCCTTCAGTCACACTAGTTCCGACTCTGAACTGTTGTATGGGTTTTAATTGAGGTGTGATGGCGGCTTGTTAGACGCCATAGACGACAAATCTTGGGTCTTGCGCTTGGGTTGTGGCGGCGATTGCCTAATAGATATGAAACAGCATGCATTCCACGAGTTGCTGGCAGTTGGATAGCATGGAATGGATATGTATAACGGTGAATGTTGGATTGTGAACCTTTGATTGCGTACATTATCCGTCACTACAAAAGACGGCACTAGTAAGGGGAATACAAAATTTTTTCTTCTCAACTCGCCTCAATGCGCTAATTCCACGGCACTGTATACATTTTGTCCCAAAGGGTGTCCCATAGGGCTCCACCATGCTCCGTGAAAACGCTTGAACTTCTTGAAACTTGAAAACACAGCCACCTCTGCAACTCCGGTCGGATGCAATCAACATGGCAGCTCCGTCTCAATGTGACAAAACAATATGGCCCACCTAGCACCGATACTACTACCACACCAATACACTACAAATGGATTCTAGGGCCCCTTCTTTACTACTTGTGGGAAGATGTTCACTGCATGCAGGTCCATTTTGACAGCCTCCAAGGCCCATATTGACTACATCGGTAACCTAGTCGATGACCCCCAAGGTGGTGGGTACCCACATGAAGACCCAAGAGAGCAGTGCTTTGTGGCAGTAGGGCCACTTATCGTGCAAGTATGTACTGTTAGCTCACAGACTAGGCCCGGTGTAAGGACGGGGTTAAGAAATGGTGGTGGTGGTGATGAAGTGTTGCCCCCGCTAGTTTTGTTGCCACTTTTCTTCTACTATTGAATTACTTGTACTTTTAATTGAACTCAAACACGTAGTTAGGAATAAACCAAAACTACTACACAGACTACACTTGGGTTTGCGCCCATAACATAGGGAAGTGTTCGTACCAGTGAGTGAGGCCCCCGCTGCTGCTCGCACCCGCGATGCCGGGACACACACAAAAGAAGCTTGGTGTGTCCAAAACGCACTAATGCCCCACAATGGGTCAATGGGCCCAGCAACCACCACATCAATTGGGGGTGTACATGCCGGATTGTCCCATTTCCCTCCCGTTGTTGTAATAGTGGAGGGAAATTGATAGCTTTTCATGCCTCGCCAACACTTAATCTACAGCTGTCTGGTCTAGCTGAGGGCGGTATCTCAGTTCCCCATGCGTGCGTTGGGTTGGGTGCATCCCCAAAGGCACATCAAAACAAAGGCATTCATTCTACCCCACACCCACAAATTTTCAAATGCCAGTCAACTATGAAGGTCATTCCAATCCCCCAAGATTGAAAAAGACATCAAGGCTAAGAGGGTGGCTTGGGAGCTTCAACATTACAAAAAAAGGTGGTGGGTTGATAGATGTTATCTCGGACGGCACGCAATTCGGGTCCAACAAAATACCTGCAAAACAACGAGGATAGTAGCCCCCCCCCCCCCCCCCCCCACCCCCGGCCCGCCAACCGTTTCATGTTACCGCCGTTTGCACAGGCTCATTGTCCACATTTGCGTGGTGCTTTGTTATCCTCATGTGTGGTCCGCCGTATTATCTTTCAAAGAAAGCGGTGGCGCTTCCGCTCTTGCGAGTGCTCCAAGTCCGACGAGGCGGAGCCAGACAACACGGAGCCCAATGCCAAGCCGCACTAGTAGCCTTCCCAAACGACGGCTGCCCTTACCCACATCAAAGGAAATATGTTGCCATAGCCAAACAAGGCCAAAAGCTATCCAACGGTATCTATTGGCATGTTTTCTGGCCTTGTGCTTGTGGTTGTGCAATGTTGTGACGGTTGTGAAAGATGAAGCGGAACCTCAGATGACCCGATCGGAGACACACAATGGCAGCCTCTCCTTCACCGGAAACGCCACTGCGTGGACACATCGGTTAGCCCCATCCACTCCACGCATCCCTCGCTCCCACAGCGAGCATCGGTGGCAACGCCTCCGCCTCCGGCACCACTTTGCCATCCATTTGCTTGCACCACCGCAGCCTCCATGTCCTGCTTGACTGCCTGCCTCACTGACCGATTACCTGACTACCTGCCTGCCTGCTTGCCTCACTGACTGATTGGGTGGCTGTTAGCCTGATTGACTGGCTCTCGTGTTCTAGCACTCTCTTCGAGCTGCCTTGCTAAAGGCAATAGAATTTTGTGAACACCCCCAGCTACGAATTTCTAAAGTCTACACCCCCCTTGACTATCAGTATCAATTGTTACGATTGTAAGCACCTATGTACAACGATGTTTTGAAAAACTAAGGTTGGCTTTCCAACCCATGCCACACCAAGCTCCGCCACAGCACACTGTAATTGCTTCGGTTCTTTGCCCTTGCCCTTGCAGATGCCTGCTTTTTCCAGCGGTGGCTCGTGGCGCCCAACTTTGTTGCTCTGTGGGAGCCAGTGCGGCTCCGCTTTGAGGCAGTGTTGGACCACGCCAAGAACAGCAGCCTGCCGGCCCACACCACACCATCACGCTCCAGACAACCCGGGATTGCGCCCTGTGCCTTGTGCAAACGGGCGATGTTCGTGAGAAGATGATGACATCTAAGAGGACACGCGTATGATACGGAACAGCCATCAAGGTCCAAGAGGACACGAATATGATATTAAACAGCCATCAAGGTCCAAGAGGACACGAGTATGATATAGAACAGCCATCAAGGTCCAAGAGGACATGAGTATGATCTAGAACAGCCATCAAGGTCCAAGAGGACACGCGTATGATTTGGAATAGACATCAAGGTCCAAGAGGACACCCGCATGGTATAGAACAGCCATCAAGGTCCAAGAGGACCCGAGTATGATATTAAACAGCCATCAAGGTCCAGGAGGACACGAATATGATAGTAAACAGCCATCAAGGTCCAAGACGACATGAGTATGATATAGAACAGCCATCAAGGCCCAAGAGGACATGAGTATGATCTAGAACAGCCATCAAGGTCCACGAGGACACGAATATGATATTAAATAGCCATCAAGGTCCAAGAGGACATGAGTATGATATAGAACAACCATCAAGGTCCAAGAGGACCCGAGTATGATATTAAACAGCCATCAAGGTCCAGGAGGACACGAATATGATAGTAAACAGCCATCAAGGTCCAAGACGACATGAGTATGATATAGAACAGCCATCAAGGCCCAAGAGGACATGAGTATAATCTAGAACAACCATCAAGGTCCACGAGGACACGAATATGATATTAAATAGCCATCAAGGTCCAAGAGGACATGAGTATGATATAGAACAACCATCAAGGTCCAAGAGGACCCGAGTATGATATTAAACAGCCATCAAGGTCCAGGAGGACATGAGTATGATATAGAACAACCATCAAGGTCCAAGAGGACACGCGTGTGATACGGAACAGACATCAAGGTCCAAGAGGTACGGGAGGCCCCACTTGGGGAGCTGGGAGCCACAGTGCAAAAGATACAATTGCGTTGATCAATTGTCTCCACATAGTTACGTTACTTTTTGAGTGTCAATTCTTTTTCATTTTTGGCATTCAATATCCATTGCCCGTGTTGGCGTTTGAGAATTGCCATAAACTAAGGGTGGAACGGAAACCATACCCCCTGTACGTCACCCCATGTTTGCTCGGACCTTGATCAATTGTTTCCACATGAACATTTAATCATTTGTTGATCAAATGTTGGTATGTTTATAACATGTTTCCCTGTATATTGATCAATTGTTTCCACGTTTACTCCATGCGTTTAGTGTGTACTGCTAGTGTGCGAGAAATTTGCGGAGAACCCTGAATTTCCCGTGGGAAATTTCACGGTCAGTTTGAAGTGTGAAATTTCCCACGCGAAATTGAAGTGTCACAAAAAAGAGTGCTTTCTTTGGCATCATCTTGCGCGATCATGCCATGTGAAATACAGACTGAGGCCTTACATTGGCGGGGAGCTCTGGGACAACCCTCATCGCCCAGCCCAACTTTGGGTTGTCCAAACAAGAGATTGCAATCATCCCTGAGGAGAGTGCACAACATTGAAATGAAAAATCAATACCAACAATGTCATGCTGCAATCCATCTCAGCAAGCTATCAAGTTGAAATGGAAGGACAGTTCTGTATGCACATCAGTGGTACAGCGGCTTTGTTGGATTAACACATCTCAAGCGGCATATTCTTCTCAACACTGAGACCGTGTTTTCCCGTAACTGCAGGACATAGCTATAAAATATACAAGTTGATCCACTGCTTTATTTCAACATTGACCTGGCAATCAACACAGAAAAGATTTACCAAAGGCAAACATCACGTCACAGTGAGAATGTGGCCAAATCAATCATTCTCCAGTTGAAAAAACACGGGGTCTTAAAATTCAATTAGAGAGGTATACAGCACTGCGCACTGAACCAGCTGATCCAGACTGGGCATGTTGGCTACTGCAGCCGCTGAAAAGGACAGGCAGTAGCTCAACTGCACATTGCAGACTTTGTGCAGGTCAGGTGCCCGGCAAAAACACCCCAGACAATAAAACATGAACAGAAACTCACATCAACGATCAAGGGGCTGATGGCAACAATGATGGCATTGGATGCTCGTGCAAAATGCAAGTGTCGCTTTACAAATGTGGCCCAATCAATTCTTCTCCCTTGAAAACGCCTCGGGAATTAAAACTCAAATATAGACATATCCAGTGCAGTGCACGTGCCCCGCGGGTCCGAAGTGGGCACGCGTGTGTGGCGCGTGCGGCAACTGAAAATGATGGGCAGCGGCTGAAATGTGCATGACACAGAATTTGCACAGGTCAGGCGCCCAGCGAAAACATCAGAATAGTCAAAGAAAGTCACATTGAAGATGAAAATGAATGTACTGTGAAAATGAGAAATGACAACATCGTGTCGTGCCTCAGCAAAACACAGATGTCAAATATCGTCGAATCTGCACAGGTCATTTGTAGCATTTGTGCAGATGGCAAAGCAGCAAACACACAATCTGGACCCCCCCAAAAAATAACCCACGAACATGAAAAGCCCCTGGGCTCCAGCAGCCGGCAAATGCTGCGTCTGCATGGCAAGAAACATGAGGACGGCATGGCGGTGTTGTAAGGAGGTGCATTGTAACTTGGGTTATGCTTTTCAGCATCGGATGTCTCTAACTTGGATATGCCATGGAAATTGAGGCAAGTGTTGGAAAATGGTGGGAGCGGCTTGAATGTGTCGATTCAAATAACACAGCCAGCGGAGTACCAAGGTACGTCGGTGAACAAAGCGCAACGCATAATACATCCAATGAAAACTGCGTGGTGCATCTCGGCAGAACAAATGTGCTGCATGTAGAGCACTAATCTGAACAGTTCGCCAGGACGTCAGCTTTGGCTTTCTTATTCCGCCCATTCACACTGTGCATTGAAACAATGCACTACAACCAGAACTGTAGCTTAGCCCAGACGGACGGATTTGGTGCTGACTTCTTTCTTGGTTCAGGACCTAAAACAAGAACAGAACTGCGGATCTCTGGAGCAAGAACAAGAGGTGCTAGGGCTTGGATGTGTGCGGCGCAGAGCTGCCAGGGCACCGATGGCAAGAACAGGGGCTGAACGTGAGGGTTGGCTTTGGAGAATTGAGCTGTGCGTGTGTGTGTGTGTGTGATCTGTACTTTTAGAGGTGGATCCTTGTGCAGCGTTGGGCTGGACGCCTCATTTGGCTCAGGTCTGCTGAGGCCTCTTTGTGACGTTGTTTCCCTCCCTTCTGCGGAATCAGAACCTCTGTATTTTGCTGGCTAGGTATCCAGAGTGTTTGCTCTCCCGTGCCTCGTCACAAAAAGCGGGCGGGCGACATCCTCGGCCACGGTCTCCTCCAGCCCCCGTGGAACTGGGGCTGGTGGGGACGGAGGGGGGGGTGTTTTCGGCCTCCTGCGTTTGGGGGCTGGAGGGGTGGGGGGTTGGTGTGGGGACCTCAGCAGACCCGTAGAGATACGTGCAGGCCCTTGCAGGCGTGGTCGTTTGTTGGGCAGTTGTGCATGTGCAGCAAGTGGGCGCTTCCGGCGCGCAGGCACTGGGGTGCACACTTTATGGTGTCCCCGCTGACAGCAGTGGCGCACTCCCCTTTGCTTGAGTGTGCACCTCGGGCACGGTGGCAGGCCATGCAGTGGGCACAGTTGCAGTTGCGGTCTGCGTGCTATGTGGTCATCAGCGTGATGTCCCAGCGCACAGCATGCTTCAGCTGTGCGCCGAAGTCTCTTGCAGGTCGTGCATGCGTCAGCAGAGTGCTGGGCACACTTTGACGGGTCAGCCGGCGGCGCCGGTGGTGGCGCCCTGTGTGTGTTTGCGCGCCTGCGTGTCCCGGTGTAGGGGCGCTGTGGGAGCTTCCCATCCCCTATCACAGGGAAGAAATCAGCTACAAAGGAGGAGCAGCCCCCCCCCCCTTTGGCAAAAGTGGTCTGCTCCGAGGACAGAGCCAGCCCCAACTGCAGATTCCCCTGGAGTGCACGCTGTAGTCGATGCTCCTCCACTTCCTGCGCTGTTCTGCGTGGCCTATGTGTGTACGGGCGCAGTTTGTGTATTCTGTTGAGACCAACCTTGGTGGCCCACGTGCGCTCACAGTATGCCGCTAACTGCTGAACGTGCATGTTCATGGCACCGCGGCAGGTGAAATAGGGGCGGCAGTTCAGGCCGCAGAGTGCCGGCCCCCCCAAAGGAACTAAAGAGCTGCAGCGTGTGACCACACGCGCTGGATGCAAATGGCCTTTGGTGACCAGGCGCTGCGCATTTGCCATTGCCAGTCGTAAGACCCGGCCTCTCTCTTGCAGTGAAAGGGTGGTGCCCTTAAATTTTGCCTGTGGAGCGTGTGGGAGGGTGCGTTGCGTAAATTCCTCAAAGTCCAGTGCGAGTTCCAAGAACGTCACTGTGCCTGGTTCAGGGGCCCAGTGCAGTTCCCTCAGCCAGCGTAGCAGGTCCGCCAAAAAGGGCATTTCCCACTGCCATTCCACCTTCTTAGGGGTACGCAAAAGAAGTAACCCTTTGTCTTCCGGTCTGGGGAGGGGTCCCACCAGTTGGTGGTACGGGTATTGCCGAAGCTGCTGTGAGAGGCTCGACCCCATGAAAAGCATGGGGGATTGTGTGTCTCGTAACTTGCGGGCCTGCAAAACGGCTACTAACATATTGTGCAGAGCTGTCATGAATGCGAGCGCTGTCCCTGACTGGACGCTGTCTGTGTCTAACTCTGGGGCCAATCCACAAAGTCGTAAACATGGGGGCCACTGGTCCATGAGGGGAAGGCCTGTGATCTGTGCTGCCGCCGTCCTGATGCCCGGCAGGTGGGTGTCCCGCACCGTACTCCAGGCTGAACACTGCCAAAAAATGTGCTCCTCGTTTTCCGGAGCATTGCCACAGTACGGGCACGTGGATGTGGCTCTCATGCCACGTTGATAGGCCCGGAGGGCTGTCCAGGTTGCTCCTGATAGGATGCGCCGCAGGATAGAGCGCTGTAACTCTGTGGCAAATGACGCTATGCTGGGCTGGACCAGGCGCCGGCATGTGGTGTAATGAGCCCCCGCGAAAAGGCGGGGACGCCTCTGAACCAGGCTGTCCAGCATTTGCGAGCGCAGCTGTTCACGCACCTCGTGCTTGATAGTGTTTTTATCCCCGTATAGGAGGAGGGGTTCCTGGCGTCCAGGCACTTTCCATCCCCACCATCCCTGCGTAGCGACCCAGCCACACTCCTGTGCTGTGGACATGGCTCGGCCGTATGGGCCGGAGCCTTTGTGAAATGTTGTCATCTCCCAAATGGCCTGGGCTGTGATCTGTCCAGCACCCCTGGTGCGACACAGCTGGGATAACCACAGGATGCGATGATACTTAAGTACCAAGGTAGGTGCAATCCGGTGCCCTTTGCACAGCAAGGTGAAAAAGATTTCTTTGGCCCTGCCGGGCCGTGACCGTCCCCAAATGGTCTGCATGACCTTAGTCTCGAAGGGCAGGAGGTCTTTGGGCTGAAGTGGCACTATTTCTGCTGCGTGCAGGCCAGTGGCCGTGATCATTGTGGAGATGATGTCGCATCTCCTTTCAAAATTGCCCTGAGCGCCATGCACCCTATCCAGGAGGCTGCAGGCTCTGGAAATCCTTTTCTTGATGAGCGGTCCCGAACAAGTCGCGTCCGTGGTGCGGACCCCCGCGCCCAGGGACTTAAACTCAGAAGAGATAGGGAAGGGCACCCCCTGTAGTGCTGCCTTCACTGGGTGACGGGCGTCAGACGAAAAGCCGACAGATTTCTTCGCGTTCACCCCTTGACCCGTGTCCTCAAGCCAGTCAGTGGTGCAGTCTAGCAGGGGGGTGAGGGTATTGCTTCCGGCTGCAAACCCATAAGTGTGTGTGTGTGTGAAAATGAGTGAGTGAGTGAGTGAGTGAGTGAGTGAGTGAGTGGGTGACTCAGTGAGCGAGCGAGCGAGCGAGCGAGTGAGTGCGAGGGCGAAAAATGGGAAGCAGACGGCACCTTGTTTTGCTGCCAACGGAACACCGGTTGACACCTTGAGTTGTGTACATAGTTCTGGGACCTGTTGTCCCGCATCACCTCATGCGATCTCGAAACCAAAGCCCAGTATTACAGGACGTGTTGGCACTTATGGTGCCCTGGATGAGTTGCACCACCTTGTGGGACTGCGGGGGTGGAGGGAGCTGGGCAGGACCCGCGAATGGGGGCACGTGGCTTTTTGGATCGCTGGCAGCGGCCCCACTTGTTCCGTCCCAGGGCGGTTTGAGCAGGCTTAATGTGCACGTGTGGCAGCCCCCAAAACCAAGGGCAGGCAGGTCCCTTCCGGAGCAAACATGGAGCATACCCCGGAGGTTTGTTTTGCTCGCCTTTGGAAAGAAGGAAAGAAGCTTCAGAATACCGGGCGGAGGGGAAATTCAGGAAATTGGGGAATTTTGAATGGCGAAATTTGGTGCAGAGAAAATTTGACCCCCCCCCCCCCCCAAACCTCTGACCTCCCTCCTTGGGTAAAAACCGCCTCACTTTTAATTAGAGCCGCAATATCATCGCTCTGACTTGTGCGCAGGTCAGGACTCGTTTTACGGGGGGGGGGGGGGGTCCAGGGGGGCCGGGATTTGGATTGGGATTGCAGCTTCGCGCTCTCTGGGAGGGCCATCCCGGGGTCACAGGCCACGCAGCCGACTCGGACATGCGAACGGGGGAGCGTGGGTCCAGCCCCCCCACGCCCCCGGTGGTGCTGAGCTTTTTGGGGTGCCGAAGACAATTTTCTGGCCTAAACTAATTGGCGCCAGAGGCAATCCCCCCCCCCCCTTCGGTGGTGCCAAGTTGTTAAAAGGAGCCCTGGGGCAGGCGCCGTGGCCGATGCGGACTAAGTCCTGCCGGCGAGGCGGCATGCAACGCTGTGGCACGCTCCCCCCCCACGCACACGTGAGGCTATGACGTAGCCTCCGCTGTTCAGGGGCCGGCGGGCACTGTCAGGCGGGGCCCCGGAAAAAAAGCAAAAGCGATGGTCCATCCCCCACACGCGGCCCTGTGCCCTGTGGTCACCCCCCGGCACCTCACGCCAATACCGCGCTCCATCTTCCACACTCCCACGGGTTCGTCACGGTCGTAGCTACAGGCAACGAAGCTGGTGTCCGCAGAGAGCGCGACGCTGATCACGTGCGACGTGCTCCTCGACATTGTTGCGATTCGGGAACCTGCGATTCAGACCCAACACCAGCGGCGATTGCCTGCACCTTCAATGCTACCGCCCCGCGAGACACTGCAACGGCCGTACAATATGCGTGGGTGACGTGAGGTGAGGTGAGGCGGAGTGGAAGTGAAATGGAGTGGACTGAAGTGGACTGAAGTATAGTGAAGTGAAACGAATCGGAAGAGAAGTGGCAGTCAAGCGGACGGGACCTGCCCTTCCACCGCACCCTCCTCCCGCCCCGCCCCGCACATTGAGCACCTCCACCCCCGGAGCCCCCCCAGCACAGTCAAGGCCTCAACTGCCGGGTGCATGCAGGTGCGGACGGACGAGCCCGCCTGAGAAGCGCCCCTGGGGAGACGGCGGTCCCCTGGACAAAGCACGGCGGGCCTTAGCGCAAGTACTGAATTACAGAGATCCTCTCCTGATTTTCCCTCGAAGCGCTGGGTGATCTGCATCAAGGAGGTATGGCGCCAAATCCAAGGGCATTATGTATGTCAGCTGCCATGCAATTCCCACTTTTGTTCTTCATGTGTCAACAAGCGATTGGCAAGTACAATTTCACAAAGTAAGGCATGGCTATGCTTTTTCAAAATATTTTCAAATGTCAACTTGGGGTTCTTAGTTGATGACCCCGTGTTGCAAGCAATGATTTAATGATTTGTTTGCCCCGGAATGTCCAAAGGAACTATACAACCGCATATTTCTCAGCAGTCAACAGTGATGAGCTCGTTGTGTTTATTGTGAAGTTGATGGGTTTGGGGTCTGCACGAAATCAATCACTGAAACCAACACCAATCTTTCTGATCCTGTTGATCTGATCTTCGTTCCATATTTGGGTCAGTATGTGGGGAAGTGGCGGTGGCTGCTTAGCATATCTTCGAGCCATGTTTTAGTTTGCACTCGAGTGGTTTCAGCCAACCCCGAGGAATTTGGGACAACGGCTCAACAGAATGAGCCTCGTGGAACAGCGCGAGCGTGCGGCCTTCGAACTCAGTGTTTCAAAGAGGTGACAGTGGCCAATCCGAGCGGACTGCCCCCCGTCTGCGCTTCATGATCCGATCTCCAGACCCCACACCGCACGCCCCCCTTGCACGTCGGTTCATGTCCCGCTGTGTGGGACTGGCATCAATGGCGGACCTGAAGAGCTGAGATTGAAGGTGGTAAGGCGACCCATGAATGCACCTCAGTCCAAAGGAACTACATGCGGTTTATCAGGTACGGGGCATCGCATGGTCGTGTTCATCTTGGATTTCGACCATTCCTTTGGACAGTGCTATTGCCACAGGTATCGCGCGGAAGAGCTCGGTTGGCTGTGTGTCATCCCGGAAAATCTGCAAAAAGGACCAAAATGGGACTCTTATTGTGGGACCTACCTTCATCTACGCAGGGCCTTTTGAATGTTCTTTGTGTACAGCGAACTTGCTCAGAATGTCATTTGAAGCTCTGAGCAAGCGATGGCGGACTCCAGTACGTCGGGACACCAACAGCGGCGTTACCGCGGAGACAGTGTCACTGTGGTCACGATGCGACGGCCAGGCTTTGTTTACAAGGAACTAGCACATACAGGGCCCCTGTAAGGGGGGGGGGTCTGGGGGGGGGTCCCACAAAGGGCCGCTTGTTCACACTTGATTTTCCCTCAGCCAATTTTTGGGTCAACTTTTCTTTTGAGGGTGGGTGGGTCTCAGAGCCAAAAGAACCCGCCCCCCCCCCCGCTCTTATAAACGAAGCCTGCACCGCCCCCCAACACGGTGAATTCCCAGCAGGTCAGGACATCGGCGTTGCACGGGCTGATGAGGTCTTGGGGGGCACGTCGGGTTGGCACGAACCGGCGGGTACCCCGTACAGGTGTGCCGACCAGACTGATACAAATGGAAAGGGGAGCGGAGGACGAGGGGGTGTTTGGGGGTGGGGGGTCCTCCCAGGGCCATCGCAGGGGCCAGCGGCGACCAAAGCACTGTGTACCTTCGCGCACGTTCCAAATGCCGACCGAGCCGTCCGCCGAGCCCGAGGCCACAGTCGACGCATCGGCGGACAACGCCACCGTGAGCACCCAATTGGTGTGCCCAGTCAACTTCTGCAACAGCGCCCCTGTGGTACAGCGCGGCAGAGAACGTGGCTCTATGCCCCTCTCACAACACCGCAAAGGCCACCAAATCATGCACCCCCGGGGCGGTGCTTAACAGGGGGAAAACAAGTAGCAAGGAAAGCTGTTTGTTCACCATCTACGTACGGTCCTATCCATATGGCCCACTCCATGGACAGACATCCGCTATTTGGGGCATTTTTGACAGATTTTGAAACCTAGGTCCGCCACTTACGACACCCCTTGCCGGCCGCCGCCGCTGAGTTTCTTGCTCAAACTTTGTGTGATTGTACTTCACACTCACACTCACACTCACACTCATTTGGGCCAAATTCCAAGCACCACGACGGAGTTCTGATTTTCTCACATTTTGCGCATGCTTTGCTTGTTGCTTGCTTGCTCTTAGGTCCTGGTAGGACCTGGTAGGTCCATCCAATACCCTGAAGAGGGTTATAAGACGAGGCTGGTTCCACCATCTTGGTAACACTAACCCCAGCCTAGGCACCAATGGGCGGTTCTTAAGGGCGGTCTTTGACAAGAACCAAAAGGAGAGAGCCCTTAAGGACCCCCCCCCCCCTCCTCGCGGGGTATTTGGGGGCGGGGGGGTTGGGGGGGAATCTTGTGCCAGAGGTCCCAAAGGGCCCACTGAACAACACCCACAAACCACACCACAGGGCCCCTTGGGCTGTGGCCTGCCTTTTTGACCCCGGGGCCCCACTTCATCAAAATGTGAGGACGTGCTGTTTGGAGAACTGCACCCCCGTCCACTCTTGAGGCCTTGAGCTCGTCCGTCAGAGTGAGGGCTGCAGCCGCAGACGGCACTCGAGGGAGAGGGGCTCATGCGGACACACACACCGGATGTGATGTGATATGGCTGTGTACTCCCGGGCAGTTTGCTGCTTGCAGTACCCTGGTCGCCTGCTCCGTCGCAGTGTGCGCATTTGTTGGGTCAAGTGTAAATCAGGCAGGACAGTGCCCGCCCCCTCTGAAAGGGGGGGGGGATTGGGAGGGATCCCAAAATTTGTGCCAAAAATGGCCTGACAAGATTTTCCCGATGATGAATTTCGTTTTTTCCCACGATGGTCACTTTGATGGGGGGGGTTTACCCCCCTCCTCCTACGGTGTACGGCCATTCTAATACCTCCGGGGGGGGGGGGTATTACTGAGCGACCCATTGCAAATGGCCTACAAGAAGGTGCATTGTCCTGGAGGACTCCGCCCTCGCCTGGAGGACTCCTGAATAGCCACGGGGATTCCTCAATGGCCTAGCGGAGCCCTCATTGGCCGTGAAGAATCCCCATTGGCCTAGAGGAATCCTCAATGGAAGGGCCCAACACACCGCCGTAGGAGGATGGGGTGGGGCTGCCCCCCCCCAACACACACGCACACGTCCCATGCGGACACACATCTGCAGAGAGCCAAAGAACTTTCACGTTGTGCCTCTCAGGCAGAGACCTGCACCCGCCGGGTCCCCATTGCCGGGCACAAGTTTCCACTGCGCACCCGGTCCCACACATCGCCAGGGGCCCATGGGCACCGAGTATGGCCTCAGCCCCCACGAGATGGGGCCTGGGGCTGCCATACCCCCCCCCCCCCCCGTTCGGCAGGCGCAGCCCCGCCCCACTGCCCAGGGCCGCCACAGCGCAGGACCTGATCGCACTTCCCAAATGCCGATGGTCTTGTCATCGGAGCACGAGGCCACGATCTTGGCATCTGCGGAGATGGCCACGCTGTTGATGGCGTCGCTGTGCGCCTTGAACGTCTGCAGCCTGTCGCCTGTGAAAACAGAACACGCCCCGCAGCACCGCGGCCACCCACCGTCTCAGGCCCCCCCCACAGACGCCAGCCGGTCCCACTGCCGCGCCCGCCCGAACCACGAAAGCCCACGTCACACGACCCCCCCCGCCCCGCCACCAGCGGCCCGCTGGTATCACAGCACGCAGGGCTGTCCTTAAGGGAAAAGCAAAGAATGAAAATGGTTCATAATGCCACAACAGAAACGAATGTTGACGGGGACGCTCTCTGCTTCATGGTCAACACATGGCCAAGACACAAGCCCACAGAAGCACCATTGAACAATGATTGGCGGTTGGCAGCGGTTGGCGGTTGGTGGCGGTTGGCAGTTGGCGGCGGTTGGCGGTTGGCGGTGGGCAGCGGTTGGCGGTTGGTGGTGGGCGGTGGGCAGTGGGCGGCGGTGGGCGGTTGGCGGTTGACACTTGCTCCTAGGGGCTGTGCTTAAGGGCTGTCCTTGGGGGAAAAAAAGGAGTTCTTAAAGACAGCCCTGACATCACGTGCGGACCCCTCGCCACACGCAGCCACCCCTACCCCGTGCTATTGTCAGGCGGGCGCTGGGACAGCACGGCGCAGCCCCGGCGGATGCCGGGGTCACAGATCGATCATATTGGGCAGGGGGGGCTGGGGGCACTCCACGCGTCCATCCGCACACTGGCGCTCACTGTAGGCACACACAAAGCTCCACGAGCCCATTCTGCGCCCCAACGTCGTCCAAAGAGAGTCCAGCAGAGTCCGCAGTGTCGGAAGAGAAACCGCTGGCGATCGCCCCCCCGTAACACACGTGGAGGGGGCCGCTGGGCGCTGCGGCCACAACGTGGGGCCAGCGACAGCCGCCACACAAAGGCCGTTGCACTCCACAATCGCGCAGCTGCGACTCCAAATCGCAGTGTCGAGTGCCCGCCGCCAAATCCGTGGGAGTCCTCTCTTTTTGTTTTGTAATACAAAATCCAAAGGCACAAACCGAAAGTTCTCAGAGGGCCAGCCCATTACACAAAAGGACACCCACACGCTCGCGGGTCATGGGGCAGGGGTTGTCTGGCGGAGGTCAGATCAGAGTGGGACGATGCAATTTGGCAAAAGACAAAAATACAACGGCGGCATCACATCAAGCCACCGCCCCCGTCCGTGGGAGTCCTCTCTTATGGAATGCACTGCGTGCCCGTTTGAGAACCCACTTGGGCTCGTCTGGCGGGGGGGGGGGGGGGGGGGTTGGCACAAGGCCTTGGTGGATGGCTCGGTTAGCCTGTGGCGGCGCCTATTGGACTCTCGCCCTTGAACCTTCTGCCATGACAAGCAGGCATCCGCACTACTGCGGGCATCCGCACTGCCGCGGGCATCCCCCTGCCTGGGGGGGGAATCCGGAATGCAACTTCTGCCCATGGCGTCCCCCCCTGACGGCCTGGTCAGTGGCCGGTATGCGGTCATCACGGAGACCCCAGGCTGGCAGGTGCTCACCACAACCCGCAACGTGAATGTCACACGAGGCCATGGCGCGCGGAGGGGGGGGGCAAAGCCTACTTGGGGCCAGCCCAGCGAAGGTGTAGGGGGTACTTGTGGTAGGCTTACGTTGTATGGGCCTGGCCTTGGGAAGACTTGGTGGTACGCGTGGCGGTGGTGGTGCGCGGGTCACATTACCTCTGGGCGCCTTGGCCTTCGCGCCCGCGCGTCGCTTGTTGCTGCTCGCTTTTGCCCGGCGTCGCTTGCTTCACTTGTGCTGTGCTTGTGCGGTTGGTGGTCTGTGTTACCCGGTCACGAATCTCACAAGGGGGACCTCCGCTCGCCTCGCACGGTCCGAGGGCGATCCTTTGTGAGTGCCTTGATGCCCAGGCCCAGGGGCGCCCGGAGGAGTGCCTCCAACAGAGCCGGCGTGCCCTGGGGGTGCACATGACGGGGTGGATATAGTGGGGGGGGGGGGTCCAACCAGACGGAATGTCACACAGGGGGGGGTCCCCCCCCAGCCCCCCCCCCCCCCCCCCGATGACGATTACGATGACGATTTACCCGTGTGACTGAACGGCAGTTTTGCCAGCAGTTTGACAACAGGACTGATGGCCAGAAAAGGCGCCAGGGTCTTGAGCCCAACAGGGCTTGAATCCAGGACCCGTAAATCTCAAGACTGCGTATGTACCACTGTACTACTGCACCAATCTGCCCTCCTTGACACAAAACACTACAGTGCACAGTGCTTTATGGTGGTAGCGCAGCTGCAGATTCATCCAACTCTGCGAACACACATACCTGTAAAGCGAAAAAGGAGCAAATCGTAATCGTCATTCCGTCATCACTGCCTCCCGGCTCAACGCGCCCCCCCCCCCCCCTACCCTGGTAATGTCGTCACTATCATATCCACCCCTGGTGCACATGACGGGGGGCGGGGGGCGTCCAGCGCCCACATCGACACACGAACACAGCCCAGGGCCACCGCAGCGCGCACCTGACTTCACGTCCCAAATGCCGACGGTCCCGCACGTGGAGCCGGAGGCCACGACGCTGGCGTTCGCGGCGAGCGCGAGGCTGTAGAATCGCATGGCCTCCTCCCGCAGCGCCCAGATTTGGGTCCCTGTGACACCGCCCGGACCGGACCGGAGGGGGGGCGGCATCTGCAGTCTCCATCACCTCGAAACTACCGGTCGCTCTGCACCCGCCCCCCAGCCCCACCCCCCGATCCCTTTGCCTTGGATCCCGGCAAGCCCGGCTCAGCAGGCCCAGACCCGGCTGGTCCGCGCCATCCTGGGCCCTGGAGGGCCTAAAGGAGGGTGGGGGCTGGGGTGTGGGGGGTGGGCGGGGCTGCTTTCAGGGAAGGGGGGGGGTCTAGGGTATGTTTGTGTGTGTGTGTGGGTCCAGCCCCCCCCCCCCCCCGAGTGGTGCTGAGTTTTAAAGGTGCCAAAGAAATTTTTGATTGGCCGAAGGCGCAGAAGAAAATTTGGCCCAATCTTTCAAGGGAGTGGTGGTCCAGGGGGGCGGGGGTGGGTGGTCCCCCCCCCCCCCGTATGGCGACGTGTGGGCTGTCACGTGTGGGGGGTGTTGTTGACACTGTAAAGGCAACAGGCAGCCCATGCGGGCCACATGAAGAGATGAACAGCGTTTTCAGGGCCGGAGAACGACCCCAGGCGCCTTTCGCACACAGGCCTGTTGAGAATGGACAGAATGAAGACCACTGTGCCTGGGAAAGGAGGCAACACCCCAGATTGAGCTGCGACTCCCCCCCCCCCAAAAGTGGTGCCTCCCCAAGGAGTTGTTAAAAGGAGCCCTGGGGGTGGGGCGCTGGCCCCGACAAGGGTCCTGGGGAGGGACGGGTGGCGTCAAGGGACAGAAACCAACCGAAGGTGGCCACATACCCCGCGCTGTCTCGGGCATCCCCCCAAAAAGGGGGAGAAATCAAAGTGGCCACATACCCCCCGCTGTCTCGGGGCCCCACGTTGGGGGAAGAGGGGGCTGAAGGTCTCGGCCACGTGGCACTGACCTGGGCTGAGGAGGAGGCAGGGGGGCAGGGCAGGTTGGTCCTTGGTTGGCTGAGCCGGGATTCCGGGGCAAAAACCTGTGGGACCCCTAACCCTGACCACCACGTTTGCTGCCACCAAACACTTGCAGACCCACCGTCTGGGCTCTCAACTTCGCTGCGAGGCGCAGGCGTGTTACAGTTCGGTGGTGTGTGGGATCAACTGCTTGGACTGTTGAGAGGCTTTGCCACTCGGACGGTGTGGCGGTTTGGATGCATGCTGCAGATCGGAGTGGAGGCATGTAACGCGAGTGTGGAAAAAAGGGCGTAATGCGAGGAAATCTTTTTCAGCTTTAAACCCGAGCACCAATCTTTTTTGCCGCAAATGTGAGTAATCTTTATGAAAAAACGAATCAGGACACAGAAAAATAACAGAAAAACATATCTAGATAAAATAATGAAATGATAAGGTTGAAGGTTGAATCGAAG
Source organism: Eutreptiella sp. 'Long Island Sound 2002' (assembly GCA_964036045.1). Lineage (NCBI taxonomy): Eukaryota > Euglenozoa > Euglenophyceae > Eutreptiales > Eutreptiaceae > Eutreptiella > Eutreptiella sp. 'Long Island Sound 2002'. Next base: position 53,213,544 of record OZ038385.1, read on the forward strand.
ACAAAGGATATTGAAACCACTGAAGCAGAGCTCAGAGCGGCCTTGGGTTCCCCGAAGGTACTTCCTTAGAAGCGATCAACGTAGATGCTCCGGCTTGCTTTGTCACTCAGCACGGCTACATAACCCCTGCCTTCTCGGGCACCAGAAGAAGGCGGAATTGCTATGTTACCCCTATGTTCTTGGGGGTCCCCTAGAAAAGGGGACAAAATCAGAAGTGGGTACATAACCCCTGCCTTCTTGGGGGGCCAGAAGAGGGCGGAATTGCGGCATTATCCCTGCGTTCTCGGGGGTCCCCAAAAGGGGGGACAAAAACGGCCCACGTCGGGCCAGTGAAAAAAAGCCCCTCAGGGTGGTCCTTAACAAAAAAATATCTAGTACCAAAAAGACCCCCTTGAGCACAGCACAGCACAGCACAGCACAGCACAGCACAGCACAGCACAGCTCCGCACAGCAGAGCACAGCACAATACAGCACACCACAGGACATTACATCACACATCACGGGGGAAAATAGGCATAACAATGCTGGCCGCTATGTACACAGCACAACACAGCACAGCACCGCACAGCACATCCGTTCATGGACTACAGAGGGGCGGGCTCACAGAAATTGACGTTGACTGGATCTTTTTTTGTTGCTCTTACTCCTGGTGACCTATTGGGATGTGTATAAATATTAACCACAACCATCAGGGCCACCCAGCCCCATCTTCTACTAGAGCAGTTGCGCATAGAGTGTGCGAAAAGCAATTGCGTGTGGAGTGTGGGGTTCTTGTGCAGTCAGCACTGCAGAGACGGAGTCACGCGATACAAAAGACAAAAAAAAGAAACGAGGCTGAAAGTCGACAGATTTTGTTTGGTACGCACCACCCCTTCCTCTTCACTGAGTACTCAGCCCCCCTTTTGCGAGTGCAGCTGCGTGAACTTATGTGTGGCACACCCTCCTGTATCGGTGTATACGCCCCCAGCCCCGCCCGCTCCGTTCCCTCTGTCATGTTTAAAGGAGGGAAAAACAAACAACAAAACCAATTATTTAGAGGCCGCCGAGAGGGGCCACCAAGAAATCGCCTCTTTGAATTGCCGCCTCTCTATTGCCGAGAGATTGCCGCTATGCAATTCATATGTTTCATGTCATGTCGTTTGTGAGCACAGAGATCCAGCCTCCCCCGCTTCCCCCTCACCCACAACATGGCCCATTCTGCGTGGGTCAGGGTGGGGGTGGGGGTGGGGCTGGGCGGGCGGGAGGTGGTCAGATACAGGCCGTGCGGATGGGGGGTCCAGAGCCCGATACATTCACCAGCTGCTGGAAGCATCTGCGGTACACAGGACCTGCCTTCACGTCCCAAAGGCTAATGGAGTTGTCAGAGCTGCTGGAGGCCACAATCCGAGCGTCTGCAGAGAGCGACACGCTGTTGACCGCGTCGTTCTCCTTTAAAGTGTGGAGCCGCTTCCCTGTGATACAGATCAAAGCAGAGCACATGTGCAGTTCTTTGTGATCCCATTCCCACAGACCATGAGCCCACCCCAGCCCCAGGGACGTGGACGGGACTAAGACCCGACGGTGTGTGGGTACCGAAAATGGTCCCAAATACATCTTCTGGTGTACACTTGGAGCGGTCCCATGGGGACGTTGCTGTCAGACCGGGAGGCGGGGGGGGGGGGGGGGGCACAAAAGCTGAGTAAATATGCCGCTTGGTATTTCCGGGTGCACCAGTTTCTTCGGCCGCCCGGACGCGCCCCAAGCGGTTCTGGTGTCCAGGAGGGCATGGCCTGCATCGCTTGTCCCGGGCCATGGGGGAAAAGTACATATGGAAGTGAAGCCGCGGCCCACGGTGCGTCCCTCCGGCTGCTGCGGAGGTACGGTCCGGCCCAGAGGGACCCCCCCCCCCCCCTTTTTGTACCGGCCCACAATCAGGCCCCCACCGGGGGGTCGTCGGCAAGAGACTTGGGACCCCATATCGTTGCGGTGCAGGTCACGGGAATCCCCTTCTCAGCAGGTCTACACGCGGCGGGCCTGCACTATCCTGGGGCCCAGAGGGCCTTCACGGGGGGCCTCAAAAGGTGGGGACCCGCCACTTAGCTCCAGCCACGCCTGCCTTTCATGGCCTTCATTGCCTCTTCAGTTCACTGCGTGTTCGACTGGCCATTTGATTGTCCACTGGCTCACAGTTCACATACCTGTCCCTCCCTGAGTGGGGCTAGGGTCTGGGCCTGATGGTTCTGGGCTTTATCGCCGGGTCACGCTGGGCTTATGTACTGCGTTGGGTCGTGGCTTCTACTTGGGCTTCATGTTGGGGCGCTCCGATCGGTGTGCTTGCCATGGCGGGCTTCACTCGGCCACACACTCATTCGATTGTGCTTGCCGGGACACGGGGTCTGGGGGGGAGGAGGGGTCAGTGGTCACTGGTGTCTGCCGCTGCCACCGGCTGCTGTGTGTTGTGTTGGTCCTTAGGACTGAAAAACCCCAGTGGGTACAGGCGTTGTGAGAGTTAGGACACACAGCCATACACGGGTGAGGTGTTTGTGGTGTGTGTTTGGTACGTCACATGTACCTGCCTGGCTCTGGTGTGGCGCACCTGGAATTTTCCGTGCTACAGGGGGGGGGGGGGGTCCTTGGGATGCCTGAACCGGGATTCACGTGGGGTCCGGGATCCCACGGCATCAGGTCCACACCCAATCCTGACCCCCCCCCCCCCCCAACACCACCGAGAGCCTGTAAAACGGCCAGAACGGTCCTGTGGTCCACAATCCGCAGGGCACTGATCTGCAAACGTCTTAGATGTGATTTGTGTCGGACAACAGCGGCTCCACCGTCGCATTCGGAGGGCGGCCCCACGCGGCGCTGCTTGCGATGCCTTCGTGGGCCCCTCCCGCCGCGAAGGGCACAGCGCAAGTGGGGAAAGTGGGGGGTGGCGTGGGGCAAGACGGGGGGCATCGTCCGTTCGCGGTCCTCCTCGTTGCCCCTCGCTCACCGCCCGGGCACGCCCCACTGGCCCATCACACCCCCGGGGCCCGCCACCGCACGCACGCTACGCCCCACCACCCGCCGCGACCGGCACTCCTCGCCACTCTGCCCCACCGCCGCCGGTGCACCCGGGTCTGCTCGCCCGCAGCCCACGGCCCACTGCCCCACCGCCAGCGGCACGCCTCGACCATTGGGCCGCTGGCCCGCCGCCGCCGGAGAGCCACCAGGCATCCGCGCTCACCGCCACCGAACTCACCAACTCACCTCAACTGGGGTTTTGGAGTCTGGAGGAATGGGGAAAATGGGAAAAGAGGGGGAAATGGAGAAAAATGAGGGCAATTGGGGGGAAGTGGGGAAATAAAGGGATAGCACACGGGGTTGGGGTCGTGGACGGTTGCAGCAGGATGTGGTTGGCGAGAATGAGACAAAAATGGGAGAAAAATGACAACTTTTCACAGTCCCATTTCCCCCATTTTTCCGGGGGTCAAAAGTCTTCCCCTCAGTTCCCTTTGTAAACATCAGCTCAGCGCACTCACCGGCGGAAAAATGGGAACTTTTGCCACTCACCCACACTCACCGCCACGGCGGCTACTGCGGATGCTGGAGCCACGGCCTACTGGCCCACCGCCGCAGCCCCCGGTGTGACATTCCGTCGGGTTGCTGTTTCTGTATGGGGCCCTGGACGGTCACCCGTTCTTCCCTTCGCATGTTGCGTCGGGTCGCTGCTTTCTGTCGGCTGCTGTGGCCTGTGCTCCTGCTGGTGGCGTTTCCGCGTTCGCGGAGCCCCGTCGTTGGTGTACCGGGGCTGTGCTGGGTGCGGCGGGTGCTGTTTGTGTGTTAGCGGTGCCCAGTAGTCGGTGTACTGGGGTCGTGCTGGTTGCTGCGGGGGTCGTTTTACGGTTTTCGCTGCCCACGCACCTCCGCTCGGCGCCCCCCCCCCCCCCCCCCGGGCCCTGCCAGCACGCCCCCAGCCCGCAGGCCACACCCCGGCCCGCCTCCTCCTCCGCCCAGCACAGCACCTGTTTGGGCGTCCCAAATGCCAACGGTTTCGTCTTGGGACCCGGAGGCCACGATCCGCGCGTCTTTACTGATCGCGACGCTGCGGACGGGGCCCGTGTGGCCCGTCATCGTCTGCCGCCGAATCCCTGTGGCACGGCACCGGCAGAGTACCCGCACGGCCCCACGACAAAATGCAGCAACACCCTCGTGAGCCCCGGGACTTCACAGTCCCCACGGAGAGTCCTCCCGCATCGGTGGGCGCAGGGCCGTGGAGGACCGCAGCCCCCACAGTCAGCCCCACAGAAACGGAAGGTGTCATTGGGATGCTCCAAAAGACTGTTCGCCAAAGATCACACCTCCGCTCAGTCATGGCGAGGACCGTGCCCTGCGCGCATATGTCTCAGACCCCACACCATGTGCCCGTGAAAGCCATGACCCCTCGGGAGCACCAAATGCGGCGGAACACAATCCATAGGAAAAACGAAATCCGCGTTGCTTACCCATGATTACGCATTCCCGAGCAAGCGCCAAAAGGCAACGGGGGATCATGGGCACACAACATGTGAATTCAGATCCAGCAGAATTCCTGATACCCATCCGACACCCCATGTCCCTGTCCCTGGTACAGAGGCCCAGTACGTCCAGCAGCACACGTTGCACTGCGGACACACTGCGTGCGAAGTCATCCCCATGACTTCCTCCACTTTATCCAAAACCGCAGTTCGAAGTGCCTTCGAGGGCTCAAAATGCGAGACCGACATGAACGGGGTTTCTGAACACTGCCCTAATGGCTGCACAGTGCGGGCGTTGCCCCCAACCCCCCATTCCTTGTGCACCACCAGTTTCCCTGGCAGCGGGAATGCCAACTGTGCTTTGGGGGAGTTCACGCACCGCATCAGGTATTTGAACAACGTCTCTAGGAAAGGGTCTGCCTTTGAAGCCCCTGTAAATACTGTCCCTTGGTGGAGGTTGCTGGGGGAAGAGGTATGGCGGGGTGTGATCCAGTTGGGAGCCCAAAAATGTTAACGATATGGATGTGCGCCCTTTTTTTTTGCTTGTGCCATGTGCTTTGTAATGTTCCCTTGTTGGCAGGCATATAATTTGTCTTCTTTCAGCCGGGTGCTGCGGCGGTTGCATGTGAGCTCGCCCAAGGGGGGCCGCAGTGGCCTCTAAATTGGCTGAAACAGCCTGCCGCATCTGATACTCCCCCTTTCACTGATACCCGCACGGGGCGGGTGGTGGTGGTGCTGGTGGTTCCGGATGGTACAGATCCCATGTTCAGGGTCCTTCCATCTGCAGACCTGTGGCAAGTCCGTCCGAGCGGAAGGTGCAGAGACGCGGCACTGGTATCCCCCAGGCCCAGCCCCACACCCCTTCCGGTGCCCAATGGCACAGGCACTACGGGCGGCTGGAACAACACCGACAGCGCTGCTTGGACATGTGGATTGGGTATGGACGACCCTGCAACACGTGCCTCACCATTGCAGAGTGCACACAAGGAATGGCGTGGAAGCAGAAGCAGGGCCCTAAGCACCTACAGACAGCCCAACTGTGCAACAGAACACAACCATCCCACTCCCAACCGCACGCGCCTGCGCACGCACACAATGGCACATCCATGCAACAGTTTAGGCACAGCGCCTGGAAAACAGGTTTGCAGGTTTGTATCGAAGCGCAGTGCACAAGGGCACACCGGGAAGCTGATGTCTCCGCTCCCCTGCAATCTCCCCCCTTTTGTCAGGCCGGTTCCTTCCCAGGGGGGAACAGTCATGAAGTGATGGTTCCTCCCCTGGGCGGGGGCGGGGGATTGCACCACAAAACTGTACCATAGTATCACAGTGTAAATCAGCTTCGGGACGTTCGGCGCCTCGTAGAAATTTTCTTTGGCGCCTTTGGCGCCCAGTATTTTCTATGCTTTTTGGGCCAAGTGAGCGTCCCCCCCCCCACGTGGGGGGGGGATTACAAGGGGGGGGGGGGGTACATACGCCTGGGGCAACATCGTCAGGGGTGCGGTTTTGCCATATTCGTGCCCTCACCCACACCCTCCTCGTTATCCCGCACGTACCCGGGTCTCCTTTCCTTCAGGGACACTACCGTGACCCTCCCCACACACCACCAAACCACCAATCGAAAGAAGGCACCCTAGAGAGCAGGTGCCAGGCGGCAACGTGCCACAAATATGTGCCTCGGGGCGAACCGGTTCCTGAGGCTCTTGGAGGAGGCAGCTCTCTGCAATCAGGGCAGTCCTCCGTCCGCCAGACATGTCTGGCCTGATGTGTGCCGACCGGCAGCTGCAGACGCCAAACTCCCAAATTATGCCCCAGTAACACCTCGTGTTACTTGGACCCAGCCATTGTTGGCACACAGTGGGGGGGGGGGGGGGCTGATTACGAGCAAAGCACAGTACCTGAGTGCACTTCCCAGACACCGACGGTGCTGTCCCAGGAGCCTGATACCAGGAGACTGGCATCCGAAGAGAGCGCTATACTGTAAACGAGATACGTCTCTTTGGAAAACCCTTTCTGCAATGACTGGATCAGAGTGACTGTGAAAAGAGCAAGAGAATATGCACGCCCCAAGCCCCTGGCCCTCCAAAAGCCAACCGACCCCTGAGACTCCCCCACACACTGCCACCCAAAACCCCCCACCGAAAAGCAGCAGCAGCGGAGAGGTATGCACAGGAGCACACGGACTTGAAGTCAGGACCGTCCTCGTCGAAAGTGCTCTTTCACTGCGCCTCAGCAGAGGGCATGTAGTCTTGGACGGTTGTTACCGCAGTCAGTCGGTCATCTTCCGAGGGAGACGGTGCGAGGACCTTCTCCGATAGCACAAGGCTTAACATGCCCCATTTAATCCAAAACCACCAGAAACCGTCGGAAAAATGATTTCCATTCTTTTTCCGGGTTTGCATACCCCCCCCACGGGCCGTGCGTACCTACAACCCAGTCACTCCAATCTGGACCAGCAGGGAATGCCCATGGTGGGGTATACACCACTGAGCAACAAGGGGCCTGCCCTCCTTCGTGTGGTCCGCCTGTTGTACTGGGGTGGACTCGGTACTGCAGGGTCACGGGTTTGAGCCCCAGGCATGAGGGGGCCACGGGAACCCGCCCGCAGTCCGCAGCTCTCACCTGAAATCGAGCTGCAAGAACCAGCCAACACGGCGGAGGCCACGGACATTTCACGTCCACCAAAGGCCTGCACCACAGGCCTCGTTGACTGCAGTGGGGGTGCCTGCCCGCGTGACCCAAGGCGGGGTCAGGCCTGGCTGCTGCACGTGTTGGCCCTATTGGCCGTTTCATGACTATCTTGGGCTTCACCTACACTCGTTCGTTCAGTCACTCACACTGTTTCGCACTCCGGGTGGGAGAGTACCAGCAGCAGCAGCAGCAGTCGTCGTAACACTTTACTAGTTTATTGGGGGCAATACCCAGCAATACCACTTTGCAGCTTTGGTGCGAACTGATTCATCCATGGGGGGGGGAAAGTTGAAGCACAGTGCTCGTGGTTTGTGACGGCGCATGCTGTGCCACGGTGGCATCAACCAGCACCCCCAACCTTCTGCAGAAAGTCGATCAGGGCTTCAGTATGAATGAAGCTGGCTGGAGAGGAACTCGCAGGTCGCCAGCCTGTCCAGCCCACGGCAGACCAGCTAGCTCGGCATATTTGCCAAATCCACACCATAAAGCACTTAACCTCCGCCCACAGTTTCGCCTCGTCTTAGTACTCCTTGCAATGCTGGGCTCTGTGGTCTTCTTGAACACCTCGTATTCTTCCGACATTATGTGCGTTGTTTGGTTTAGAATATGTCTGGGTTTGGGGTCTTCCATCAACTATTGTGAAACATTGCGGCACAGTCGTCCCTGTTGCGGATTCTTTTTCGTGGTGCCACATTATTTCTCAGCGTTTGCCGTGATCAAATGTGTTGAGACCCGATTTTCTGAACGAACTGGCTGTTGGTCTTCAGCCCCACACCCGGTGTTATATTGAAACGGCGATGTTGAGGCTGCCACTCATGTTTGGCTGGTGTTAGGGACCCACAGCCAGTGAGATCCTTAATGGGAATCCTGAAATTTTAATTGTTGGCGTCGCCGCCTTGTCAGCAGTCGTCCGTTGTTGTTGGTCGTGGTGATGGTGGGTAGTTGTTGTTGTCATTGCCCTTGTTGGTGGTGGCAGTGGTGGTGGTGATGGTTTTGTAGTGGGTGTTGCCCTGATTGTTGGTGGTGGTGGTGGTGGTGGTGGCGGTGGTGGGTGGTTGTTGTCGCAATTGCTGTTGGTGGTGGTGGTGGTGGTGGTGGTGGTGATGGTGGTGGTGGTGGTGGTGGCGGTAGCGTTGCTGTCGCTGCTGCTTTTGTTGTTGTTGCGATTGTCCTTGTCATAGTAGCTGTTGTCGTAGTAGCTGTTGTTGTTGTCGTTGTTGCTGTTGTTGTTGTTGTTGTTGTTGTTGTTGTTGTTGTTGTTGTTGTTGTTGATGTTGTTGTCGCCGTCATCGTCGTTCGGTTTACTCTTGGTTGACGGCTCCAAATTCTGCCAGCCCATGTTTCGTACCATCCTCTGCCGGTCCGTGTTTCGAACCCTTTTTTTTGTCCGGTCAGCCATTTTGCAGGCGCTCTGCACCTGCTGGGGATTTGGATTCTCCTGGCAACCTCTTTGTGGTTGTGGGCTTCGGCACTTGTCTCATGCTGCTGCTGCAGCTCAAATGTGCACCACTGGCATGTGGTGGGGGGCAAAGTGGATACGAGTCAGCTCACAGCAACGCCACAGTGTGTTTCTTGTGCGACGCAGAATGACACGAGTTGAGGGTTGCCTTGGTCCCGAGTAAAGTGCAGAATCGCAGCGCGAGTGGGGGGTCAGCGGTCTGGGGAAGGGAGGTATGTGGCAGGATCCAAAAAATATGTCTTCCGCCTCTTGCAGCCTTAATATGACGCGTGCAAAACCAGACGGTGTCTCTATACCCTGACCCAACGAATGATTCATGGGAAGTGCCAGCGTCCCTTTGGTAACCACAGACCCCGATGGTCCCCATACCTTTCGGTGCTCTCTCTTTCAAGCCCAGCGGCGATACAGGCACAGTTGCAGCCATGGCCAACGAGATGTAAGACAGAGATTTACCACAGATGTGCGCTGCTGGTAAGCACTGAGGCCTTGGGCATTGTCAAAGCTGAGTACAGACAATACAGCGAATTTGGAAGAAAGATTTTGGTCTCACCGACCAGGATTGCACGTGCAGAGTTGAATGCCATAGAAAGTGTGGGATAGGTCTGGTGTGTGGAGTCTCACTGTATTCAGGGGCTGCCCTATTTAATTGCTGGGTAAGGAGTCATTTAGGATGTCTGCTGATCCTCAAATGGGTCCCTTCCCGAGCCTCTTGGCCATGTGAGGCTGTCAGAGGTCAGACCACGCAGGATGAGAGGGTGCAATGGTTGGTTCTGTTCAACTGAATGTCCCCACCATAGACACTTTCCGCCATTAGTCCAGATTGTTTGCCAAAGCCAACATCACAAATGTCCCCGTCTTGGTTGGGGCTCTGCACTATTTTTTTTTTTTTTGCTCAGACTTACGTGTGCCTCGTAAGTGCCACGTTGTGTACTCGGCTCGGTAAACCACCTCCAAGGTCTCGGTGTGTTCCTCCACCCATGAATGCAAATGGCGCATCAAGCGTGTGCCCTTTGCCGTTCAAACGATGATCTGTTTGAGCACGGCACATGTCGCTCAAATGCACAGCACGGATTTTTTTTTTGGCACCGAAATACTTGGCACCATGCCAACACTTGGTGACAGTCATTCTTCCAATTTTGCTTGCAACATTGTCAGCAACGGGTCCAATCATGCTCCGCAATTTGCAACCATTCATCGGGACCGTTGCTTCCGACATCGGAAGCGTTTTCCCGACCCGTTTCGGCAGGCACACTTCCGGGACGCCCAGGCTGACGGGAGATTGGCCGGACCACTCGGCCGCGATGTTCCCAGCAATACACCCGATTGGCGTGGGGATTTCGGAAACAACATGCCAGGCACTGCATCTAAAAACTCCTAGGAAAAAACGATTCCGTGCTGTGCAATTGTGCGACATGTGGGGCCATGCAGTACTGTGTGGTCATGTGTGGCCCGGCACGCGTACTTGGTACACCAGTGTGCCCGGCGTTTCTTGAGATGCATCAAGTTTTGATGCATGTTAACCTGGCAGTGTCTGTCTTCAAGCAGAGAATTGGCCAAGGACCGCCGCGTCTCCAAGACCCGGGAAAGTGCTGTACTCACTTTGTCCGGGGGGGGGGGGGGGGGAGCTCGGGGCTGTCCCAGGTATCGTTCCAGCCAGTCGTGACTCAGTCTGGGATTGCGGCAATTTGTTCATGATATGGATGGTTTTCAGTTTGGTGGTGTGTGTTAGTGGGCTATTCAGCAGGGCATGTACTCTGTTTTGATGTGTGCCGGCTTGGGGGGGAAACCACGGCTCTCTTCTTGGACTTCGGACTTGTTTATAACAACATTGCTCCCGCAGATTCTTGACCGTGGGGTTGGGCGTGGCCTGTCTTGGTTTCAGTTTGGAGTACCAAGGTGTTTCTCGCTCCTCCAAGGGCTCCATTCCCTCCTTGCCTTTGAGTGGTAGCCATGACACCCGATGTGTCCCTCTGAACTGTGGACACAGCCTCCGTTGCAGGATCCACTTTTGTGCTGGCGTCGGGGCCGGCCCCCCTCCCACGTGTATTTCTAATACATCCGTTGGTGGGATATCCGGCACTGGCAGGTCTGCTACCATCTTGGCCAATCTATCCACTTCATGGTTGCGCTTGATATCTGCTTTTTGTTGCGCCATGTGTGCCGTTGTTGTGATTGGTGGCATCGTTAGATCTTTGCGGGGTTGCGCAACCCCGATGAGCATGTGGTATTTGTGCCACACCACCTTGTGCCGCATCTGAGACATGCATTCTGCTGGTATATGATCAATGAACGATTGTGGGATGCGCAACCGTCCTATGTTGTGGGCACATGTGATGACCATCAATGATCCCTATAACTCTGCTCGATATGAACCTTGTGGGCTAGTCACTCGGCTTATGATGTGTAATGGTCCACACGTGGTTGCCGCTCCTACTTGTGCGGCCCCGGTTTTGCTGTCTGCCAACTTGCTGCCATCACTGTGCCACGAGGTTCCCCGTTGTTGGTTTTGATTGTGGTAACAGGGGATGCCATGGATCACACATGACACAAAACCCGACGGCAGTACTCCATCCTCAGGCATGGGTAGCATGGTGTCGGGACACAGGTAGGTGTTTGTGTATTCCTCCCTACCTACTACCTTCTCCTATGCTTTCCACAAGAGCTAATAATCTAAGCTCTCTTGGTCGAATAGTTTGGGTCCCCCGCAGGGTTGCACCCATTGACTGGACATGGTCACCGTGGTGTGTGTCGTTGAATGGTGTGCACGTGGTTCCGCAAAGTGGAAACAATGTGGGGTATGGGGAGCTGGCCCATTTGCTTGATGGGGCTGGGTGTTCACAGGATGTTCAAAGGATGTTCACTTTGATGTACTATGCTCTGAAAGCCCAAGAAACCTGGTGGAGCCCCATCCCCCTGGTGTTTTTCGGGGTCACTGTGTGTGGGGCATTGTAAACCTTTTCCATACCTTTGACTGAAATGACAAACAAACGGCAAAGCTTGTCCAACCGATAAAACTACCGGTTGTCCGGCACCATCAAACTATGATACATCCACTGTGGTATCTATATGGAGTTGATTGGGGCTCTCCACTATCTATGCACATCTTCAAAACGATGCATCATTTTGCGGTCACACAGTGAATGCACACATGATCCTCGAAAGGAGCAATGTGTTCTACAGCTGAACTCAACTCATTCCGAAAAACAACACAAATGACTGAAGAGTGGGAGTCTTTAACCCCAACTCAAGGAGCCACACCAAAGCATGAGAGTCCATCACCCCCATTCAACAGGCCACACCAAAGTGTGTGAGTCCTTAACCCCAACTCGAGGGGCTGCACCAAAGCGTGGGAGTCCTTAACCCCAACTCAAGAGGCCACACCAAAGCATGGGAGTCCATCACCCCAACCAGGGGAACCACACCGAAGCGTGGAAGGGCATAACCCCAACTTGAGGGGCCACACCGAAGCTTGGGAGGGCGAAATTGGGGAGAAACTCGAATATGCCATCTCCCCAATGCGGAGGAAGCATCAATAACTTGCCGTCAAACAACGATGTTGCACTGTGCGCACACTGTGCCAAGGGCACCCCACTTGCGCCAAGGGCACCCCCCTGTGCTACGGGCACACAAGACATATGACGGTAGATCCAATTCGCTTTGCTGACACGTTTGGTGGGGTGCGCAAACACCGGAGGAGGACTGATAGGCCAATATTCACATAGGAAACATGTGAATTGTCCGAATCACCCAAAGGGGACTACTCATTAGCACCCAGAGCCAAATGTTGTGTTTGGGTGTTTGGGGGGAATGTTTGCCCGGCGCGCGCCCGGGTCTCTAGCCCCAAGTTTATCCTCACCTTGGGAAGTCCCCCAAGTAGACCGCACTAGACCGCAAACCTCCTCTGCAAGGCACCTTGTATAAGCCAAAATATGAGAATTCAACAACATAAAATGTCACTCCCACCACTTCCAACCACCACCCTTGCCATCGTCATAAACTGGGTGCAAAGGATGAGCCAAATTCTTAGACACGGCGAGAAGGTACTACAAATTGTTTGGTGAGGTGGGGGCAAAAACAGGCACGAGTGGGGAATGTAGAAAAAAGATGCCCGGCGCGCTAACACTCCCCTTGTATTTGGGATGAAAACCACATCAAAATGGGACAAAAGAAAAGCAGTTTCTCAACAAGTGTATCTGATCCCATGGCAGCTACCCATGGTATCTCCTAAGAAGTTCTTCAGACATGTGGAGCCCCCTTGAAAGCCACTTAAAAAAAAAAGTTGGGCCTAGTGACATCAGAGTCGTGGCGTGACGTCCGGGGATTGTGATGGCATGGTCCCATGATTTCACAGACTAGGACACATGCAATTTCTCATAACCTGAGGATGGTGGTGCCATTGTACGTTGCACAGCAGAGAATTTCAGCCACAACTCCAATTGCAATTCAGAAGGAAGCAATTATTGTAGCTGGAACTTCACTGGTGAGGGACAGGTATGACTAGCTGCTTGGGAAGAAAACTTTCATTATTGTGTACAGGCTCGCTGGTTCTAGCGTGCGTGGCCCAAACCCCCAACCACATTTTCCGTATGTTTCAAAAAATGTCACAAGCACCACATTATGTGAGTTTACGCTCTACTGATTTTCTGTATCTTTTGGAGCATAATCCACACGTCTGGACTTGTCCCAGGGTCAACATAACCATGCACACCGGGATGAATTGCAGGGGTTCCAGCGGATCCAATATAGATGGGGTGTGACTTGTTTTGGGCGTATTCCATCCATCCTGCCCATCCAACATGCAAAACAGAAATATGACACCACAACAACACTGGCATGCCACCTAGGCACCGCATTGTCATAAGCCATGCTACGAGGATTGGTATTTAGCATCCTTGCAAAATGATATTTGGTGGTTGTGCAACACAAAAAACAAGTGTTACCGAAGGTATCAGATGCAGCATTTCCAGTGATGTCACTAAATTGTCCGCATGTTGTGGCCTGACGCTTGTCCTCATCCTCCCGTATCCACTGTACTGTTGCTTCTTGTAGAGAGCGTAGACTTGAGGGTGTGAGAGGAAACATTGAATGTTGAAGGGAAATTATGAGGGCGTATGTGAGGGTGCACTTAATGGTAGAAATGGCGCCCAGGGATAGACGTGTTTGGTAGATGTGATAATAACAAAAACGGCCAATGACAGGGGAGATGTGATGCTCGGGTCACCTGTGCCTCTGTTGTGATGTTTCCCTCCCCATCTAACCCTCACACCTGCCCCTTAGTTTGTATCCCCATGTCTACCCTTGGACCTTCTCTGTCTCCCGCCCCATGTCCATCCGTTCTTCTGTCGACTGCTGTGCCCACCCTTAGTCCATCTTGCCCCACTTTGGGGGGATCAACATCTCATTGAGGGGGTGTCGTACTGCCCAAATGGTCCCTGAGGAGAGCCAAGCCATTGGTCACAGAATTGCATAAACACCCCTCCTTCCCACAAACATCGCATAATCCAGGAGAGGGCATGTTGAGATGTCTGAAGGGGAGCACAAACATTTGCAAACTGAGACAAACCCCTCAATAGCACCGCAAGGTGCAATCAAAAGTGGCTATGGGCTAAAGTACGGGTGCTTGGTAACACCAGACGGCCAAATCTCCACACTGCGTGTGCGCCATGTCAGGTGCCCCCCAAAAATGCACAGGCACCAAACGCACAGTGAAACCAAGTACGAGGCAGAGAGCAAAGAAAAGAAAAACTGCGCGAGTATCATATCCTCTGCGTAATGTACTCAACACAGAATGCTTCCTTCCCGAAACCTCGCATGTCACGTGAACTTTACTTGACCATTCCACTGAGTTTGTCCTCCAGCCCACCACAACAAAATGGTGTAACATGCGGGTGGTAACCTGAATGTAGCAGACTGGCATGCAAGGAGTCATCCCTAGACCGGCACCCAAGCCCTGTGCAAAGCACGACCTGGGGCAGCTTGGGGAGAAAGGGCCACACACAAAGCTGCGTGGGGGAGCTTGTTACTGGACGATTGCTGCTCATTTCACTTGCACAGATTTGAAATCTGGCAAGCCCTGCGCCCAAAGAAGCTGTCAAGACTGTCCAGGATCCGAGGTGAGTGTGCTGAAAAGAGCCAATATTTACATGGAGTCCCCGGTCAAAAAGGAACCTCAAAACTTGTTAGACAGAGTTTACTGAAATTGCGTTCATCCAACAGCGGACATCCGGAAGATCATTTTGAGATCCACCAAAATCAAACTTTCCCCAACGTGGTGGAGAGATGGCCTCACCAACGCTGTGCCAATGGAAAACACTGAGGGCAGGTCTGGGTGCATACTGGTGACGGCATTTGTAGCATCAGTGTCATTTAAGGAGGAAGGTCCGGATAACTAAGGCACAGAGGGGAACTGCCCAAGCAAAATGGGCAGATGCTGTGGCAGCACGTTGGGCATGGGATATGGCAGCAGGCCTCCTTGTGACGACCACTTTTGCCCAGGAATATCTCGTGTGAAAAACAACTTCCCATAAAAATGTCTTTGCCAATTCCCATAATCCACGATCACTCTTTGCCCACACAGCCAGAACCCTGACTCACTAATACTCTCCTCTCAACACCACTTGGAAAGGTGGAATCGGCAGTGGGCAAGGAACCCACACCAAAATCCGCGTAACTATCTGAATTGATCCTGATGCAGAAGTAGGGCACATGTCCATGCGACCAACCTCCGTGGCGACCACTCTATAATACATGGGGAAATGTGTTGCCATGGATGCACCGATGATATACACCTTTTTGATATCTGTCCAGTGCAGTGAGACATGGCGAAAGCCGTGGCGCCGGCACATCAGACAAGCACTTCGCCGCCACCTGCCCTATACCCTCGGGAGAGGCGGAACAAGGTGATGACGGGTTTGTAAGCGCCCATGGCTCGCCCAAAACTACCACCCGAAACGGGTACTGCTAATGGGCAGGTGAGAGAAAAGATGTTGTACAACCCACGGGGGAGTGGGTGGGGGTTCAGTTCAGTTCCGGAGCCCAACCCCCGCGGCGTGGGCAGGGGGGTCCAGAGGGGGTGGGGGGTCAGTATTTCCCGGGTGTACAGGGCATTTTTGAATTCCCTGTTTCAGTCTGAGCATTGGGAATACACACAAGTCGGGGGGGTACGAACTCCTTTGGCTATTCATCTGAAATGGGGGAAAATGGGGGGAAAGGGGGGGAATTCTGTGCCCCGGCTGACAGAGGCCAAAAAAATTTTCCGGGTGACCAAATTGGTTGGTCGGTGTTCACTGTTGGTGTGGGTTGGGGGGGTCCTTCGAGGGGTGAGGGGCGGGGGGGGGGGGGGAGTTTGTGCACCGCGTGCGCACAGTGTGGGGGGTAGGAATAAAGTCTGAGCACTAGTCTGGTTTTAGAGCCCGTGAAAATGACCACTGGGGCTTTTAGTGAGTTCTGCACTGCACTGCCTTTTTCTTTTTAGTGGCCTGTGACTCCTCAGATGTTTGCCTGGTGTTTTCCTGTCATTTTCCCGTTGCTTTCCTCATATTTCCTACTGTCCTCATAGTGCTTCCTACTATTTTCCCGTGAGTTTGCTGGTCCCTTTGTGGTATATTTGTGTTCTGCCACGGGATGTGAGCCTGGTGCATCCTCCATCAATGGTGACTTTGAGGGTGCCCGTACCCGAGCACCAACGCAATGGGATGGTTCATTTGGATGCCTCACCACTTGGCCTTCCACACAGCACTTGATTGCCGCAAATTGGGCACACAGAGAAGGGCCAATGACTTTAGCTGCCGCCTCCTCTCCATGGGCTGCCCGCAAAGGACCCAAGATCAAGAAGCATGCACTGAGAAATGCCCATGTGCCGACGTGTCACAAGAAGCGAGTGAAATATTGGAGACACTGAGCCTTGCGACAGAAACCCCGGATGCGCATGGAACGGTATCTACACCCGCAAGCTTTTCCTCCAATGGGCAGGGCATCACAGACAATGCATGGGCACTGCATCCCGGGCGTGCCGACCATTGGGCACGACCAATTGAAATCCATATCTACAAACCCACACGCCGCATCCCAAACGGCACCCGAGGCTCGCCACAGCCCTCCCGGACTCCGCCGTGAGGAACGCAGCAGTCCCAGAGCACGCACTGTCCAGTACCAGCCAACGGACGCGTGATAACCAACGGCGTCCCAGCTTTCCACCGACAGTTGCGGATCAGCCATCAACTGCCGCGTCAGAACCGCTGACCACCTGCACTTGACCACAATTCCTAGTCGTCGTCGCGTGACTTCCCGAAGACGCCGCAACTTCCGATCGAGGCAAGACCAGACAAAAGCCTTCGTCAGTCCGCTCAAGCGTCGACAGGCCCGGAGGACTGCTCAGTGTACTTTCGCACTAAGCCCACAACATCGGGGTACACCCTCTTGTGGGCGTCCATGCCCCAAACGAAGTCCATGTGCGCGTAGTGCTGCTGGATATCAAAATGCACCACCGAGGGCACCTCGGCCGTGATCGTGGCGACGTCCCGCGGCGCCGCCAGAGCGTCTATCCCTCCGGAAAACAGCGCCACGGGCACACGGACGTTTGACAAATTGTATTGCGGGGGCTGAGGTCGATGGTACCTCTCGAGATTGCCCTCCGGCCCCCAGTCGAATTGGCCAAAGGCGGGCGAGCGGATTTGCTGTGCCCAATGGGCCATGTTGTGCACGGAGGTCCCCCCGGGGTCGTACCTGAGGTAGAACCCAAACCGGCTGGCGTTCAGGTTGTCGAAGTTGCCGCCGCAGATGACGAGGGGGACGAGGTCACAGGCCTCCTGCATCCAAACGCAGGCGTGCCCGAGCGCACTGTAAATGGCGGTGTTGGGCATGAAGTCCCTTTCCCCGAGAAGCTGCAGAAGATGGGGCAACTCGATCTCCGACATCGCGATCATGAGGGCCGACGTGATGTGCGCGGTGTACGCCACCGGGGCCAGCGCCACAAATACGCTGAGCTTCGAGCGGACGTTCCCGTAGTTCTCCGACAGCGCGGCGAACATTTGGGCGGTGCCCTGGGAGTGGCCGACCCACGCGACGGAGCGGGCCCTCGTCTGGCGCAGGACGTAGTCCACCACCGCCGGGACGTCGTACTGGGCCATGCGACTGAAGTCGATGGCCCTCCAGAAGTCCGCGTCGAGGGGGGTCAGCCTCGTGTTCCTGCCGGAGTACACAGTGCCGCGGGAGTTGGGCAGCCACACGTCGAAGCCCGCGTCGTGGAGGAGATACCCGAGGCTTTGCTGCGGGGCATTGAACAGCCACGTGCCCGCCGTGTCGATGAGGCCGTGCTGCAGGATGACTGGCGCGGCGGGGGCCCTCGTGCCCGGGATGCGGGCCACACTCAACAGGAAGCCATCGGCCGTCGGCACGACGTGCTCTTCACACGGATAGGCCCACGTCGCGGCGAGGGAACAGATCGGGAGCTTGTCGTTGCCGAGCGTCCCGCCGGCGAACGCGAGGCAGCAGAGCAGAAGCAGCGTGGCAGGCGCCATTCGGAGCACTGGGCCCACGAAAAAAGCCCCTAAACAACGGCAGTGTGCATTGGGATGAAATTTGAATGGGGGGCTACCTATGAAATTTGAAGGGGCTACCTATGAAATTCGAATAGGGGGTACCTATCCTTTCCTGCGAGACTGCAGTTTTGTACACCCTTTCTTGCCCATACAGGCGAACATGCATGGTTGCTACGGCACATTCTAAACGGAGCAAAGGGGTCTGAGCTCGGAGGAGCGAGGATTGACTTCTACATGTTGTCGAGATCCCCAGTATTGGCTCACCCAACGCGGAGCCCATGGTGATGGGTCGATGTGTTGACCGTGCATGTACGGTTGGCTGTTGTTCTCCCATCGCCTGTGGCGTGCATCGGCCTCCTGCATGGGAAACCCATTTGCCCTGAACATCAGGTCTGCCAGGTGGCGTGCAAAGGGCGCCTAAAAGAGGACTAGCCTTAAGGCACCCCACAGCCTCAGCTAGATCAGCCTTCTGAGAATTGTATTGTGCATGGGGCAGCTTGTGGTTGCACGTTGAATGGCAACCTAGTTCCTTGCAGCGTCGCCATCCATTCCTAGTACCTCCCATCGGCACAGAGGCACCCTTCCCTGGGGTTGTCAAGCTGCGCTTGGGGGGTTTGTTAGCTGCGCTGCTGCGCTGGCACATCCAGTCCCCTGCTGGGGTGTTCGCAGCGTCCTCGTGGTGCAGTGCACCGTGCATGGTGTGCATTGCTCGCGATGGTCGTGGCCTTGCCGTTGCCTTTGGCTATCCGTGTGTGGGCCCACAGGAACTCCATTCCACGAGGTCAATGCTCAGAATGCTCCTGCCACTAATCCTCAGGCTCCGTCGGGGTGTGCCTGTTGGTGCTGGTATGCAGCCTGCATCCGGGTTCATTCTGGTCAGGTTCGTGGTGGCAGTGGTCCCCTATGGACCAATCAAATGTGGTGTTTTCTGAAGTTCTGAAGCTCTGAAACCCTGAAAACTGAAAAGCTAATGAGAATGAAATGAAAATGAAAATGAAAATGAAAATGAAAATGAAAATGAAAAATTATGACAATTTGAGATCATGAAGCCTACATCCAAACACAACCTGTACACCAAAGAAAAAAAGCAAGGGCAAGTGACCCCCTATCGATCCCCCGCCTCAAACAGCTGATCGATCCCCGGCCTCAAACAGCTGCAAGATATTATGTGTAACCTTCAATCATTGACAAAGACTGTGGAGGGTCTTTGGTCTAATGGAACAGCATACACCAAGGTCCAATTTTTGCAATTCTCTGACCAGGCAGAACCCCTTGCGGTTCATCGAGCCAAAACAGGGTCGAACAGTGAGATTTCGTCACGGAGACAGGCCCCGTTGTCCAACTACACCCCGAAACCATGGGACAAGCAAGCAGCCACATTTGCCCACAGCTCGTGACTTACACAACTCGGATCTAAGCAAAATCTGAAAGGGCCCGGGATCCATTGCAACTCCGGGGGGGGGGGGGGGGGCTCCAAGCCTGTTTCCCAACCCCCCCCCCTTATTGGGCTCTTGGGGCTGGGCCCACCAAGGTGACCCCACACGCACATTCCAAGCATCATAAATGCACAGCCCCCCCCCCCCCCCCCCCCCTTGGGGAAAGTGCTGCACCTACCGGTTCAAACCACCTACCCCCTAGATGGGGGAGGGGGCTACTACCCCTTTCGGATGCACTTCCTACTGCGTTTCCAAGGGAGTCCTAATGGTTGTGGGTGGGTTTTGGCCGCTTGCTGCCCCTTCTATAAAGGTTTTGCAAAGTTGCTATTAAAGCCTACAAACTGTATTTCCCAAAGCACACTGTTTTTCACCTGATCTCAATGCATGAAAATGGTTTGATACGTCCATTTTTCTTTAAAAGAGACACGGTCATACATGGTCATAGGTCCCAGTGACCCAATTTCTGCCTCTTTTGGCCCCTGTTGGTGTACCAGGAAATTTTTTTTGTTAGTCTGATATTTGTCATAGGTCCCAATGACCCAATTCCTGCCCTTGTTGGCCCCTGCTGGTGTACCAGGAAATTTTTTTGTTAGTCTTATATTTGTCATAGGTCCCAATGACCCAATTTCTGCCCTTGTTAGCCCCCGCTCGTGTGCCAGGAATTTTTTTTGTTAGTCTGATGTGTGCCATTGGTCCTAGTGACCCAATTTCTGCCCTTGTCAGCCCGTGCTGTTGTACCAGGAATTTTTTTTGTTAGTCTGATGTGTGCCGTACGTCCCAGTGACCTTTCTCTGACCAGAAACCATGTGTTGTGTTGTATTGTGTTGTGCTTTGTGACGATTTCAACATCATGTCATTGCAACACCAAAAAACTGGATATTCCGGAATGTTTGGCGCCAGTGATTTGGTGACTGCCCTTTGCAAACAAAGGATAGCAATGCAATAGGCTTGCGGCGGCCCAATGCAGCACTTTGTGTAGAAGTACATAGACAGTGTTGTGCTTCATCTGATACCTATGCCAGGCCACTGCTGACCGAGCCACTCCGTATTAACTACTGCACAAGAACTACCAGCACTGGTCAATGAACTGCCACTGCCGCAAACCCATACCAATTCCCACCACACCCACACCCATAACATGAATGCCTTTGCTCACATGCACCTGCAGTCCTTGCCAACCGAGTTCAAATTGTACTCTAAATTCTGGCTGAGTATGTACCATCCACGTTCACACAGGAAAGCACACACACAAGAAGGAGACACAACACATGCAGCTATAAGAGGGGGGGGGGGGACGGTCCTGCTTCTCAGTGGTTCTGTCCTTTGTGTCCTATTCTGTGGTTTGCCCTCACCAAGTCCTTTAGAAAGCCGAAGCAGGTGGGGTTGCCGGCAGGGGAGGGACCGAGAGGCTTGTAGGGGTGCCTAATATTTAAAGTAGCACAATGTATCCCTCATCCCCGCTCTCCTTGACTCCCTGGTGCCTGGGCGTCCTCTCGGACCCCCACACCCGGCGAAGAACCCCTAGCACCCCACCAAGGCACCAGCCCTACAGACAGTGTCATTTAACTAACAGAAAGAAAATGCCATGAGGAAATTAGCAGGTGCTAATTTCAAAAAATTGTTTTCTGGCAGAAGAGACACTGCTGCAGGCCTCCGTTTGGTTGAAAAAAAGAGGGGAAGAGTCGAGAGTGGGGTAGGGGGGGGTAGACAGTTGACGGTAGACATTGGACACACTGAGTCCCCCACATTGAAGGGGGGACCTCTCTTAATAATGCACTTTCATGCACAGCGATACAGGGGCTAGACAAAGGGGGTGGGGGAGAAAGAAGGAGGACATGGGTCAGGGGGGGGGATACAAGGACAGGGCAAAGCAAACAGAACAAAGAAAGAAAGAGGACATGGGTCAAAGGGGGGGGTACAGGGAGAGGGCAAAGCAAACAGGGACAGGGCAAAGCAAACAGGCACAATGGCGAGCAAATGTTTACTCCTTTGTACCAACAACCAACAAACAAATTTGAATCACAAAAAGACTGGCAACCCAATGTCCCGAACTAGCCCCTTTATCTGCTTTGGGCACATCAACAGCCACACTCAAATATCCATGTCCTGAACTAGCCCCTTTACTTCAACAGCCACATTCAAATATCCATGTCCCGAACTAGCCCCTTTATCTGCACATCAACAGCCACATCCCACTATTCTAACACTTGTGACAATTCCGGATGCATCATTCTCTGAAAGCAAAGCAAGGTGCAGAATGGGGCTTGAGACACGGAAGAGGGGGACAACAAGCAGTGGGGCAAACTCTCCCGCGATTCTGACATTCTTGCAAAAACGGGGGCAGGGGCAAAAATTATTTTATTTTTGCGATTTTTTTTTTGCGGAATCCATTTTTGAGTAAGGCATGAAGCCAACAATTAAATTTTTTTGCGTTTTTTTTTGCGGACAACAACACCTTGTGCCAGGAATTAATTATTTTCGCAAATCTTTAGGATTCGCACGGTATCTGCTCTTGCTGTGTTCTAAACAGAAAAAAAGCCAATATCGTACAGCTTGGCCCTTCGAGCCTATTTCCTCCGCCCCCCCCCCTTATTCGGTCAGGCTTGGAGCCCCCCCCCCCCCCCCCGGAGTTGCAATGGAACGCTGGCCAAAGTAATTTCCGACCCCATCCCCACTCTTCCACTCCCACTGCAGCAGAGGCGTGCGGAGCTTGGCGACGCTCGCTTGCACCATTGCAATGTGCATTGAGCTGCTGCCAGGGCCAACAGGGCATGCCTGATCCCGAGTGCCTCGAGGCCATTGAGGATTCCTGTTGGCCTTTGAGGATGCCTCTTGGCCATTGAGGAGTCCTTTAGGCCAATGAGGATTCCTCTAGGCCAATGAGGATTCCTCTAGCCCATGCAGGATTCGTCGAGGCCATTGACGACTCGTCCAGGCCAATGAAAGTTCCTGCAGGTCATTGAGTGTTCCTCTAGGCCAATAACGATTCCTCTATGCCAATTAGGATTATGACAGTCCGCGAATAGGAAGGACAATGGCAGGTTCTCTGGATATCGGTTCACACCGCTGACTCAGAGGACGGCCAACACCCTCAACAAATGCCAGATCCAAGCAATAAAGCATCAAAGCCACCGGCAAGCCAAACTTTAAGGGATTGAGAAGTTCAGTTTCTGACATCTTTACAGCAATACATTCAGTAAGCACACAAGGCCGGGCTCCAGGAGCGGTGTGATAACAACGAAGAAGGCATCGCAAGCGTTTTGTGTGTGAACTGCGAGAGCATCTTTCGCTTTCTTGGCGACTGGACCACACCCCTCATCATCTCTGCCACGAACGCCCACCCGGTCCCTGGCCGTATTGCACACGCGACCCCTACGAACACCGGGGGTCAGCGGTGTGGTCTAAGCCTGCAATGGATGACCGATGGCATCAGACTGTGCAGGTGACGTTAGGCCCTTCGAGGCGGAAGACGGGACAAGCCCACACCATCTGAAGGGAATACTGGGGATGACGCCACACAAGCAATAGATTGACACTGCTGTCCACACATGAACGGTGTGGGGCTGTTATGTTGGCACGTTAGTGCTGTGAGGAGTGCAATGAGCGGAATCAGTGATTAGTGATTATTGATTGAGGCTTACGATGGGGGGGGGGGGGGGCAGAAAGGGAGGAAGACGGATCCATTTGTAGTGGCCAGGCACAGAGCCAAGGACCTGCGTGTGTGCAGTGCCTGTCGGCATACGACATGTGGATGAATGCACGCATCCGTTTGGTACCTGCTCGAGGCGACCCCCACCTGATGGGCCGGTTGGCCATGCCCATCCCCATCAATAAGGCACAGTCTCTGCTGCGGGACAACACAGCGCAGATACGGGGGAGTCGATCCGTTGTTTGAATAGTTCCACCTGCTGACAGTTTTCCAGTCAGACCCAACGTCAGCTCCGAACGAGGACTGCACTGCAGTGCAAACGTGTGGCAGATGGGCGGGGCCCCGGTGCTGTTGGCCTCTCGCACCCGATCCCCATTTGTCAGCCACAGTCTCCCCCGCCTCAAATGAATGGGCCTTGGGGACACAAAACGATTCGGGGGTCGCGGGCTGGGGGCCGAGCAAAGGCTTTCCTGAGCAAAAGGGGGACGGGGGGGTGAAATGAGAAGGGGAGGCATCCACTGTTGCCAACTCAACTCCTTGCTGTCCTACCCACACCCTCCTCACTCAGCACAACGCCGCGTCGCCCTCCAGCAACCCTATGCAATAACGTATAGCAGTGCAATTCGTACGACCCCTCAACTATCAACGCCAGACGGTGGTCACCAATAGCTGACGATTAATCCCCGGGTGACCAACCCTCCTCGCTGGCTCCCTTCCTTCTCTTGGGGTCGGGGCCAGGCGAGGGGGGAAGACAGATGACAAGGGGCTGATGGTGTTGCGCGGATGGTGCTGCTGCGCAGAAAGAACAGTCACACCATTTCCCGGTCCCTCAGAAATTTGACATACAACACCAAGCGTCACATGATCACGGACGATCCGTGAACGTACGGCGTACTACAGCCGAGCGGCCGCACTACGAGGGTCCGCCCTCCAAACCCCCACCGGGACTAATGACGAGCATATCGCCGATAGGTGGGCCAGAAGTCGTGGCCAACCATGGGCAAATGCTTGGCCCACATCCGGACTGTGGTCCGGTCGTACTGGGGGAACCGATCTGCGAGGCGGTTGGCCCGGTAACGCAGCATCGCCTCCGTGTAGGGGCTCATGTTAAGCTTCCACATCTGCGTGCGAATAAACTGGCAACAGAGCAGCACAAAGCAGCCCGTCCCGATCATCGGCTCCATCCAGTTCCACGTCCAGGCTCCCACCTGTGAAGCACAGAGGCCGGGGGGCAGAAAGGCTCAGTGGGTGTAAATGTGCCGTTTCGCAACTGCAGATGCGCACACTGATTGGCGCCTTCAGGAGAAAACTGTCGCCATGGTTTAGCACAGACATTCGGTTAACGATTTTGATGGGCGAGAGTGAGGAAATTGTCCCCTTGCTCCCAAATGATGCTTCTGCCCATTGTTGTTGCTCTCGCTGGGGGGTAAACTTTGGTTGAGATTGAGACTGACTGGCACAACAGTTACTTGACAGTGAAACCCGGAGTGCAAGCTTGGAAAATTTGGAACATTTTGCAGCCGACGTTGTGGTGGTACTGATCTGGGACTAGGATTGGAGATGCTGAATTCGCCAGCCTTTGAGGGATGTCCCTTTTCAATTGCGTGCTCATTGTGCTCAGCTGTTCTTTGGTGTGTGTACCCTTCTTCACTTGCTTACATCTATTCGTGTCTTGGGTCTACCCTCGTCTGGGGCATTCGAGTGTTTGTTACGTGTGTTCGATGGTTTGTATTCCAATGTCCAGTCTGCAGGTAATATAGTCTAGAAGCTGGGTTATGGATTTCCTAAACGAGTGGTCATGCTCTGGATCGCGGGCATCTATGTTGGGCATAGGCAACCGACTCTGTGAATCATCTTTGTCAATGTCCGTCGCTTTGTTGGATGCGCCATTCATGCGTCACACATTGACATTACTGTGGGACTCATGGAGGTGGACCATCACAAATGTTCAGCATTGGCTTAATCAATTGCTAATCGTTTTGTTGTTTACCTTTGCTATTATCATGTGGTTGCAATAGGTGCACACTGTATTACATCTAATCTGCAGTCTAGCCCCGGCAAGAACGCAGGTGCCCATCCCTCGTACTTGTCTCTGGATGGTTCTTGGGTCCTTCACATTCAGGCCTATTCAGCGCAGACCCAAGCCAGGTGGAGGAATGAGAATGATTCTTGTATCCCCATGGAGAGGATCCGCTCACGTTCGTGCCAGACCCAGCTGCCACGGTGAGCGTAACCAACAAGCAAGCCCCCCCCCCCCTCCTATCCCCATGAGCGCCCTTGCAAAAAAAAAGCAGTTGGGCTACGGAATGAGTGGAGTACTATCATCACAACACCAATTGGATGGCAAGCAAGACCCTAACAGGGCAGAGTATCGTGAAAAATACTGATACCAACCCAGAACCATCAAAGTCTTGAAGTCTAGCAAAACAGGCATAGAAGGACCATGCCACCAATGAACCCAAACTATAAAATGAAGAACAAATGCCATAACATGAAAAAATGCCCGCTCTATGAATCCCGTGGAAAGAAAGAACTGAGTGCCTACACATGACACTTAACCACTAAAACCGACTCAAGCCGTGTAGAAAGACATTGGTGCACGAATGGCAGAGGCCCAATGGCAATACGAAAGAGAGAAGAGCCATCGGCGAGTAGAACCTGACAGGAAGTTCTCGCACTCATAGCCGGGCGCAAAAAAAATGAAGCGATATTGCCAATCATGTGTGATAGTTCAGTTGACACAGCTCCAAAACAGGACAATCTTACACATTATGCCGTATGATAACTTGCAAACTACACATAGAATACAGAATATACGGCAAAGACACACACATCCTGTCACATCTCCGGGAGCAATAGATGGGCCCACTTAAGGCACCTCTAGGCACCAACTGCTCATAGGTGAGTGGGAGTGGGTTCGAGAAGGTAGGATACACTGGGACAAAACAACTTCACTACCCGGGAAGCACGTCGCTTGCAATAGGATTTGACGTTGCCCGACCGCTTGAATGAAACCACCTTGCGGTTCTTGCAAGGTTTTTATCCACCCAAAGATTGGGTCTTGTTGCAAAGCAACCCCCTTAGCACGAGCGCCCACACAACAAGAACCATATTTAACAGAGTCAAAGAGATGTGAGTATACATATTCCGAGGTGCTTCCATGCACAACTGCGGAGACAGCGCCAACTCGGGGGCACAAACTGCCATTCCAGAATACAACGTAGTAACACAACTCTTCGACACCATTAAGGACCAATGACCATCATGAACATACCAACTAGATAGTGCTCTGGACTGTAGCAAAAAACATGCAACATACACTGAAACCTAATACGCCTAGCACACTATCCTATCCATATGTACAACCGATGGCCAAGGCAACAACGTTGGAGTTTGGGCCACTCCATTTTTTGGGCAATGTGATTGGCCAATCGGCGTGTCACTTCCAATTTGTGCAATTTGTGGAACATTCTTGCTGATGCTACACTTTTCTTTGGAGCTGTCATTATAGCTCTACAGCAGTCACGTTTGAGATTTTTGTGTGCATGTGTGGAAAACAGCCAAATGATGCCAATCCACATATTCATGTGTGCAAAACAATGGAATCATGCCAATCCACATGCTGGGCATTCAGCGTGAAAAATGTAAGTCGTGTACAAAAAGTCGTCTAGTCGTGTAATTTTTTTTGCGCTAAACGCGTGTTGTTGTTTTTTGCGGTAAGTCGTGTAATTGATAAAAAAATTGAATTTTTTTTGCGGTAAATGCATGTAATTTGTTTTTGCGCTAAGTCGTGTAAACAATCAAAAAAAAATTGAAAGAAATGCAACTTTTGCAATACATGCGCAATATGTACATCTGCCGCTTCGTTACGGGACCCCATAGCGACCTTAACAATGGGACGCCAAGTCCACAAAGCACATAATGCTCTATGTGGCCACCAGTTAGTTGGGACTTGGCCAATATACAGGCCCAGGAAGTATCCATATCCGGAGTATCCCAGTATCCAGCAGGCCACGGAAAAATGGGGAAAATGGGAAAAATGGGGAAAATGAGGAACAATGGGGGAAAATGGGGGGAAATGGGGGAAAATGGGGGGAAATGGAGAAAAATGGGGGAAAATGGGAAGTTGTTACAAATACATCATGGAAAGTGTATGAAACTGTTCCAACAAGAAAGAAAAATGGAGGAAAATGGTGTAGAAATGGGGGGCAAATGGGTGAAAAATGGGACACGGGCAGGTCCCATTTTCCCCATTTTTCTTGAAGGCAACCTGCTTCCCCACAGGGCCGTTAATAAAAAACCTAGTATCCAAGTATCCGGATGGAAAAATGGGGAAAATGGAGGTATCCGGAGGTATCCGGAAAACTGGATACTTCCTAGGCTTGAATATAGCATAGTTTCACATGGTGTCATTGGCACTAGACACAAAATCAGGCCAATCAAGCCGACATCCAGTGTGCCAGCACTGGGAACAAAATTAGACTCAAGAAAAAGAGGCCCGAGAGGGCCATGGCCAATGCTAGTGCCACTATTATGGGCCACCAAGGCACTAGTATGGGGCCAATATAATAGCATTCTTATACGCTCCACCATTGGTACACCAAATGGGCGGAGGAAAATACAGCCTACAAAACATGCGTCCGCTACAAGTAGTGGCAGAATGCACGCTTGCAGATCAAGTCAGCTTTTGTATCGCTGGACTTGGGCTTTGCACCAGGATTGGGGTTAAGCTGACAAGCGGCATGGAACTCCGCCACAAGCTGCTTGGCCAAGTCATTGATGAAAAGTTGGTCACGCTCCAGCTAGCCAGATGCATCTTGCAGGTAGCCATCCGGCACCTTGCGCCACTCTCCAGAATGAGGACCTTGGGACGGGTGTCCTCCTGTGTAGGGGTGGCCATGGAAGGTTGCGTCCTGGCCTCCGGGCTTTCCATGCTTTGCTCGGCGGAGACCTCCTTGCCTTCGAGTGGGGTGGGGGTGGCAACTCCAACTTGGGTGCTAAGGGGGGGGGGGGGGCTCAGGAGGGCAAGGAAGCTCAGTTACGCCCTCCACATCATCACGAGGTACTTGGACGACCCGCACAGGCGATCAACATCAACAATGCTGAGCACATAGTCCACAAAACCGGGACCCATTGGGACGAGGGGCACATTGGAAATAGAACCTCAGTGCTCCACCGCGAACTTCGTGATGTTCAAGCTTTGAAAACCACAAGACCAACCGTCCTTTTGGAATCCCAAGGCGCGGTGCTTGGTGGTTAGCGAAAGCTTCTTCATCGCCGTCAAGAAAGGACGGATCAAATCAATGGAGCTTAGGGGTTCCCAAACCCAAATAATGAAGAGCTCCAACCGGTTACGACAATCGAAGGCACACACAAACTAGTGCACCCCTCCTTTGTCATCGGTATCAACCACAAAAATGTGGCAACGGCACCAAGCCATGTTGTCCAGTGTTCTGCGTAATTCAACCTTCCGCATGCACTTGGTCAATCTCTTGATATATAGAACCGCAAGAGTCCACGCACCTGGTTCATCGATCTCCATGTTCAAAGTGCGGGAAGAAAATCGGAAGTGGCTACCTCACCCCTGCCTTCTCGGGGGCTAGAAGAGCGCGGAAAAGCTACGCCACCCCTGCATTCTAGGGGGTCCCCAACGCCAAGCGCGGGGAGAAAATCGGAAGTGGCTACCTCACCCCGGCCTTCTCGGGGGCCCAGAAGAGGGTAAAAATGCTATGTCACCCCTGCATTCTAGGGGGTCCCCAACGCCAAGCGCGGGGAGTAAATTAGAAGTGGCTACATCACCCCGGCCTCCTCGGGGGCCTAGAAGAGCGTGGAAAAGCTACGTCACCCCTACATTCTAGGGGGTCCCCAACGCCAAGCGCAGGGAGAAAATCAGAAGTGGCTACCTCACCCCTGCCTTCTCCGGGGCCCAAAAGAGGGCAGAAATGCTATGCCAACCCTGTATTCTCGGGGGCCCCCAACACCAAGCACAGGGAGAAAATCAGAAGTGGCCCAAAGGTGGGCACATCGCCTACAGGCATGCATTGTCAGTAAAATTGGTAATTGTTTCTTTGCGGTAAGGTTGTGTAATTTTTTTTGCGGCAAACGCGCGCAGGAAAAAATTGTCACATTGTGTGATTTTTTCTTTTGCGGTAAGTGGTGTAATTTTCTTTTTGCGGTTAATGTGTGTGACAAAAAACGTCACGTCGTGTATTTTTTTTTTTTTGCGGTAAACGTGTGTACAAAAAAATCGTCAAGTCGTGTAATTTTTTTTTTGCGGTAATGCGTGTGACGGGCTTACATGACTTACTGCCAAAAAAAATTACACGGCGTGACGATTTTTTTGTTACACGCATTTACCGCAAATTACCGCAAATTACACGAATTACAACATACACACATTCAACTCATTTTTGGTGCCGACAAATATTAATGCAACTTCATCCTCTTATGCCTTGCTTGTCGGCCCCATTCACTACGGTGTGCAATCGTCAGAGTGATGTGATGATGATATCCACTTATTGTTTTGGTGTCACAAGCTCAACATTGAGGTGCATGTTCCTCTTTAGCCGCATCAAACAAATTTGGCGCAACATTGCTGGCAAGTGATGGATGCTCACCATCGGATCGAGGTGCTGTATTTCTCTCTTTTTGGTTGTTTCGGCAAGTTGGCCAAATCAGTTTTGACCCGTCGCTTTCCCCCCTATCTTCTCCTTGGCTCTTTCATGTTGTCCCATGCTTTTAGACCTTTCGTCGTGTTTATCTAGCAATGTGCTCATTCAAGATGCTCCAACTGGACAAACTAGCCACCCTACGGCTGTGCTAAACCTCAACGCACCACAGTATTCCTCCATTGCTCCATGATGTTCAAAACTTGTGTCGTGTGAGAACTAGAGACACCTAAGGCATGGGGGCGGTAACCCAAAAACACACCATCAATTTGCGAAAATAGTGTTTGTAGAATGGTGGGCAATAGGCTGTGCATCCTCTAAGGAGTGTGCAAGCAAGGATGAGTCATCCATCCATTATAGCTCACACAACCCCTCCCCTCCCCAAGGGTGGAGACAATGCCTGCAAAAGTGATAATTGTGTAGGTATAAAGCAAAGCATACAAAGGATCTCCTTGCCCCGTGCGGCACGTATGGGACGTAAAAGACGCAACAAGTGGAAACCTCCCATTACCAAATGTAGATACCCAACATCATAACGCAAAAGTGGGACAAGATCTAGGCACATCTCAGCCACCAATAGGACAAGACGAAGGGATTCATGATTGCTAACTCAGTGATGGCAGACACAGCACAGCCGAGGACAACAAGGCACACAAAGGTAGGAGTGGTTGGCAATGCCAGATCTAACAATCCAATAAGCTGAGGAAAGGCAAAGCAAGCAAGAAGCTCAAAGAAATTGCAAGGACGGCTTCATTGCTGAAACTGAATTGTTGTTCAAATGTTGAACCGGAACAAGGAATTCTCCTCAACGGTGATCCCATATTGTGAAGAGTGAAATTAGAAAGACACGGGTCAATCACACGTGCCAGAGGCACAACATTTGTCAAGGAATCACAGGAACTCAAGGTGGACACATCGCACTTGGCAAATTGCTCTGTGTATGTTTGTGCTCACATATTTCCCCAAGAAATAGCACCTATGTAGCTAAGACAACTAACCTGAGAAATCAAGACTTAATAGGGTGTTCTGATAATGTTTCACGGATATGGCCCAAGAACTTCCATAGCGAGAATCAAACCCAGGTCAACTCAAACTTGGTCCTTTGCCTAAGAGCACTGGGATAGCTTTATTGTTGGTGTATCAAGATTCTTCAAAATCTGTGGATCAAACAAATACCGCAAACCAAGCTAGCTGGCAAAAAGTTACTTTTGATGACTATAGTATATCTCTGATGTCGAAGACACACCATGCTGAACATTTCGAGTTTTGGGATATCACTTAGTGGTTGCTGCGCAACCGCCAACACTGCCCCAAGGAACATGTGGCTGCCCCCCCAGTTGATGCTACCCTTTGGACCCAACAGCGAGCCAAAGACCGTAAGAAACCGGTGCCGGCCATGTGTGATTTTTGTTTTTTTGGTCCAGACCAAGTTGAAGTGGCTTAGCCTGTTCACCGTATGGTACTAGAGACAACCTCTCGCAATCAAGGTTCAGAGCGGTCAAGTTCTACCATGGTCCCACAAATGACTGTGGTAGCGGATCTGACACACGGTGAGGATTAGATGAGTCTGAAAGCAGGCCATGTAGTGGGAGACTGCCACGCCTGGTCCCGGCCATAAGTAATTCTGTAGATTCCGAATAGATGTCCCTGCTGATCCAACAAGTTGGGTCCCTTGCTATGTCTCCGATGATTCTGTTCAAGGTCCAATCAGGTGAGCATTCAGGCTCCCCTGCCCCTTTTCCAGTCCAACAGCTCAAGGCTCACAGTGCAACAAGGTCACCGGCCCCAGGGTCGAGGGGGCCGGGAGGGGGGGGGGGGGGGCTAACGTTGTATCGGAACCCAATTGCTGCAACGCAACCAGTTTGGTAGGGATCCCTGTGGCTTTGCGCACCGTAATGGGGGGTTGATGGCACAGAGTTGGAGATGTGGTATATCACTTAAAACTCCGAGCACATGATGCGGTATTCAATTCTTGTCAGCTTTCAATGACTAACGGGTACAATGTTGTGTGCGCCTGGGAGTGTCGTAAATGGCGTGTCAATATCGTCCCGAGACCAAATAGCGGGCTGTCTGAGCGGGTCCTGGGGGGCTGGGGGATTGGTGCGGGGGGGGGCGGAGGAGTGGGCGGAATGGCAAGGGGGGCTACCTGGTTCACAGTTAACTCCGAAACGCTCTCGACACCCTCTGGCAGGTCCTCCCCGGCCACCATCGTCCCGTAGTAGTACGCCACCGTCTTATTAAACACCATGGCGTACCCCATGATGAGGCAGATGAAGGCCACAGTGATGCCCACGCGGTAGGGCAGGCTCTCAATCCAATAGTAGCGCTCGTTGTACACGTCGATCTCGCCGAGAATGTCATGAGCCTTGTCCCACGTTACCTTGTCGACCTGCGGGGGTATACGTGGGGTCAGTCACTTCAGCGAGGCGACAGGAGCTGTTGTGACGGGCATCAACACCCACTACCTCTTCAACGTTGGACTTTGGTTTGAGATCACAGAAAATCAGGTGGGCACAGGGTCTCGTTGGTAGCTGTGCGGTGCGGGGCCATGGACCATTCATGGAATCGCTGGAGCTCAACCAGAATCTTGCGGTGGATGCCCCAATTGAAAGGATGAGCCATTCTGCTCCCGTACCGAAGGTCGCCTTGAATTGGTGGCCTGCACTATGGAATGTTTCCCGGTCTGGATCCCGGGCGTGGTCCAGGCTCCCGGCCCCGGCCCCTCTCCCTTGCACCATGGGGCAGAGCAGATGGGTTTGGGCAAGGAGCTGTGCACCGTGCAGGTGGTGGTGGTGGAAAGGCCATCACGTCAGGTTTTGAAATAGCCAGTGTGATCCTGACCGCATGCCAGACGCAATCAGTTCCACTGCAACCAGTACTGAATGATGCCTTGAGTTTGCCAATCATCTGTGGCTATCGGACGTTGCATAGCCGCGTTGAGGTCAGCTCAAGGGTACCGCCGGCACGTCCAGTGGCAGGGGGGGGGGGGAATTGCGGTCTGGGGGGGGCCGAATCCAATTGCGAAAAATTGCGGAAAAATTGCGGAAAAATTGCGAAATTGCGGAAAAATTGCGAAAAATTGCGAAATTGCGGACCTCAATCCCCCCCCCCCTGCCAGCGGCTCACCGTGAACGATCTCAGCGGGTAATTTCTTCATGAGTTCACCTTTCATGTCAAATGGTACTTCCTTCATAACCTCCAACGGCTGCTCGTTCTCTGTCGTCGCCGGCACATCTAGAGGCTCAGCCTGCAGACCCCCGCTTGAAAGCCCCCCAAAAGATGTGGTGAGTCATCTCATGCTACTGAAATGCTAATGGAAGAGTATGGAGGAGGGGGGGGGATAAATTTTTGTTTGGTGTGTGGATTGGCACAGCCAGTTTGGTGCAGTTGGTTGTGTTGGGTGGAGGCATGCCGGGCAATGCGAGAGATGAAAAAATCAGGGGGCCTCGAGGCAGCATCGTACCCCCTCCCCCCTTTCCCTTGCGCAACGGCCTGGCTAAGCGGCAAGGTTTCGCCGCTTAGCTGGCGGGTGGTCGTTGGACAGTGCTTTCGGGCCACAACGCGCCGTTTGACCAGAGGTTGGTCCTTGCATACCCCCGTGCACACATCTGCAGCCCCCAAAACATTTCAGGCGCATTGTGCTGGAGGTAACACCAAAGCCTTCCCACAGGCAGACCAGATTGGTACAGCAACATGAGGCAGCAGAATTTCACCAAATGCATCTCAATTGTGCACGCAAGCATGCGTAGAATGAAGAATGTGTCAGTGGTTCCGACATGACCTGAGAACAATAGCGGGTTGGAGGTCTTGCGTAACTGCTGCTCGTTGGCAACGATCCGGGTTGGTTCAAGGAAATTGGTAATTGCAATTTTCGTCCTACATGCCTCAGTTGTCATCCCACATGCACTGGTCCAGCATGCCTGAGCTGTTTTGTGTCCAGACCAAAATGAACTGGCGTACCCTGTTAACTGTACGGTGCTCGAGACAACCTCTCGGAATCAAGGGTCAGAGCGGTCCAGTTCTACGATGATCCCACAAATGACTGTGGTAGCGGGTCTGACACGCAGTGGAGGATCAAACCAGACTGTGCAGTGGGAGACTGCCACATTCGTCCCGCATGTCTGAGTATTTGTGCAACAGAAAAAGAGAAAAGTAGTGTCGGGAAAAGCCCCGTTTGGCCACGGAGTGGTCGTTGCGCAGGGCAGGGGCGGGGGGGGGGGGGGGGGCGCAGGCAAGGAACACCACACCAGCCCACCCCAACCCTCCACCGTATCCCAGGCAAGGCGCACCCAGCCGGCCCGCACCAGCCGGCCCGCACCAGCCGGCCCCCCTCCTGCGCAAGCCTGCGGAACCGAGCCAGCCCACCCGCAGCCCTCGGGACATTGACTGACGGACTGGCGTGGCAGAGCATTGGGCACCATACGGCACAAGAGGAAGGCGAGTCACCGCCCCACGTCCCTGGGGACTTCAATCTAAATCACAGGAGAATCCGGGGTGCACGATCAATGGCACTGGGGGCGCATGCCTCCATAATCTCGCGCAGCAGTCGCTCCGTGTGGGCAGCGTGCATGCCGTGCTGTGCGAGCTCCGCAAGCGTCTGGTTGTCCATGTGGCAGATGTGCGTCGGGGGATTCCGGACCATCTCTTTGGTCGGGCGGAATTCTTTCCATCGCGTTCCGGACCACCTGTTTGGTCGGTCGGAATACGTGTCCCTCTCGGCGGAGGTCTTGTACCGCTCGATGAGGTTTTTCGCCTGCAGCTTCTCAACGCTTTCGTTGAGCGCCTGCAGGCCCTGCGTCAATTGGGCCACCTGCTCCCTGAGCTCCGCCTGGTCCTTGACCGCCACCTGCAGGAGCTCGCGCAGCTCGGACGCAGGCAAGTCCCCTGCAGGGGCACACGCGCCCTGATGGTGAGAGCTGCCGGGGGCGGAGGCAGCCGCAGAAGGGTCGGTGGAGGGCGTGGTGGTGTACCATCGCAGGGGCATAGCACTTGGGAGGCGGGTCCGAGCTGCGAGCACAGGGCAGGCTGCGAAGACCGGAGTCCGCGCTGCGAAAGCGGGCAGTTGCCGAGCGGCCATGGCCATCATGGGCAGAGAGTGGACAACCATGGGCACTGGGCGCGGTGCAGTTGCAGTGCCGGGGCAGAAGCAGCGGGATCCGAAAAAAAAAAATGAACAACGACCCCCAAAAAATATGAACAACGACCCCAAAAGAGGGAGGACCTGAACACGATCTCCGAGGCTCTGGTCGGACGCCTTCTGCAAATCACCCTCTACTAACTGCTCTTCAATGTTGATCTCGGAACCGGCAAGCTCGAGTCAGGAAAAAGTAGTAATTAAGTGAGCCAAAAAAGCTCAAATGTACCGATTGTGCACTCGTCTGTAGGTTGTTCAGAAATGTTCATGGCCTGCGACATTGTCAAACACATGCCAGCCATGTACCTCTCACACGGTTACATTTGCACGTACAATTCATGATATTCATGGCTTCCTTTTGATGCCTGACATTCATCATGTCGAAAAATGCAGCCTCAAGAGCAACAAAAACAAATGAGGCAGCTTAAGAGTGATAGAACAATCGTCAACAGACATTTTTACTTCAATTGTTTCGGGGTTTTTGAGAAATCTTCAGCTGGAGATCGTTTTCATACATTTCACGATTGCAACACAAGTTACGGCATTAATTTTCGAAACCGGCATCTGCAGACGGGTCTGTTTTTCTGCAAGGATTTTTGCAAGTGTTTATTCGGCCAACTTGGACATGTTTTTGCCCTCCGTAAAGGGTCTTGCACAGCTGACTTTCCATTTCTAAGCTAGGCGTGTTTTTGAACAAGCCATTGCTTGGGACTTGTGTGGGCAGGGCTCTTCGAAGTTTACACAGGCTCACGGAGAATTGTGATAGGTATTTTTGATCCATGGAAAATAGTATCAACGTGTGCCATTGACCAGCAATGTACGTGCGGCATGCACAATACAACAGTGCTGGACACACAGCACTGAGAGAACATTTGCTTCAAGGACCTGTGCAGCAGTACGGCTTGACAGCGGTCTCAGATGGGGCAGAAGCCCGGCAGCAGGCAGCTGTTTGGCTGGCCCAGGAACCTTCCAGCAGTTTGGCCTGACAATTTTGGCCAAGCAAGCGGCCATTCGGCCGAAATGAAGGCCGAAGGGCTGCACTGGCTGGGAAGTCACGAAGAGTATGTAATGCGCCTTTATTGTCTCCACTCAGCACCTCAGGGATTGTGTTTCGTGAAAAGATGCCACACCAAATAACATTCCCAAGGAAATCCACAACCCATATCACCTCATCGCTACTTCCAAAACAGTTCTTTGCTTTGTCATAACACTGCCCAAGGTGCCACCAGTTGAAGCTACTGCAGCCACATCCGTGAAATGGTTGACCAAACATGGAAAGGGGGTTGAATTGTGGAACCAATCATTGACCTCCTTTTATTTCTGATACAACCTCAATCTTTCTTTTTGTTCATGCACCGACCCTGAGATCGGCCCCTTTCGGGGCCCACGGTCCGTCTCTTGAACGAGCGGAGCCATTTAGTTAGCCATCCAGGGGGTTGGTGCTGACTCAAGAACTGCACTAATTTGTACAGATTTGCTTTGGCAGGGATGGATTCTACAAGGGAGACTCGTTGTATCTTCACACAATTCAGTCTACTGCAGCAATGTACAGTGGAAGTCCTGACCTTTGCCAACCTCGGTGTTAGGGAGAATTCAGTGGGAGCCAAAATGGTGCAAAAGTTCTATTGGCAAATTCTTTATTTGATAACAATTTATTGGCACTTCCTTTTTGGCTGGAAAAGGGGTTGTGCCGAGGAAGGTGCACGGACAATGATGACGAATACCCCAAAGTGCTCCAGGAAAACGGCGTGTGCTACAACATCACTTGGGACAACAGCAGCACACTTTAGAAACCCCCAAGGGACAGCGTTTTCAGGGGCTCCGAAGGGAGACTATTGGCCTGGGTTTTCGTCAAAAAGCCTCTGTCCCGTGCCTGCACGATGGACATGCGGCGCAGACACTACCTTTCAGTCATGAGGGGAATTCAGTGGGACCCAGTGGGGCACAGCAGGGCTTCTTTTGAGCAGGGGGGGGGAGGGGGGGAGGGGGTTTTGGACCCAAAACTTGGTGTACCAAAAATGGCCTGACCAGATTTGGTCTGGGGAGGGGGGGAGGGGGTTTTGGGGGAGGGGTCCCCCCCCCCCTTGGTTTTTAATTATTCTAAAGAAGCCCTGGGGCACAGGCCCGGGCACCGCTGAAGAATGCCCCCCTCGTTGCATACACTGAACCTCGGCATGGTTCTATCTCGGAAAGTGTACTGTGACATCACACAGCATCACTGTGTATCACAGGTCCTGGATCCCGAAATCCATGTTCGGGAGCAGAGCACATGACGGTGTCGCACATGTTGTTCACACCCCATTTGACTACCAAAATTTGTACTCATTTTGTAGTGTACATCAAGACCATGGAGAAGTGTCGACTGAAAGATAGGGGGCACCCGGCACCACATAGTTAGCGAATGTCCAACAACAACTGCAAGTTACGTGAGCAGGCATCATGAGCGGCGCAAGAGGCGGCTGTTTTTATGAGGGCGGACTTGGCTTTGGTTACGCCTAACCCCGATACCCAAAGATCACTCAATGATCAGGTGGGGCTAATCAGTACTGGATAAGCTACCAGGCGATTTAGGTGGTTCGGACAAGGTGGTGGCCGTCGACACAGTCACGTGCGCACTGACTGACATTTTATCCAGCGCCAGCGTTCGCCAGAGCATATTAAAGGTCAGGGACACAGGGGCATTGTGATCTGGCCGCGCGGCGTGGGGTGGCCATAAAGGCTGAGCGAGTGTGCCGGTTGGTAAAGGCGGGGGGTTGGGGTTGCAGTTTTGTGTGAGAGAGTGGAACGTCCCTCCGAATGCTCACGATTGCAGTCAGTGCCCCCCTGGCCCTCCCTTCCAGCGCCGACAGGCCTTACACGTAATCATTCCCAGACCATGAAATTTGGGGGGTGCTCTCCACAAGTAATGTGGGAAGTTATAACACAAGGCCAATGGGCTCCCCACAAGGCACTCCAAGG
Organism: Eutreptiella sp. 'Long Island Sound 2002'; assembly: GCA_964036045.1. Lineage (NCBI taxonomy): Eukaryota > Euglenozoa > Euglenophyceae > Eutreptiales > Eutreptiaceae > Eutreptiella > Eutreptiella sp. 'Long Island Sound 2002'. Next base: position 53,251,550 of record OZ038385.1, read on the forward strand.
AGGGAGGTTTTCTTGATGGTATTGGTCGGCGCGTTGCAGTGGTGCTCCTTCGTCGGGCCAAGGGGCTTTGTGACCCCAAGGTGGACTGTCGGGCGGGGGGCCTGCGTGTCTCATTTGTCCTTCCCTGCTTTCCATCCTTCCTATCGCCCTGCTCCCTCTCCGAATGGTCGTACTGGGTTAGGGTGAGGGAGATGGAGGTGTGTGCCGTCGTGGTCGTGCCTTCTTCGTTCGAAGATGCCATTCGTTTATTGCGGGGGAAGGGGCGGGGGATTTCGAATTTGTCGGCGAAACCTTCTCATCTAAGAACCCCGTCGCCGAGACGAACAACTCTGCGGCTTTTTCGTCCGCCGAAGACTGTGTTGCGCCATGATGCGGTCGGCTTCCTGGCAGGGGATACCACAGTGCCCCGACCCCCCGGCCTGTTGCTTGCCTGGTCCTCACCCTGTGATAAATTGTCTGCCATGTCACGGGCGTCCACTTTGTTGCCTCCGTGCTTCTTGCTGGGTTCCTCTCGTGACACTCATTACTCGTCACTCGCGGGGGCGACAGCCACTCCAGCACCAGCACGCAGTTGTGGACGACACGGAGCAAACAACAACACCGTCACTGTCACTTTCACTGGTATTGTCACTGTCACTGTCACTGTCACCCTCAAAACGCCAAGTGTCACTCTCCTCGCGTCACTGAGTGACACAAAGCCGGACGCCCCCCCCCCCCAACAGGGCTGTCATTGAGGGGGCGAAAAAAAAGAAAAAAGGTTTCGTAACGCTAACAGAAATGAACGTTCACGGGGACGCTCTCTGCTTGATGGTCATTGGACCTTCTCGACTTCAAAGGTGGTTGGCGGTTGGCGGTTAGTGGCGGTTAGCGGTTAGCGGCGGGTGGCGGTGGCGGTTGGTGGTCCCTGGGGGCTGTTCTTAGGGGCTGTCCATAACAAAAAAAAAACGATCTGAGTTCTTAAGGACAGCCCTGACCCCTTACGCCTAACCCCCGCTTACTGCCCAGTGTCGCTGGGGTCGCTGGGCTACAGGACCGTTCCCACACACGACGTCACAGGTCAGGGGTTGGGCGCAGCCGAGGGCCTCCTGTACGTCCGTCTGCTTCCGCCGCTCCGTGCGGCTCTCATGGGCCGTTTCGGATGGAGAGCGAGAAGAGTGTCCGTGCAGGCGACAACGGCCGTGCACAGCCCAATGCCTCGAGAGCAGAGATGGAGGCACCGGGCCACACCACACGACCGGTTTCAGAGAAAAGCGTTGATAACTTTTGTCATCGGCCCATTGCACGACGGACACTTAGTGTAGCCGCGGGACACGTGCTCGTAAAGGCAGTCGTAGCAGCAGTGCACGTGCCCGCAGTCCACAACGCAGACGTTCCGTCTGTTCTCTTTGCAGATGACGCACGCCTGCTCATCGTTGGTGGCGATGGTTGGCTCTTTACGTTCAGGAAACGAAACCCCTGCGAACGTGTGGAGCGCACCGGGAGCGGACGAGGGACCCTGTCGCTTCCCTGACGCCCGAGCGATGCCCTTCTGATCTACGCCACGTCCCCGCCAACACCCCCTGGACACGAGGGTCTCAGATAAGGGGCAAATCACGAACAAATGAATTTGAATTCGTGGATTCAGATGACACTAGAGCCAAGCGACCCCCCGCTCTGGCGTGGCAGTCATGTGCGATGCGGAAGCATGTGTGTCCCAGCACGATGCCCGCATGCCACGCCACTGCTGCACATCGGCATTGCAGTGCCCACTGACATGGAGGGCTCTCCAAATGACTGTGGGGATTGCCAAATGGTGGCACACACCCGAGATCGTGTTCTTGCTCGAGGGCGTTGGTTGCGATGGCGGTGCTGCGGGCGCCTTCGAGGACATGCTGAGCGGACAAAGAATGTCACAAGGATAACAGCAGAAACGCAACGCACGCGGCGTGAGAGACCGAAACAGGGAAGGAGCACAATCTCAACATCAGCGAAAAGGGCAAAACGGCGTCAACAGTTTGTAGATTTTCTTGTCAATGTACACGCATAAACAGACACTCCCAGCAAAATGCTGCGCGAAGTCTCTTCAGGCCATGGCACAAAAGGGTGTGTAAAGGCAGGGATTTTCAAAGTGAACAATGTACAGTGGATCATGTGCAGTTCAAAAAGCGGCGGCAGACTGCCCCTTTGTCACGGATCGACTGTTGTTCCTCCTTACTCCAATATGTGTGCACGGGCGTTTTGTAGTCTTGCATCCAGGCGGCTCACACTTATGCATGCACTCATTATACCTGTGCAACAAGAGTATGGCCTGCCGCATGCTGCTTGTAAATACCACTGTGGACCTTGTGCGGGCTGCTAGTGCGTATTAGGGTCTGTGTGTTGCAAACGTCTGTGTATTTCAAACGTCTGTCTGTTTTGAGGCATTGGACAGCACCCCAAAATAGGAGGCGGCTGAGACCAAGTGTTGGTCGTGGGTGCTGGAATTTGCAGCCCCTTCTACTGCCAAAAAAAACTCGGCACACAAAACGGCACCTCCGTGTAGCAACAAGACACCTGCAGCACACGATGCCCCCAAAGCTGGCATTGGAGGGGGAGTAAGAGGGGGGGTTATTGGGACGTTGCCAAATTGTGAGGAAATTCATATCCACGCACAAACATTTGCGACCCCACACTGGGGATGCATAAAACGGGCACAAATGCAATACTTCAGTGATGATACATGGTACTTCTAGGAAAGAAAATTTACGTGGCTGGCACCGTAAATTTTCTGTACTATGCCCGCGCCTTACCTCGTGGCATTGGGCGGCCTGCCACCAACCAACGGCATCCGGTCTCTAAGACAGCCTTGACACCCCATTTGATGTGTGCCATGCCACTGTCACAGCGTAGCAGCTCCTACCTCCGGCTCCGTCCCAACTATGCACCTTGGGCTTCCCCAGTCCATAACAAAAGACTGAAAATGGAAGGGCGGGACCAGGGGGGAACGGGGGAAAGAGAATGCCACACAGTCTGATGAGCTCCCATCAGGTGGGAATGCTGTGATGCAAGCACCGAGCACCGCATGCCCTGCCCTGTCCACCTGGGTGTAGGCTTCTCACCTGATACCCTTCGGTGCAGGGCCACGACTACGGTTTGCACAGCGGGGCCTCTAGCTGCTGAGGTAGGTCTCGGCTGGTACCTCCCACCCCCCTTTTTTTGGCCCTCTCCCACCGGCGCCCTCTTGGCTTCCCTGGATGTTCCAATCCTAGTGTCTAGCGCCGGCGTAGCCGTTCCTTCTCGGGCTTGACCGCTTTTACAGTCTGTGGGATTTAACGGGGAAGATACTGATGGGGGCCGGTCGTATCTGGATCTGAGAGCAGTTTCTAACGTCTGGGTGCTTTCCCCTCCTCAAGTAAACAACCCCCCGAAAGAAACCCTTGACCAATGGAAGAAACCCTGGACCTGCAGGTTTCCCCATCTCCCCATTCCCCGGCTGTAGGCTGCTTGTTGGTGGAGATTGCCACCTGCAAATGGGGCCAGGTGTCACTCAATTCAGGTCTTGGGGGTTTTTCGCCTTCCCCGAACACGCCTACTCCGAGTGTGAAGCGTATAATGATATCCACACCCACATGGGTTCCTCGGTGCGGGGCAGAGAGGTCCTGGGGTTTTTGTTGATTACCCCAAACCAGACCACGGGGACAACAAGCAAGAGCAAATGTGCAGCACAAGGGGACAAACCAGGGCTGCCCATTGATGGTATTGGAATTGCCGGTGGCTGAATTCCCTTGGCCCAACAGCGCGTTGGAGTTGCCCGTTGCCGCATTGCCGTTGCCTGTGATGCGATTGGAATTTCCCCTGTGCAGAAGGAGGTCAACAACGTCATTTACTTCTGCTGATGGCATGTCCCTTTTCAGCATTCTGCAGGAAAGCCCGCAGGGCATGTGGGGTGTCCAGTTTGCAATTACTCATGGGTAACATACTGCAACGTCTTTGCGTAGCAGTACGACAAGCGTGCTCGTATTGGAGTTGCTAAGACATACAGTCACGCAGTCTGGACACGCGTAGTAATGCAATGGGAAATGGAATTTGCCCACCAGTCCCTCCATTTTGCGGCTTGTGCCCCACAGGCGTCCAGCCCGCGGTTCCTCTTCAGCCCAACCAGGGCCGTGAAGCTCGGACGGTGCTCTCCAAAACAATTGGAGGTATGCAATGCAGGGCCTGGCGTGCCACTTCGCGAAGTGTTCCCGTATGATAAATGCAAAGGAACAGTGGTACTGCCTGCCGCAAAGCAAGTAGGCTGTTGTGTAGATGGCCCACGGCACACGACTCAAGTCCGGTTTTTCAAAGCGCCTGGCATGGCGTCGACCTCTGCGGGAATGGGGTGGGTAAGTATTCAACTCCGGGGGCGGGGGTCGATGCAGCCCTCTGGCTAGACCCCCACCAAAAAAAGGCTCAATTGATGCCTCCCCCCCCCAAATCCTACCGAGACTGGCCCCCGGACCGCATAAGTGACCTGGACCTAAAATTCGGCAACAAATGAAAAAAAAATGGTATTTTTGGAGTCAGCGCGTGGAGGGTGTTCAGAAATGTCGTCATTTGCCATGTATTTGGTGAAAAAAATTTGACCATTTTCAACGCTGAAAAAAAATTTTCGGCGCATTTGGCGCCAGAATTCATAACGACTGGTTAATGGTCCTGTCAATCCCCACCGCCCCCAGGGAGTTGAAAACCCGAGGCGGAATGGCTGAAAGCGGAAGAGACGAGTGGGTGCAGGCCTATGTAATGGTCGAGGACGTGGGGGCGGCTCTGACCGGCCACAGCGATGCGGAGCTCCGGAGATGTGGGGCTCTTCCAACAACAGACAAAACGTCCGCAAAACTTTCCATCCTGAACCCATTTGTCAGTGTAGATGAAGTGGGACTGAAGGTCATACACCAATTCAATCAATGGGCAGACGGCAGCGAACCATTTGTCCGTGCCCAAGCTCCGCTGCTGCGCGCTCTCTGCCCATGGACAAGGTGGGGGGTGAAGGAGAGGAGGGGGTCCTCCTTCCAAAAAGTGGTATTTAAATGCTCGAACGCCCGCCGACCCTCGACCCTTTGCTGACTCGCTGCAAATCGGGGATGGGGGCTGGGGTTAATCAGGAAAGAAAACGCAGGGCATTGAATGAAAAAGGGTGCAGAGGCATCAGGAAAAAAACCAAACCCTACACATGCCACATTCACTGCAGATGGCCAAAAGATACTCCCCAACAATGCACCCTCACGCAATGCCCCACACGCAATGCCCCACACGCAATGCACCACACACACAATGCATCCCCCCACACACAGTACCCCCACACACAAGGAACCCCCACATACAAGGCACCCCCACGCACAAGGCACCCCCACACGCAACGTACCCCCACGCATAAGGCACCCCCACGCAAAATGTACCCCGACATACCATGCACCCCACACACACTGCACCCCCACGCACAATGCATCCACCCAAGCAGCGCAGATAGCAACGGCGGACTGTTGCCACGCATTGTGTAGAACGACAAAAAACACGGTGCTGCTTTGCTGCTTTGGCGCCCAAAAAAGAACAAATTAGGGAAACAAGGGAAACGGTTCCTGATTTGTGTGGGAGATTTTCGAGGGATCGCACATACGTAACACGGTTCTGATTGCCAACAATATTATTCGAGTTGCCACAGACGACGTTTTGGTTCCCGGAAATACTATTGAAATTGCCGGTGATAATATTGTTGTTGCCAACGATTTGACATGAGTTCTTTGAAAATTCAGCGCCGTTGACAGCATACATCACAATAAAAGATTGGCTGGAGCAAGAAAACGCCACATAACGCATGCCATGCCTTTGTCACCGAAACACCGTTATCACAACGCAGTGGGTGGCACGCAATTTCATACCCGAAACGTCTCACAAGGACTGCCACAGCGCTACGTGGCACCAGATAAGGTACATACGCATACATGTGTCCCCGGGCCCTGCCAGTGCCTGAACCCAAATGGCCCCTCGACACCCCTGTCTTTGGACAGTGCCACACATCATGCGTCCACTATGCCTCATGTAGACTGTTTTGCATCAGATGTGCACTTCGTCTCCTGCCAAATGGCGCCAGGGCCGGCGAGTGCCGATTGTAGGATTCAAAAGGGAAGGAGTGTTTGCCCGGCCTGCTGCCTTTGTACCAAGTGTCCGACTTCAGCCTGGGCTTTACCCCCCGAAGCAAATCTATCTAGCTGAAAAACACCAACATGCAAACACGGGACAAGGCGACCACCATCAAAAAAAAAAAATCTTTATAACATTACCATAGGGGCTGTAGTAGAATAGCGCCCAGGTGGGTGGGTGTGCGCAACTGCCCCAAGAAAACAAACTGAGAAAGACATACATACACAAATAGACGCACACCACACACTCAAACACCAGAGCCAAACTTCTGTTTGAGTACATCAGACTTCAGTTTAGCTTAAAAACACAGGCATGCAAACGCAAGACAAGGCCAGAGAACCACCAAGACAATATTCACAACACCCGTTGGGGGGATTGTAATGCCTCAATGCCTCGGATGGAAATATAAATATCAAGAAAACCCAAAGCACAAATTAGTTGGACTACAAACCCGCCCGCGCCCCTGTGAGACATGACTCAATGAGCAGTAGCTTGGGGTAGGCTACGCCTCATGGTTGTGCCGGACCTAATGCATGGTGAATTTGATTGACAGCCCGATCCCATCAAGATCCTGGCACTCTTCGATTCTATCACCAACCATAAGGCATCCCATGCCCACCCCCACGTCATCCCATCAACCCGATGCAACCCATGGACCTGATGAACCTGCATTGCATTGAGATACGAACACGCCCTGTGTGACAGAGCGGAACATAGGCCGCGCCATTAAAAAAGTCACAACAAACCAAAGCACCCAAGCCTACAAAAACCTGGTGTATGGGGATTAGAAGCCACAAAAGACCAAAAATCACAAAAAAAAATTTGAAAACACCACTCAAAAACGGTCCATAACCACGAAAAACAGGTGCTGGAAAACTGCATAGCAAGTTGTGCCCTGGCCCCCTTGGGACCCCCCCCCCCCAACACCCAAATAGGGTATAAAGAGGGGCTAAAACATGCTTTACATAGCATGTTTCATCATTGTGAGTAGTCACAATATCAAAAAAAAATTGCAAAATTTTCCATTTTTGACATGTAGAGGGTGGAAAACTGCTTAAGCAGTTTGTGCACACACCAAATGCCATTGAACCACCTACAAACAGCAATTTCCAAGCTTTTGGGGGGCCCATGGGTCGGGCTAGATGGGCCCAGTGGCCACTACGTGGGTCCCCATGGGCGCTCAAGTACCCATACTGTCACCAAATGATCACCCAAACCCAACCTAGGGGCAACAGAAGGGTTTCAGAAAAAGTCGAAATGTGAAAAAGTTTTCAGGTGCCACTAAATAGCCTACACAACAACAATTTTGGGGCTTTCGGAGGGCCCATGGCACGGGCTACATAGGCCTAGTGGCCACTGCATGGCCACAGGTGGGCACATCGCCTACATGCATGCATTTTCAGCAAAATTGGTAATTGCTTCTTTGCGGTAAGGTCGTGTAATTTTTTTATTTTTGTGGTAACCGCGTGTAGGAAAAAATCGTCACATCGTGTAATTTTTTTTTGCGGTAAGTCGTGCAATTTTTTTTTTTGCGGTAAATGCGTGTAACAAAAAAATCGTCACGTTGTGTAATTTTTTTTGCGGTAATGCGTGTGATCGGCTTACACGACTTACCGCAAAAAAAAAATTACACGACTAGACAATTTTTTTGTTACACGCATTTACCGCAAAAAAAATTACACGAATTACAACATACACGTGCACCTCAACCTCCACCCATGTTCCCAAAGGCATGCAAAGACAAGAAAGTGTTTGAAACGTGGAAATTCAGGTTCACACCCATGTTCTCACAAGCAATGAAGCATGAGAAGCCCACAAATGTTCGGCTTGGAAACCTTTCTTGCGATCATACACCATGCGGAACAACTGCACATGCCCACCACTTGAAGATGCCTTTGAAGATGCCTTTGCCCGGGGTTTAGGGGCTGGTTTGGGCTCAGGCAACTTCAAGTTCTTGGGAATGAAATTGCCTTGCATGTGGTCTCTTATAAAATACAACTTCCCATCAAAGACATGGGCCATTCCCCACACACCTCGGGCAGCCTTAGCCCTGTTAGTGGGAGCATCATCCGAGTCACTAGAATCATCACTTGAGGAAGAGGACTCAGAAATCCAATCATCCATAATGCACAAATATACCCAAAATCAGAGCTATGTGGGTTCAAGTGGGCAAACACTCACAACAAATGTGTCCATGACTCTATGTGACTCGCAAATTCGTCACCAAACCCATGTCTTATGTGGCTGCACAATGTTTGGTACCAAATTAAAATTAGGTCCCAAATTAATACGGTCCCTACGCCTACTGTAGCTTGGACAAGGGCGTAGCTTATACAAGGGGGGGGGGGGGACCTGCACATGCTCAACAGAGGCCACTGGAATGGGCTCTCCAGCCGCAGGCTTGGCTGCAGGCTTGGCAACGGGTTTGGCTGCCACCTTGGCGGCAGGGTTGGTGATGCCCTTAGCTGAGGGTTTGGCGGGAGGTTGGGCAGCAGCTTTGGGAGTGGGCTTGGCAGCAGGTTTGGCAGGGGCTCCAGCCCCTGTGGCAAGCAATCTCGCTCATGGACATCGCACAACACTCAACGCCACGAAGTTGAAGGTGTTATGGTACACTCCCCAGAAATACAATTGCTCACAACTCCACAGCGGTCTTCATCACGGGCGACGGTCTCCAGGGATGCCTCCCCTTGCCAAAAGGGGGGGGGGGTGATCACAAATTTTTGACCCCCGCTGCCCTCCCGCAAGCTGTGCTTATGCTTGTGGAGAGTGGTGGTTTTTTTTTACAGCCCGCGGTGACTAAACAGAAAAAGAGCGCAGCCAGACAATACCTATTGCGGTCACCTTGGCCGTCGCGGGAAACAGGTCCGAAATAGCCTACCTTTCGCACAGCGCGCGCACAGCGTGGGCACAGCGCACGGTGCACCCCCTTGACTTGGAGGCTACGCACACTTGTGTACGCTTGGGGTCGGGGATAGTAGGTGCAGGAGGGAGGCTGTTGGTATGGCCATGAACCTCTTCACGAGCTTATCTGCTTCCGAAAATTGGTGCTGGTGGAATGCTTCTTCGACGGCACGACGTGTTGAAAAAGATCCAGGGCTTTTCGGTCGAGAAAAAAAAACTTGCGCGCGCTCGGGGCACGCTCGGAGACGACATGCTTCCACCCCAAGGCACCGCACAATTACGCACGTAACTGCAGGTCCGGCAAAGGCAGGGGCTGTATCGGGCGCAGACACTATGCCCTCAAAGGGGCGCACAGGCCTGGCGGGCTTCGGAAGAAGGGCAGTTGCGGCCACCACGGAGCACCGCCGCCGGGTGTGCCGTCGCAACATTGCCGGCATGCGCTGTAGGGGCTCCGGGCAGGACAGCGGGCAATGCTTGCAGGCAGACACCTGAAGCCTTGCGGGGGGGTTAGGACCTGACAGGCAAGTGCCTACATGGCAGAGATGTATACATCATTGGGGGGAGCAGGTCATGGAAACCGTGAAGGCTGAGGCAAGGGGGGGGCTGAACCAAAAAACCTGCATGAGCGGGTCCTGTGTCAGCATTTCGCCATATGTCTGACCCTTCACGGGCCCCAGGGCGAAGATATGGTCTATGGAGGTTTGGGTGTGGCGGTCTTTGAGCTGAGTAAAAGTAGTGGGGGGGTCTGGGGGTAGGATGCAGGTGTAGGGCTGGAGGGACTGGGTGAGCTCTGACGCTAATGGGGTGCTGGTTTTGCCACCATCATTGGAATTGCCTGGAATGATCGCCAGATCAGGGCGCAAGAGAGAGAAGCAGGCATCTGCACTAAGGGTCTCACCGACTCACCAAACCGGGATTTTGGAGTCTGGAAAAATGGGGAAACGGGGCGAAATGGAAACAATGGGGAATCATCAACAGCTCAAGATGGAAAATGTAGAAAAGTGGGAGCAAAGTGGGGCCACAGACAGGGTCAAAGATAGCGGTCTAACACCGGTGCACCATTCCAAGATGCACCCACGCAAACAGCCCATAGAACCCCAGACAAGCTCAGTTGCAAGCACAATACCAGTCTTCCTAGGTTTTGTATGGTTGCCAATAGCCAGAGGCTTCTGCATAGTGCTTGTTCTTTCCTGGAGGCCTCTTGATGATTACAATTGTCATCGGGAGGGTCTCCATATATCCCCAAAGTTTGCACCGCGCGCGCACCGTGGCAAGAGCGCCCTCAATACCTCACCTGCGGTGGGTAACAGCCGTGTGCCAGCCGGGCGTGCCACCCCAGGGCCCGATGCGCAAAGGCTATCTTGGCGGCCCTCGTCGGACGTGGCGTCCAAACCGCTGGTGGGACCCCGCAGTATAGCGCCCCAAGGGCATCCCGTGGACGTAGGCGTGGACGGCTTGGGCAAAGGCCATGTGGTGCCCCGGGGGAAAGAAATTCCGCAGCCCCAGACCCGAGCAGGCCTTGGGCCCGGATACCAATCCGAAGGAGGGAATCAACGGCCATGTGGCGCTCTTCAGGAAGCACAGCCGGCGCAGTGCAGCGCGGGGGCACGCCTCCGTCGCGTACGTAAAGAACTCACAGCCGTCAGTCACCGCGCACTCGCGCTGGCACGCAGCCGCATCCGCGACGCCGGGCACTTGACGGATGTCGTTTCCGGGGCTGTCCACGTTCCAACTGAGGCATACGGCATCCACACAGTCCCTCTCCCTGCGAGCGTGTGCGAGGCAGAACGAGGAGGCCAGGGTGCGTATGCCGTGCTCCCAGCTCCCGTTGAAGAGGTTGATCTGGGGCTGCGACCCCCCATAGACCCACTTGGCCGTCAGAGGAAAGCTCGTCATGCCGGAGGATTCCAGGATAACCACCGCTGCTGCCGCCGCCAGGGCGTGCCAGTCCCGCAGCAGCCGCAGCACCCCTTCGTGCTCGGACGGAGGCCAGGAGATGTCATGGAGGGCGCCGCAGGAGACTCCGTGGGGCCGGAGTAGGTTCCTGATCCAGGTCACGGCCCGGGCACTTTTCGAGACCACCAGCCAATGAAAAGTGCGGTTCAGCGTTGCCGACAGTTGAAGCAGGGGCTGCTTGGCAGAGTCTAATGTGAGACGCGTGGCATGTGCCAGGTCTGCCTTGGAAAGGACCTCCCCTCGCTTCCGGGGATCGCCAAGATCCCGGACGTATACCGCAATGTACGGCCCCGATGGCAGCCCCAAGGCGAGTCGCTCGAGAGCCGTGGGGCGCAGATGCGCAGCCACGCGCATCACTGCGTCCACCCACGTGCTCATGGAGATGCAGCCAACGTCTGGATTGCTGCTGGAAAACCGCGTGAGAAGGCCGGACTGCAGCAGCCAAATGTATGCCGTTTCTGGGACGATGTCAACGTACACTTTGGGCTCGGGCCACTGCTCCCACGGAGGCGGCTCCAAGCGGTCGATGCCCTGGATTGCGTTGAATGTGCCGTTGGCCATGAATAGTAGTGAAGCCCAGCGGTAGCCATAGTCCGGCACAGGGGACATCTTTAGGTAGTGGACGACGGCAGACAAAAACACTGCCTCGGAGTACAGTGGGGCGTACTTGACATTGTCCCAACCGCTCATAAAGTCGCGCCACGTGACCACTATGGGCCGCTGCAGCAGTTCTCCGAGGGCGGCGAGGGTCACAAAGAGCCCGATCCGATTGCCCCAGCCCCCATTCGGGAGGAAGACGGACTTGATCGGGCACCCCAGGGGGAGCCCTGTCTCCTGCCGTTGCTCCACTGGAGGCAACAAGGGGTGCTCTGTGGGGCATACCCGAGCTTCAGCCTGGGGAGGGCACGAACGCAGGTCGGTGTCTTGGGCCTCGGTGCCCCAACAGCACACAAAAAGGACGCCAAGGGCAAAACACAGGCTCGCAAATGAGCGTAGCATCATCCACAGGGAGCTGAAGGTAAGAGACCCTTAGGGCGTGGAGAGCCGCATGAGTACCCTACCCCCACTTTGATCTTGGGGTGCACTATGCACAAGGGTGCCCTGCCGAGGCCGAAGCAGGCGGGCGCCGGAAAATGAGGGGGAAGGCGTAGTTTCGCAGGCACCGTGCCTGTTTCGGGGGGGGGGGGGGGGGGCTCGCTGTCAGTGTAAATATTTAGTGACAAAAAAGGACCGAAAAATGAAAAAGCAACGAAAACCAACTACCACTATCCATTCAAGGTTTACACAAAAAGCAGCTGTTTTGAGGCGACCAAAATCTTGTTTCCGACCTACTACCCTCCATCCAGCAAAATTTGGAGCCTGTTCATAGAGCAGTAGAACGACTTCAACAGCAGCAGTAAACAGCAGCAGCAGCAGCAGCAGTTTCCAAATGACTTCAACAGCAGGGGAAAAAAAAGGCACTGTGTTGTAGACCCCTGAACAAGGGATTTGCCTTCTGCTGAGTGTGAACAGGGGAATAGGGTTGGGGCACCGCGCGCACAGCACTACCAGGACACCGCGCATAGTACACCCCAAGTTAATGGTTATTCCGCAAGGGCACACTGCCAAGCACTGTGGGCTTCGGGCTTGGGGATCGTGAGAAATAGTCTCCAGCATTTGTTCAAGACCTACCCAGGGCAGATGGTGGTCATCCAATACGCTGACAACATTTGTTTGCAGGACCATTTAGGTCTGGGAGCAGATATAAACCCTCTTTAAGGTGTTGGCAGAGCAAGGCTGGGTGTTGAGTGCCAGATCCCAGCTCCGTCCGAGTAGGGCATTTCAATACAATTGAACACCAGGTTAGGCACGTCAAGGTGGTGCTCCGTGGATATCACGCAGCGGCGATCGCCACATGGCAACACCCACCAATGAATGCCCCAGCCACACACCACCTGCTGCTTGCCACAGCCAGTAGGCCTGCCATTCGCCCACCATCTACCTGCTGGCCACCAGCTAGCCACCTGCAATTCACTCTCCAATCCCTGTCAGCCTTTACCCACCTGATGAGTGTACATGTGGCAAGCGCTTTCTGGCTATCGCTGGGATGCCCATCCAACCAAATGGCAATGAAGCAATGTAGCCACATTACATGCCGAGCGGGGGGGGGGGGGGGGTTGTAGGGCCAGAAGTGGTTGAAAATGTCTAATTTGGTGAACTGGAATTTGTCCCCCTTTCATGGGGGTAATTCCATCATCGTCGCAGGCTGGGATAAACAGCCTAAAATCGAGCCCCAGCAAACACCTCTAATTGAATGGGAACTTTCAATTGTTCTCCGGTGAGATAACGTGGATGGGCAAGACCATCAATAGCGCAAAGGACCCTAAGGCCACCGCGAAGACAGGGACCAGTATGGCAACAGATGACAGCGGTGCTTGGGCAATGGGGGAGCCAGACGCTCCGTGCAGGTTCGAAGTTTTGAGACTGAATTTTACGCCACACCGATCTAAGCCAGCAATCGGTACGTCCTCTGGGCGGAGGCACCTGGAGGATGTTGCTTTCGAGAGGAAGATTGACAGTGAACCGCCCCCTGTCCTACTAGCAATTGACATCAAGGACCGCTGTCAGTGCCTCACTCCCCTTGGCTAGCTGTCGGGCTCAAGGCAAGAGCAATGGGGCAGCGGGTGAGTGTCTCCTCTAACTAACAATTGGGAGTTGCTTCCCCGCTCCAACTTGCAACGTGCTTCACAACACCACAAATCTCTATTGCAACATGTTCACCTTGCACATTTTTTGCCAATGACAGGAAAACCGTAATACCGGCTCCACAAACAACACCTTTGTGAACACAGAATTGCACAGCGGCATAGATGTCAATGCTCTTGAAGGTTCTTTTTCTCCTTTGTGCCCTGCTAGATAAGGAAAGGCAGAACAAACACGAAAACAAGCAATAGAATATATTTGGACAAACAGTCTAACACCTGGTCGTATGTCTTATGCTGCAGATATCAGCAAGCAGGCCCACTATGTGGTCAGGGAACAGCAAACCAAATGCAGCACAGGATGAATGGAGTTGAGTTGGTAACAATCCTCTGCAGTATTTCATCCATCGCTTCTAGGGTTCATGAGACCACAGGGCCAGGAGGGGGGATGCCTATTTCCAAGTAATAGCTCAAAGACGGCATGTTGTAGCCACATGCAAACAGCATGGTGCCAGTGGCATCACATATCGCCACTGACACACAACAGGGTGCACTCGAACCAGGACACTAGGACACGGGCTCCATGCACATCCCATCTTCCAACAGAAAGCTACCTATGGTCTTGTTTGGCCATGGATGAGCCATCTTTTCTGCTTCATGTGCTCCTGCTTGCTTGCACTCTGGCATAGGCATCCCAAACAACCCAAAAACCTCACCGCGTGGTGGGGAAAAGGGGGGGGGGATGCAGGCACCAAGCACACGAAAAGGGGGGGCAGCTAACAATACAGGAAATGAATGAAACCCCACAAGCCAACCACTGGGGGACGATTGCCATCTGTCTACCAGGGCAATGAAGGGATTGTGAATATTCATGAAGCACCTTAGAGATCACCCTTGAAGGTTTACTTACAGCGCCATCTCCTCTTGCAGCTGCTGCAGAGCGGGAATCGTGCAGTTGTCCCTTTCCTCCCCCTCCGTTCTTCGTGTGCCCCTTGTGTGCGACTTATGCTTGCGTCTGCACATGCGATACCCCATCTGTGCCTAAATCCCCTGGACCGACGCGCTGCGGCGATTCTATGACTGATCACTCAGTCTTGTCTCTGGGCACCGGCCGCCATACTTCTTGGTTTCTCGTGGGGGCAGTCATATTCCTGAAAATTGGTGACCACCTGACGCTTGCGCGTTCCATTGGCACCTGGTTCCTTCTGTGGCCCCTGTTTTGCCCAGAGGATTTGGCCGCAAGACACTGCCGTTGCCGGTGAAAAAGCAATCATCTCGGTTGACTGACATTGGCTGACAACACCGCACAACACATGTCCGTGTGCTTTTATGAAGACTATTTGAGTGAACCGTGGCCTTTGTTTCAGGAACACGTTTTTGGGAGTGTCCTTTATCTGCGATGCACCTCCTTAACTTTGCTGTTGGTGCGTTCCGCCCCTTTACTATCTCTTGCGCTTGTCCTTTGCCACAATCCGCACACAGTCACCCGCTGTGCAACACAGAGCGGCACGAATCTCACCAATTAGTCTTGCCCATCACCTGCCCCAAAGGCAATGCTGTTTACACGCACGCCAAGCAAGTGTTGCATGTTGGCACCCACACGAACCCCAGTTCAGGCCTTTTCCACACTGCCCAAGCAATGATGATACCCCCGCCAGTGCATGTGCTGATTGAGGACTGGAGGCCGTATCATAAGGATAATCCAATCTACAGGTCCATGCAGGCAGAATTGCAACATCACAAGTTTGTTCCGGACGGGGATGATGCATATCTGGTGCATTGTACCTGACATGCGCCCAATGCACACGTCTAAAACAGAGTTCAAAACAACTCAACTGAAGGGCGCGGGTGGGGAGTGGTGCACATGCCGGGCATTGCGCACAAAGTACGCAGTAACATGAATCGTGCATGGCAGTACAAAACATTGCACGGCGATGCATATGTGGCACACGGTCATCCAGGAGGGGCAAGGGCGTACACAACGGCGTGGAGGGCAGTCCGTGCACAAAGCGGTGCACCCAGGGTCATTCAACGCCGGATGTGTTCCTTCACGGCCACAGCCGCGGTGCCGAGCCCTTCATGAGACACACACAAGATCAGAACACCCCAAAAGAGAGTGGCCAAAGGCGACTCCCAAAACAAACGGGAAAGTGGAGAAGACAGGGGGGCAGGGCCGCAGCATTGGAGACAAGGTGTGAAAGTGGGAACAATGACCTGCCAACACGTTTCGATGAGCGGGATACGATTACCCACAGGCCAGAGAAGTGGCTTCGGGTGAGGACTGGTGGTGGGGCTGGCAACTTTTTTCTTGGGGGTCGGGGGGATTGCAACACCGGTGTGAGAGGGTCCAGCTGTCCTGGCATTCCTGAACCTCTTTACGAGCCACTGCCTGTGGGGAGTCCGTCAAAATGGGTAAATTGAGGCTGGGGTGGGGATGGGGATGGGGATACGAATGGAGATGGGGCTGAGGCTGCAGTTGGGGCTGGAGTTGGGGATTGGGATGAGGATTGGGATGGGAATGGGGACGGGGATGGGGAGATGGGGATGGATGGGGATGGAGAAAGATGGGGATGGTGCTTTGGCTTCAAGTCCACACTAATGCAGCATGGTGTATTGTTCCCTCCTTCCAGGGGCACATCTACCCATGTGTGATGCACACTATTTGCACCTCAAACCTTCGCTTTTCTTGGTTGTTCCTCCATATCTTCTCCATGAAAAAGCAAGACACAGCCAAGCCCCTAGCACTCCTCCCTGGCATGATCTCACACAAACTGCACAATCTAGCTTTGTGTTGTTGATCTGCACAGATGGTTGTGTTGTTGCTTGTTCAGCGTACCTTTTGGTATGCACACACGTAGTCCTCTCAGAGCCATTTTCAACACATGCTCATGCTTGCTATGCCTGCCCCCCCAACATGCCTTCTGACAACCCACACACTAACTCCCACCTCTGTGTATTTTGCCATGGATGGGTTTCAATTTGTTGTGCTTCTGTTTGTAACACCTGTCTTACACTTTGTTTCACGTCCATTATACTTTGTTCGTTGTTCTGCCCTTGCAACAGGGCAATAATCGCAAAAAATATGTGTGCCGGGTGTTGCAAGCATACATCGGCTATCTTCATCCCTCTTTGCGGCTGCCCCTCCTGTTGTTTTCCTAGTAGCAAGCATCTGCACCTGAGATAGCAAAGATTTGCTGTACATGTTGTGCAGAATTTGTGGACTTGTGGCTGTTTGGGCTATTCGGAGGGGGCATGAAGGCATGAAGAGAGATGGAAGGTTTTAAGAGTGTGGTGTATTTGCAGCAAGAAGACATAGGCTCACTAGATAAATGGTGAGGGATAGGGAGGAGCATAATGGAGGTGTGAGCAAGATGGGGGTACAACCCTTGACATCTTCCTTTCGGGTGTTGCCCGTCTTGTCTTGGCTCTACTACCTCAACCACCACTGCATTGCGATATCTACTTGGATGCAATGAGCGCCATAGTAGATCAGAATTTGGTAGGATTTCACTTTCTACATTTATGAGTGCTCCTTCTTCAGCACCTCTCATGGCACTTCAGTGTAGCCTTGACATTGGTATACTAAGCACTAGATGAGCTTAGGACAAGACCACAGGAGTGCAGGAGGCCAACCGAAAAATGTTTGTTGAGCCCTTGCACCCTCTTGAAGTGGAGCGGGGCCTCTTGCACAGTGAGAAGTAGAAAAAAAAAACCGCTATGGTGGCATGTTGGAAAGCGCAGAGTATACATCGGGAGTTGCTGACAGAGAATGGATGCCAACTCCAAGGAGAAATTTGTAATTCTACACTGATGAGGCCTTTCACAACGTTGCTTTGATCTACAAATTTGCCCCAGTTTTCAACTAGGTATGCCATTCCAATGGAGTCGAGCAACAACAAACAAATCTGCTGGCCTACAAACAATACCCATCACAAAGGGCCCATGTTGGCACTGGAAGGGTGCTGGTTGCCGAGGTTTGGCTGTACATGCATGCGGCAGGCCCGTACATTTTGGTTGTGCTGGGTATACACAGCCAATCCCATAATGTTGGCCACCCGTTCTGTAGGCTGCAGGCTGTGAACCCAATAAATCCTGCTATTGATGGTGGCCTTACCCAAGCCATTGCACTCATTAGCTGTGGACCCATTCATCCCTACTTTGACCGACAGTCTTACACGTAGGCGCTGGACCCATTCAACCCTGCAATGAGAGGTGGTCTTACCCAACCCTCTGACTATACTGCGGGACCCACTTGGCATCTGCCCTGGTAATGGTCTCACCTTGCCGTGATCATACCACGCTGCACTCGCAACACCGTTTGGTGGGTAGTACATCAACACAAGGGGATGGGGATGGGGATGGGGACGGGGGTGGGGATGTTGGTGGGATTGGATACAGGTGGGGGTTGGGGGTGGAAATGGGACAAAGGTGGGGTCGGGAACGAGGACGGGAATGGCAACAGATGGGGGATGGGGTTGAAAATCGGCAGAGATGGTGGGGGGGGGGGGGCAGCGGGTGCAATGGTCAGTCAAAATCGACGGGAAGCCCCATGCTGCGACCATGTCCGATGATCCTTCTCAGAGCCACAACAGCAGAGCTTAAAGAAAGGGTCGGGCAGGGGCAGGGAGGGTGGGGAATGCCATCAAGTTTCAGCAAAACTGTGTAAACGGGTGAGGGAGCTGAATATTTTCTGGGTTACAGCAGAACGGGAAAAAAAAAAAAGCAACAGCCTCTAAACTCGTCCAGAAGCAGAGAAACAAGAGAGGGTTTTGTCGGATGCTGATGTCTGATGGCATTGGTATCAGACCAGCGCAGTCCTTAAGGGAGAACAGGAGACGGAACTGACAACGATGGACTCCGTCAAGGCCCAATGTCAAGCGCAGGTCGCCGATGAAACGATGATAGGCCACCGGCACCAACCGCCAATTACGCTGTCGCTGCCATCGGTGACCCGCTGTGACCGCCGCCAGTTGGCCCACAATCGCCAGCGCACAACGGCTGCACACCGCCGAGTGGGGGGGGCGGTGCTCAGCAAAAAGAAAGAATTAAGATGCCTCCTTAAGGCCTGCCCCTACGCGCTGAGCCGCGGCTGTGGCTGCATCCGAAAGCCTCCCCTACCCCTTCCCCACAGGACCCACTCACTTCCTTTTCAGCGATGCCAACTGCTGCTGCCACGCGTCGGAGCTCTTCGGCTTCGCCGCCTGCGCGACCTTTGCCATGGCCTTCTGCGTGCGCTCCGCGATGCGCTTCCCCTCCGGCCCCAACAGCCTCGCCTCCACATCCCAAACCTGGAAAACGGGAGACAGTGGGCATGAGCGCAGCACAGGGCAGAGAGGGAAAGGGGCAGGGGCAAGCCTCAGGGAAGGGGCATGTGAGAGACACACCACGCCCTTTGCATCGATCAATATCTTGGGGCACAGGGGGGGGGGGGGTTACATCGGCCAAAGGCAACAGACAGAAATGGGGCTGAGCAAAGACATGGGCATGGGCATTGGGCAGAGGACCAAGATGGGCAAGTTACGAGGGCGGGCATGCGTCAAGAGGAACAAGGATCCAAGCGGATAGGCATAGGCGGCAAGAGAGAGGGATACGGACGGGTACAGAGCAGGGGGGGCAGAGAGGCAGACAGGGGGGGATGACGTCAGCAAGGAGGTGGCCAGAGAGAAGGACAAGACTGGGCATAGGCATGGAAAAGGGAATGTATGGAGGGATTGGAATTATCACCGCAAAGATGAGGCTACAGAGCGGGGCATACCCCGAGCGAGAAAGGGGGGGGGGGAAGGAAGAGAGAGAGAGAGAGAGAGAGAGAGAGAGAGGGAGGGAGGGAGGGAGGGAGGGAGGAAGAGAGAGAGAGAGAGAGAGAGAGAGAGAGAGAGAGAGAGAGAGAGAGATACTGACCAGTGTGGGCATGTGGGGGTGGGGGGGGGGGGGTTCATCCACAAGGGCACAAGGGGAAGCAGGAATAGATATCTGTTTTTTTTTTGCGGGGGCCGGGGCAACTAGGGAGCTAATGGAGATGTTGATCTTGTCAGGGAAATTCCTGGAGCTAGCCGTCCTGCAGGTATTATATGGTACACCTTTTCGGAAAGGTCATTTTCTGAGCTTTCTGGACAGACAAAAATTGTTCATCAAACTAAACAAACTATTCGAGACATCCACAGCCGGTACAGGCCACACATGTTCAGACGGTAGTGCGGATGGAACCTCCGGACAACTGACCTCGTGGATGAAGGTCATTCCCCAACGGCTTCACGAACTGGTTCATTCGGAGGCAGGTGACCAGGGCACACTGTTTTTTGTGTCCAGCACCCTCTCAAGGGTGCCCTCACTCACCGTCGGGGAGACCCTTGCTGCCCCACCCCGACCAAAGCACGGCTGTCAGCCATCGTTCAGTCGGGAGAGAGTGAGAGGAAAGAGTGAGGGATACCCATCCGATAGCGAAAGGTTCCGGCATCACCCCGTTGGATGACTTGGAAGGCGAGGAGGCAGGGGGGGGGGGGGTGCACAGAGTGAGAGCGTGCATGTGCATTATGTCATACAGGCATACTAAGCGTTTTCGCACAGCGCCAATTATTACGGTGATTATCCAGGTAACAACCCTGAAAACCACCCACCTGTGGAATCATGCACAATCAATTCAAAACTCACAAATTCAAACATCTGATGCTTGCCATGGCTCCCAGGGACCTAAATTCTGCCCCCTATAGCCCCGTCCACTGCAGCAGCCATTCAATGACGTCCTTTCAATCTTCTGAACTTACCGAACTCCCGGTGGTGGAGAACAGCCAACTTTTTGCACAGCGCACGGTACGCCCCCTAAAATCTCACCTTGTTATACAATGCCTGTCATCAAGATCGAGATTGCCATGTTCTGCATGCTTTGCTGGGGTGTGGGATTCCACAGGGACGCTCAAGAATGTCACCCACAAGAGTTACATCACAAGATTTTAGTTGCGGAAGATCAACGTGTTGCAGAACTTTCTTTTATGAGCATCCCTGTGAAGAACAAGCGGAGGTGAGGCTGAAAAGAGCGATGGGGACGGGGACGGGGACGGGCACGTACATACCCCCGGCTGCCCAGGCACGCTCACCCCCTTCTCCAGCCACTGGGGGTCCGTCACCGCCGTCACCTGCCGCCCCATGTCCTTCCGCGTGGCCACAACCTCCCGCTCCAGCCGCGCCGCCCCCGCCGCGCCCCCGCCGCGCTGCCGCACGGCCTCCCCGTCCCGGTCCACCGTCCGGCCGAGCGTCACGAAGCCCGCGATGTCGCCCTTGCGCACGCCCTTGGGCAGGGCTGCGAGGCGGTCCTGCTCCTCCGGCGAGTACCCCGCGGCCGCCAGCTGCTTGCGCCACCCGACCTGGTCCGGCCACGGGCGGCGGCCGACGTGCACGGCGCAGCGCTGCCCGTCGTACGCCTGGAACATGGTGTTGTTGCGCGTCTCCGCAGTCCTGCAACGGCGCACGTGAAGACATGAGCCCGATGGGACAGAGGGGGCACACCCCTTTGACGGTCTGAGGCAGTCACCCGGTGTATGAGGCCGTCGGACATCGGCCCTTCTTTCGCATGCGGTTGACTGCCAACCGCCGTCCGTTAACTGGCAACTCCGCCCATTCACGCCCCGTCTAGAGACCGCAAATACCCGATGGATGCCGCCTTGTTTTCTCTTAAGGGACCCAAACGCTGCGGTCCGATAAGACCGCGGCAGAGCTGTCCGCTGCCCCAACCTCCCCCTCCATGCGGTCGCAGCAGCACACGTCTGCTGGTCTTCCGGGCGCAATCGCCCTCTTTTAATACAATCGTGACTTTTGCTCGTTGAAAAGTTGGTGCGCTACTCGAACGCGGCCGGATTGGGGTGTCAAGAGCGGTTGGGGAGCCGGTTGGAGGGGGTTGCAGAGCGGATGGTGACAGTTTGTGTTGGGGGTGAGGGTCAGTGGGGGTCAGGGAGAGCGTGGCTGGGCCGCAGGTTGGGAGGGGGCGGGGGTGCCCCACCCCCCTTCCAGTGCATCCCTGGGGATATGATTCACCCAACGTTGCTGTTGCATCGGTTACGGGGTTTCTGTCCTGTTCCTGTTTCTGTTCCAACATTTTCTGCTGGAAGGCCACCCGGTGGCTGAGCTCCCGGGAGGGCCTGGTCAGCGTCGGCTGGTCAGGGCTGCGCACCCTGCGTCTGGGCCTTGGAGGGAATGCTCGGTCAATGTACGGCTGCTGGTAGCACTGAGGCATGCCCCATATTCGCGTGGGAAATGAGAGCGCCTGACTAGACACCCTGAGGGCTCAGGAGCCAACCGTACACCAACACCTTTGCCGGC
Source organism: Eutreptiella sp. 'Long Island Sound 2002' (assembly GCA_964036045.1). NCBI lineage: Eukaryota > Euglenozoa > Euglenophyceae > Eutreptiales > Eutreptiaceae > Eutreptiella > Eutreptiella sp. 'Long Island Sound 2002'. The sequence goes on from OZ038385.1 coordinate 53,273,536, forward strand.
TTTCTAGGCCCCGTGAAGAAGGGGGGAAGGGGTTCCCCAAAGCACCGCCCAAAAGCGGCATATTCGAGCTCCCTATGAAATGCCGTCCAGTTCGACTGCACACAACTGGAGGCAGTGGAATTGAAAATGGCCGTTTGTGTGGGAGAAAACTGGAGAGGGAGGTCTGGCAGGGGTCTGGTGGGGAAGGGGGCGTGGGTCCTTCGTCCGAATGCCATATTCTCGAACCCCGCGGCAATGCTGACCACCGGGGCTGTACACACGTGGGGCAGTGAAAAGTTCTGACAACAATTGCAAGTAGGACAAAAAAGGTCGGGCCCAGGCCATTGCTTACGGAGCTGGGGGGGTGCCAGGCTGAGTGAGTATGCCGGTTGGTACCCGGGGTGGGGGGGGGGGGTGTCCATTTGGGGCCGGGGGCGTGGCGGGGCGGGGCGCAGGGTGGCGGGGCGGGGTGGGGCGGGACGGGGCGGGGTTGGGTCGGGCGGAGCTAGGCGGGGCTAGGCGGGGCGGGGCGGGACAGGGTGGGGCGGGGCGGGGCGTGGCGGGGCGGGGCAGGGCGGGGCGGGGCGGGGCGGGGCGGGGCGGGGTAGTGCGGGGCGGGGCGGGGCGGGGCGGGGCGGGGCGGGGCGGGGCTGGGTGGGGCAGGGCGGGGCGGGGCGGTACGGGGCGGGGCAGGGCGGGGCGGGGCGGGGCGGGGCGGGGCGGGGCGGGGCGGGGCGATTCGGTGAGGTGCGGGACAGGGCGGGGCGGGGCGGGGCGGGATGGGGCGGGATGGGGCGGGGCGGGGCGGACCACACGCACGCACCCACACACCCCCCTCCCCCCCTTGCACACGCGCGTGGGCTGGCGTGGTGAGGTGGGATGGGCTGGTTGGGGCGGGGCGGTGCGGGGCGGGGCTGGTAGGGGTGGGCGGGTGGGCGGACCTCACAAACGCACCCGCGCACTCCCCGCCCCCCCCCCCCACACGCGCGCGGGCGGGCGGGACTGGGTGGGATGGGCCGGGGCAGGGCAGGGCAGGGCGGGGCAGGGCGGGTTTTGCCGGGCTGGGGCGGGAGGGGTGGGGCGGGAGGGGGCGGGTGTGGCGCGGCGGGGCGGGGTGGGGCGGGGCGGGGCGGGGCGGGGCGGGGTGGAGCGGAGGGGGGATTGGAAAATTGAGCGCAGCACCCTGGTAGCACGTGGGCACCCATGTTTGGGGTTTCTTTTGGGTCGGCAGTCCCACTAATACGGTAGTATATCAACACGTTGGGCAATCATTCCTTCCCTCGTCTCCTCCAGAGAGATCCTGTGGCAGACAGACTCGCCGACTGTCAATGCGCCATCACCCAAACCCAAACCCAAACCCACCCAAACACACGCGCGCACGCACATGCACACACACAGGCACACACACACAATGTGTGTCTTGTTGCCTTTCAGTGGGGTTTAGGGCAGGAGCTGTGGTTTGTTAGCAGCGGTTGTTCATGTTGGTAGTTTCAGCCCCACGGCGGCATCCTGCAGGGCCGGGACACTGAACTGACGGTTTGCAGTGCTGGTGGGATTGTAGGATGTTGAACCTCGCAGTTTGAGCATGAATCGAATTGATACCTTGGTACACACGGACACACGGACACACAGACACACAGACACACGACACAGACACGGACACGCCCACCCCCACACTGTGTCTGTTGATCAGAAGTGGGTGGCAGTAGGTCCTCAATTCAGTAAGACCCCGTGTTCCAGTAGTACTGCGTGCGAAGGCTAATGTCGGTCTTCGATGTGAGTGACTATGTGTGTGCGACCAGGTGTGTCCCAGTCAGTGGTTGGCGGCGTGGGAGGGGGGAGGGGCGGCCGCCCGTGCCGACCCAGCAGAGACCCAAAGCCAAATGAATGCGGCAAGGCAACGGGGAGTTACTTGGCTTGGCGCCATTGGAACGTGGTGATTATTAATAGTGAAGAAGGAGATGGGTTCCGCTTCCTTCTTTGAAGCACGTGGATCAAGAATTAAACGGGTTACTGCCCGTGGCTTTGGGACCTAAAAGAATGGCTAGTCATGTGGTTTTCAGTCTTTGCACTTGTGCAAAAGAGCAGGTTGCTCGTAGGGAAGTTTGCGCTCCACCCGCATGGAGGGGCGCTGACCTGTGCAAGCTTCCCCCTGCCTTCGGCTTCCGGGAGGTGGTCCTGCCGATGGCTGCCTTCTGTTCACGCGTCCGAGGCTGTGCGTAGAGGCTCCAGTAGGTGGCAGCAGCACCACCCTCATCATTCCATAATACAAACGCTATCGTGGCACAGGGGGAGCTCAGATATAGATCCCCCCCCAAAAGGCCAACAATGTTACGGTCTCCTGACCAGGCCATTTCGCTGGGAGAGTTGTGTGGGTCAGACGCGGAAAAAAAAGTCTGAGTACCAAAAATACGTCCCCAATTTTCTTTTTTCTTTTTTCTTTTTTTTTTTCAGAGGCAAATTTCTCTGATGTGGTCTGGTGGGTGGGTCATCCGCGGCCTAGAGGGAGATGCACTGAAAGATTGAACAAAAACCTTGGGATCAGTTTTGAGCAATGGGCTCTTCGTCCAATGACACGGGTCACACAGCACAACCATAGACAAGCAAGCCATGGAGGTAATGTCGCAAAGGCACCAAATCCATGCAATCCCCATTGCTCTAATCTGAGCGGCAAATATTTTGTGAAACTATGGCACACTGACCGCAAGCCACACTGCCCCGCCCCGTACCGCCCCTCCCCGCCCGGCACTACACCGCCCCGCCCAACCCCGCCCCGTCCCGCCCCGCCCCGCCCCGTCCCAACCCGCCCCGCCCCGCCCCGCACCGCACCGCACTGCCCCGCCCTGCACCGCCCCGCCCCGCCCCGCACTGCCCCGCCCCGCCCCGCCCCGCCCCGCCCCGCCCCGCCCTGCACCGCCCCGCCCCGCCCCGCCCCGCCCGCCCCGCCCCGCCCTGTCCCACACCTCACCGAATCGCCCCGCCCCGCCCCGCCCCGCCCCGCACTGCCCCGCCCCGCCACGCCCGGCCCCGCCTCGCCCCACCACGCCCCGCCCCGCCCCGCCCCGCCCCACTGCGCCCCGCCCCACCGCGCCCCGCCCCGCCGTGCGTGTGTATGTGTGTGTGTGTGTGTGTGTGTGTGTGTGTGTGTGTGTGTGTGTGTGTGTGTGTGTGTGTGTGTGTGTGTGTGTGTGTGTGTGTGTGTGTGTGTGTGTGTGTGGGTGGGTGGGTGTGTGTGTGTGTGTGTGTGTGTGTGGGTGGGTGGGTGGGTGTGTGTGTGTGTGTGTGTGTGTGTGTGTGTGTGTGTGTGTGTGTGTGTGTGTGTGTGTGTGTGTGTGTGTGTGTGTGTGTGTGTGTGTGTGTGTGTGTGTGTGTGTGTGTGTGTGTGTGTGTGTGTGCCACATTCATACGGGACGGCCTCTGGCACAAGGGCGAGGGCCCGTTGAGGCATGGTACTTGGGCGAGTGCACCTGAAAGTACAAGGGCAGTCTGCCACATCTGCCCCACAAAGAAGGAGAGGGGCAGGGCGGGGCATGCACCGCATACTTGATGCCGTTCAGGAGGAGGGCGGCGAAGGGCTGCGCCATGGAGAAGCACGGGACAGTCACCCCGTCCGCTGGGCTGCCGGCACGAGGGCTCGAGGCCGAGGGGCCAGCGGACATAGACTTGGCTGGGGCCGCCCAAGAGCGGGCGCTTGGTGGTTCCCGCACCGGGAAGTCCTCTGACACGATGACCCCGATGGGCAGGTCTGCAGCCTTGTGCTGAGCATATGTGTCAAGGCCCAGCCGCCAACTGGCGTTCGTGAGGCCCTGAGCAAAGGCAGTGGCATGCGGCTGCCGTGCAAGCACTGCGGGGGTGGGTATGAGAGGGGGGTCCCCAACCACCCACGCCCCCTGTTCCCCCCAAAGACGCAGGATGAATTGGGGGTTACAAAATTCAGCCGACCAAAAAGGGGCCCCAACGGGTTTGGAGAGAGGGGGGGGGGGGGCTTGATCCCCCAACATAGACCACTTGAAATGACCCCAATGGTGCGCTGGTTATTTTGAAGAATGTATCATGAGGAGAATTTTTCAACAAATTGCCCTGGGGCTCCTTGGTGGCCCACTTCATGAGCCATCACCAGTCCTCAGACTGCCCTTTTCTAAGGGCTCGTGTGGGAGATTCGTAATTCGCAATTGCCATCGCAACCCTGAGGCGCCCCCTCCCCATCAAAACGATTCCGCCAGAATCATCTCCACCCCTGGGGCCTGGTCATGTGCCCATGCGGTTGTGATGGCCCACACAGCAAGTGTGGCCATCGCCAGCCCCAGGGCATCCGGAAAAGAGTGGCTGGATCGGGCACGTGTGTGACAAAAGCTCCGCCCGCCCTCCCTCACCAACAGTTTCCAGCGGGGGGTTCTGGTTTGCGAGGGAGTCGAATGGCGGCCGGCAAAGAGGCGGCCGAAGAGGCTCCGCCGCTCAATGTGCTCCTGAGAAGCACTTGTCATCGTGCCCAAAGTCTGAACCGCGAATGAGGCGATCATTCGAGACTCTTCGCCGCCTTTCGGAAGGGCCTTCGATGGCGGTTGCGTTCAGTTGGCCCTGCTCCGTCTCCACTTGGGCACGAGGCGACCACCGGAGGGTCAAGCACGACAGCCTCGCCCGTGCGCCAGGGGGAAGGGAAAAAGGGCATGCGCTTTAGGGCTGGAGTGCTAGCTCTGGGACCAGTACCACAGCAAAATGTCGGATCCCTCACTGTGCCTTCGGCGCATGCGCGGCTGTTGTCGGTCGCAGCCCTCCTGACCCCAATACCCCGACCCCCAATTTGGTCCGGCCATGGGTTGCGGATGTTGAATGCCACCTTCAACCTTCAAGGCACAGGCACCAGAGCAACAGCGATCAGAACAAAAAGCTCTTCGGTGGCAATGCCATAGGCGCCTTTCGCTGCGACAAAAGAATGTACCCTGACTATCACACTCGGGCATGAGGGCTCGCTCCTGTCGCACATTGTTCACCCACAGATTGTCATAACCCAACGTCTCGTGACCCGTTCAAAGTGTTTTTGGACCCCCGGCCCCGGTGGGCCCCCCAGGCCACCGAACAAGGTCCAATATGACCTCTTCCCACAATACCCAGGAGTTGGAAGAGCAGGAGGCCCGGAGACTACTGGACCTGGCGAGAAGGGGGAGGGGGGGGTAGCTGCCGCCTTCATCGACGACTGCCCAGGCGCCAACACGTAAAATGACCACCGATACGAAGCATCCTTCGCTGTGCTTTGTCCATTTCAGAGGGATGACGAGTACATGTCTCTGGGGTCGATCATGCGACCTGGGCACACACACTGGATCCAACAGGACCATCGCCGACATTGTTCGGCTATCAACTGCCATGGTGTCTCCCATAAGCGACGATACCCTCGGCTTTTTGGTGAAGACTGGTTAAACACGTTGCGATAGTGAATCGCTTGCGCCAATCGAGCGAGGTATGTTGAGCCGCTCTTCTCTGGAGAATTCACGGGAACCCACACAGATCAAGACAAAGCGTGTTCTTCGACAACAGGACGGTCGGGTGTATGCCCTCAAAACTGGACGATCGGGTGTATGCCCTCAAAACTGGACGGTTAGCCGGGGGTGGGGGGGCGTGCGACAGGTGACCACCGTACTACTTCCAGGTGCTGTGTGTGCAGTGGCTTGACGCAAGGGCTCTGTTGATTGTCATCCGAAATTCGGGTCGGGTCAGAAACCACGTGGCACGACATACATTTGGCACATGTACTGCCATGGCTCCCAGCTGGGCGACTGGTTCACAGTTGCCGTATTTCCCATCCAAAGCATCGTCAAAGAACAGCATCTGGTCATAAGGCACACCGCTGTTCTTTTTGAGCTCCTCGAAATGCTGGACCTTAGAGCCAGGCCAAATCTGCGCAGCGATGGCATCACGACAGGCGGTATGAAAATATCAGAAAGAGGCCGATTTTCGCGAGCACGAAATCCAGAAGCACAATTACCACCGCAACTGCGGTCCCAACCACGTCCACCACAATGGCCACTCGGACTACAACAGAGGACCGAATGAACAATCAAAGGGCACCCCGAAAAGCGACTTCGTGCCCTGCACGAATCATTAATTAATCATTAATCATTTGTTTTCGTTGTCGTGTGGGGACCACCAACCATCCCCCGGAGTGTTTGGGCGTTCGTGCACTGAAACAGATGGTTGGTGCTTACGCTAACAGCGCAGCCCCCCACCGTCCCTTCGTACGCCAACAGCACATCCACGCCCCCTTTCCCGTCCCAAACGCGTCACCCTCCGTCGGGTTGCTGTTTCTTTACAGGGCCCTGGACAGTCACCCGTTCTTCCCTTCGCATGCTGCGTCGGGTCGCTGCGTTCTGTCAGCCGCTGCGGCCTGTGTTCCTGCTGGTGTCGTTTTCGTGTTAGCGGAGCCCAGTAATTGACGTACTGGGGCTGTGTTAGTGGGTGCGGGGGGTCGTGTCTTGGTTTTTGCTGCCTACTCCCCTCCGCACTTGGGCCGTCTACCACACGCCTCACCGCGTTTCCGTGTGCGTGCGGCCCAACACTTCCACCCCTCCATCCGGCGTCCTGGTGGTCCACTATGTGCCTCCCCGCCACGTTGGCCTGCACCCCACCACTCTGTGGGTCGCGTGTGTGCATGGCGCGCTCGTTGATAGTTGCGGGTGGCGTGCACTCCTTTGTGGCTGATGCGGGTGGTGTGTGCACCTGTGGTGTCCTGACTGGTTTATGCCGCACTTCGGCAAGGCCAGGGGACGGTCATGGTCCTCCAGGTCCACGAGCGTATGAAAGCTCCACGACGTCCCTCGGCCTCCCTCAGTGTGGTTGACGCGGGTGGCGTGTGCACCTGTGCGGTGTCGCATACGGTACGGCGCTTCCTGCCATACATATGGTACGGCGCTTCGCGCCTAACTACTGAAAATGTGCTGGGGCAAATGTAATTATCGGACCTTTTCTGTGAGGGGTTACTTGGTCCCACTCCCTTTGGTAGGCCCAAATTTTGAACAGTACCAACTCATCAGAGAAAAAAAAAGCAGCAAGGCCCAGGTTGGCTCAGCATACTGAAGGAGGCCCTAACTTCAGGAAAGGGTGTGATGAAGGTGGAGTTTCGCACACACACACGCACACACCAAATTGTGTAAAAACATTTGTGGGGAAAATTTCGCCACCAAAATGCAAAACGAAATTCCATTGCCTTCGGCAGGTCCACCTCGCAGAGAATCTGTCCCGAGCAATGAACCTCCCAGTGGCTGGTTTTGCAGTCATCCTCTGCGAGGTGATTTTTTCCACGAAATTGTCCCCTTACGAACCCCCCCCCCCGTACTTGTCCAGCATGTATGGAACACACACCCCGGTGCACCAACCGCGCGCCAACCCCTCTCTCGCCCCCATGCGCCAACAGCACTCCAAAGGCCATTTACTGTTCTCCGTGAAGTGGCAGGGTCAATACGTGCCCCTCCGTGTCCGCCAAACATGCCACACAGCCCCCCCATGTGCCAGCAATCTGTTGGCACGCATCATTCCCGAAACTGTGACCGCTCCACAGGCACAGCGGCAGTCGCAGTGGCACGCTTTCCGGACCTGTATCAAATCGTCACCACACAGTTCACGGAAAGTCACAGTCTTGCCGTTGCCTGCATCGACCTCGAAAGCGTCCATGAGCTCCCATGCCCAATCGATTTCATTCGTTCGGGATGCAACGCCAATTTGCATCCCCTCCCACTCGCCACCCGGGGCCATTCGGGCAGCACACTGTGGAGTCAGCGTTGCAGGAGGCCATGCGATGCGATGCGTGTTCCCTTTCACGTTGTCGTGGGCCTTGCATGCGGTGGTGGCTTGGCATGATACGTTGTGTTGGAGTCATTAGGAGGAGGACAATCAGAGGAGTTGTGGGGCAATGTGGGGTTGACGAAATATTTTTGTGGGGGATCCAAAAACAACCACATTGATGCCTTCGCTTCCTTGAAAACTGCATTGCCGTTGCACGGGAACACAACAACCTTGGTCGCCAGCTGTTCGCCACCTCATCATTCTTCGACGCCATGGTCATATATATGCCAAAATGCCAGAATCACTGTCCTCAATCAACTGCCCGACTGCGTGATGGGCCTTTTGATAGGGGGAAGAGACGATGATGGCTGGTTTGGATCAGCCTTTCATAGTTTCATATCTCCAAAAGAAATACTCATGACTTCCAAGCCAAGTCCCAGCCCCCTTGCCGACCACCCCCAAAAGGGGCGTTTGGGATGGGCTTTCATGCTTTGAAGAGTCACGGGTGGTTGTGCCTGTTGTGCCCGCGGCCGCGACGTCCAAAGGCCAAGTGACACCAACGACAGCGGACGGAAGCCGGACACACCGTTGACAGATGATAATGGTGCGGGGACTCTTTGGGTGCGTGAATTGCGAGCCCCCCCCCCCAAAGCCACTGTGGAAATTCTGCTGAGGCCCACTCGAATCCACAAAAACAACAAAACCACGTGGGACAACAAAATCAATGCTCATCAAGCCACAATCGTGAGGAACCACGTCCGATTGGAGAAACACGTAGAAAAGAAGACAGGCGTTGTGGGCCAGCCAACGCAATGACACGCCTCTCTTGGACAAATTGAAAGAAGGAGGACGTACAGGGCAACGCCGTGTCAGCATCCGGGGTACAAGTGCCGGAGGAGTTGCTTTTTCCACTTGAGGGGCGGTGGGGCAGTCCCACACAAGTCGCCCTCGGGAGGCGTGTCCGTGCTTAGAGCAGACCCACTGCAGACCCATGCGCCACAAAAAGCGGAGTCGCGGACGGGAAACGCAGGGGCCCTGAGTCCGTGCCTTGGGCTGCAGCGCCCCGCCATACGACGCGCCTGTGTCAAGGACTTCATACGACGAGACCCCCGGCGTGTGCAGGGGGAACGCATTTTGGGGGTGGAGGGGGCGGGGGGGGGAATAGTGATGTGGGGGGGGAATAGTGATGTCGCGACCAGGCCTTTGCTTAGTGATACTGGGGGGGGGGGGGGTCAAAATGGCCCCCCGGGATTTTGGCTGACCCACCCACCCACCCACATCAGAAAATTTTTCCTCAGGAAAAAAATGAAATTTTATCAAAGGGGCCCGAACTTGGAGGTCGATTTTAGGTACACAAACTTTTTTTTGGCCTCTGACCCACCCACCCACCCCCCTGTGTGACATTCCGTCTGGTTGTTGCTCCTTTACGGGGCCCTGGACGGTCACCCGTTCTTCCCTTCGCATGTTGCGTCGGGTCGCTGCGTTCTGTCGGCCGCTGCGGCCGGTGCTCTTGCTGGTGTCGTTTCCGCGTTCGCGGAGCCCAGTAGTTGGCGTGTTGGGACTGTGCTGACTGTGGCATGGTGTGCCGTTTGCGTGTCAGCGGAGCCCAGTAGTTGGCGTATTGAGGATGTGCTGGCCCCCCCCCCGGTATAGTATCAACCAGCCACTAAGCAAAGGCCTGGTGGCGACATCAGGCGTTCGCCCCTGGAGGCCGATGGTTCGGAGTGTCAGGGGTGGCACGGAACACAGCCAAAGACCTCCTCCAGGATCCTGGTTGCTGCGTCGTACATGCGGATATGCCTCCAGGCCTGGGGCACGAAATTGCGGCCGCGGTTCCGCCGGCGGATTTGGTACAGCTCCGGGGTCCAAATGGTGTTGTCCAGGTCAAAGACGATGAGCCGCGGAGCGGTGCTGTTCGCGAAAAGAGGCGGCAGATGATGAGGCCCAGGGGGAGAGGAGCGCGTCAAAGCGTCTGCATCCGCACACCTCTGGACACCGCTGCACAGGGACCTATGCACAGGCTTGCAAGCGTCCTCGCCTGTGCATCCCCATCCACCCCTCCCACACGCACCTATTTCCATCTGCATCCACGCCCGCCACTCACACCACGATGCGTGTATACGACCCACCAACCCACACCCCCAGCCCCACACCTGCACCAGCAACAACAATGCGGGAGTGGGTCGCTCTTAACTCCCGAAATCGGGAGTGGGTCGCTCTCAAGTCCTGAAATCCGGAGTGGAGCGCCCTGAAATCCCGAAATCGGCAGTGGATCCAAATCAGGAGTGGATTGCCCTTAAGTCAAAGAGGCCTCTGAGGTCGAAACCGGTTCTGTGAAACTTGTGGGAGCGTTGTGTGGTCAAAGCAAGGAAACCAGACATTGCAGGAGATCGTGAACATGAAACCGGGGAGCAAATTAGATGCAACCCCCCTCCCACAAGAGCACGGAGCACAACATCAAGGTCCACACAGTCAATAAAGAGGATTGAGAAGTGCATGCTTGGTAGGTTGCCCATGTGGTGGGCTATGATGCGGCGTTGCTGGTCACTATCAAACTAGTCTTTGGGGATACCCATGCCCAGTTGGTCGTGAGTGCCCTAGTGGGCCTCATTGATGGCATCTGCGAGGACACCTGTTGTTGGTACAGTCACCCTGGAGGCCACCACATGGCCAGTTGGCAGCCGTCTCCGTACGTGGTAGTGGAACACTTGAGAATGGGTACCGCCAACAACTGTGGGAGCCACGAGTCCTGGAGCAGTGGACAATAGCGGTGGCCATGCAACAAGCCGCGTGGCCCTTACCCCGCCCAGAGGACGAGAATGCAGTTCATCCGACATGTGATTGCCGAGTTCCTCTGGCAGGGAATCCATACCAAGGCCCAGACCACCCTAGCCAAGGCCCGGGCGGGGCCACACTGCACAGTCGCCTGGGTGCTTTGGGAGCTCAAGCTCCACCAGCAAGGATGAAAGGCAGCGTGTACCCCAACCCACCCTGGACTAATCACCATGCAGCAGACCGGCGACAAAGAACCAGGTCCAGAGGAGGGAGCCCCCCCCGGCCAGAAAACATTGGGCTACTGTTAGATCCACAGTTCCGGCTAAGGGTGCAAACCCCATGTGCCCTCCCATGGATATGGCATCCTAGCCTAAAGGGGGCTTTCTGTACGGTGAATTTTCCGCAGGGGAAAATTCTGCACGGGAAATATTCCGCACCCATCCCAAAAAATCAAGGGGAAAATTCAGCACCTCCTAAATTGTGAAAATCGTGCAAAGTGTCCCCATGCCCATATATGGGGGGCTTTTTGACAGTGCAAAGTGTCCCCATTTTGACCACATTTTGACCACACGACAGTGCATTGGAAGGAAAGGGATCCTGGAATTGCGATCCCCAAAAGACACACAATACAGCAAAGCAGCCAGCAATAATTCTTCAAACGTCGGCATTGTCAAAAAATTGAACTTCACCATTATGTGTTTGCTTGGTGTTGTTGGGGTTCGCTTGTCCGCTCGGGGAATATTCTGCACCTACACTGAAAAAATGCGGGGAAATGCCGCAACAATTTTGAAATACGGAATTTTCCCTGCGAAATTTTCCTCCCCCCTTTAAGCATTCAGGTAACGGTGCCTCTGGCAGGCCCACACCCACACCAGCACCCAAAGCCACCCACACCCACACCTGAACCCACACCCACACCCACCCACACACACACCTACACACTCCGTTCCCACATCTACACCATGCCATGCAACACTACCTTGCAGTGGCCGCCTTTTCCAGCTTTGCGACCTGCCGTGATGCCGTTTTGCCCCCCCCGGACCTGGACCGGGACTTGGCGTGCAACATATGGGACCTCCTCTGGCCCCACTCGTTTGGGGGGCCACTGGGCCCCTGATGGAGAGGTGCGTCTTGCGCTCGGTAGCCGAAGCCCCATGGAGAGGCCTGCGCGCCCTGCTGGCTCACGATGGCGTCAAACTGCATCGGAAAGGCTGCAGAGGGAATTGGCAGCGATGACGTGCGGTCAGTGGTGCAGATCCCTCTGATGGACCAACCCCTCCTTTACCCCCCCCCCCCGGCACTTCCCAGGAATTCGCCAGGTGTCCGATGGCGAGGCAGGTGATCTATGAGTCAAGGTTCAATTCTGTTAGACCCATGTCCGAGGGTGCATAAGTTTAATATGGCCCAAGCCACTTCTGAGGGTCCGCAAAATACCGCCCCAATCCCCCGTGTCCAGCGAACAAAAAAGTCCTCAAAAAATACGGTCCGAACAGGAGTGTTCGTTGGACACGCTGTTTGGCACCTAATTAATTCGGTACCTAAACCCGATACCTCATTAGTTAGGTCCCCAAAAATTATGGTCCGAAGTGTTTGTTGGACAAAGCATTTATTGGACGGGGGGGGGGGGCTTGGTGAGGCGGCCTTCAGAGGCATATTTAGGCATAGACTCTTGAGCATTTTGAGTCAACACATATCTGGTTGGCGACAAACTTCTGAGTCACTGAGTGGACGTGGCGAAAAATCACATTTCATTGTGCATGCCTGCGTTGACAGCCCGCTCCGGGAGCGTGTACAGCCCTCTTCAGGAGCGTGTCATTTCAGGGGCTTTCTGTGTCCTCCTATCCAGGGAGGGAAAACGCCAGAACCACGACGGCAGGTGGGGACACGATTCTCTGCTGCAGGGATGCAGGAGCTCAGGGCGGGACGGGGTGTTTGACTTCAGGTGGGATAATGTCCCGTGTCAACCGGATGGAAAACGTTGGTTAAGGTCGCGTGCACCAATGCGATTCATCGGCGCCCGATTCACGGTGTGGCCAACGCATGCCCGTCCGATCTGCCACCGCCTTTTTGGAGAAGGGGGGACGATAGTTGTTGGCTCTCCCGATGGTGATCTGACCTGATGTCACGGGGGATCCTGAACAAATGCTCTGAGCAGAGGCACTCCCTGTTTGCAGGCATTTGTATAACAGTGAACCGTTGAAGCCCGATCTCCCGGGGGTATGGCACGGTGAGCGTGGCTGCTCTCGTCACTGTGCATCCATTTCTCTTGGTGTCTGTGGCTGTGGCTGCGCCCCCATGCGTCTTCTTTGCCCCCGTTTCCTCGCCAGTGCCCGTTGCCCCTAGTCAGGCAGTGTACGGGGCGACCGCACATTCGCCGGCGTCCATTGTCCTTGGGGCCCACCCCAGCGTCCCCTTGCAGGACTTCTGCAGCACCTTCCCCCCATCTCTGGAGCCCTGTCTCGAGACCCTTCTCCTGAACCACAAGAGGCTTTTGCCCGATGCAATTTGTGTCCCATGGATTAAATTCCGGATCTAGCACGGAATGGCGGATCCACTGGACGACCCTCCTCCGGCTGCACCCGACCCACACCCCCCATGGCGTCGTCACAAGGCAACGCCGGCAGAGCACCTTTGCGACTGGACATTGCCATCAACGCGCAGGACTCCCTGTCCGCCGGTCGCATGGACGCGGGACCGCTTCGAAGCCATGCGGCGACCAGCGCAATGGCACTTGCAACCCCAAGGAATGGGGCTGCCCACATCTGTTGAGGTTGGAAATAGGGCTGGTCTGATCATGTGTTTATTTGAGGGCTGTGGCGCCGGGTCTCAGGCACAGGTTCAGCTCAAACAATGCATGCGTTCACGAACGAATAAACGGATCGGAGTATGTGTGTATTGATCAGTCTTGACCCTCGTCTCCGGCATGCCGATGGCCGCCGGATGTGAAGGCAACCTCTTGCCGGAGGCTGTCGGATGTGGCCCATTCCTGTGCCGGAGGCTGCCGGATGTGAGTGTTGTTGTGCATTTGGGTTTTACTTGATTGTGTGGCGCTCTCTTCCGGGCTTTTGGAAGCCGGGTATCACCGGGTCTTCCATGGTAGCAGGTCCATGGAGGTGGGTGGTTGCAAATTTCCGACCCCGCTGCCCTCCCAGGACATCTCTTTATGCTTCTGGGAGAGTGGTGTTTGCCCTGCCGGAGGCTGCCGGATGTAACCTCATGTTTCTGCCGGAGGCTGCTGGAGGTGGCCAAAAAATTTGCCAGAGACTAGGATCAAGACTGGTATTGATCTTCGTGGCTAATTCCGTTTGGCAATCGCACTTCTCCATTGGCAAAATGAGGGCAGGGGCAGGGGCAGGGGCAGGGGCAGGGGCAGGGGCAGGGGCGGGAGTGGGGAGGGGGGGCAATCATGGCGTGATATGATCCAGGACAACGTCCGAATTCCTTTACACAAACGTTGTGGGAGGGGTGGCTTGGGCACCACAGCGTGGTCACAGATGAAGATCCTCGCCGTCACTACCCTCGTAGAACAGACAGAGCTTGCGGCCGAAGCCAGAAGTCAGGAGGGCCAAACAGGTGCGAAAGGGGACAAGGGCAATGGCATATTGCAAGCCCCAGAAGGCACCCAGGTCAACTCCCTGTCGTCCGGTGGTCCTGATAAGCACCTTACAATGCAGATATAGACGGCTGTCCACGGTATGGGCGTGACCTCGCCAAGCCCATCAGTGTCGGTTGGGCCCCCCTTCATGAGACGGGGGTGTGGCAGTTGTGCTGCTGGTGCAGCCTGGGCACAAAAACCCTTCCTTCGAAAGCAAGACCCCCACCAAAAAGTAAGCCCCCCCCCCCAAAGGTCCGGGATCAACGGACCCAAAAGTAAGACCACCCTAATGGCGCATGCAACGCAGCAAAACAATTGGGTGGAGCATCATTCATAGAATCCTGGAACATCCATAAAGTGTTTTACTGAGATTGGAACCAGGAGGTTTTTGATTTGCTTTGAAAAAGGGAAAGCGGATAGGTGGCCCTTCAGGAGCATCAATGTTGATGGTGCAATTTTCCTCCAACTGCAGGTCATCTAAAAGCACGGGTTCAGGCATTTTCTCACAAGCAGAACCCCCGTTGGGACCCAGCACCAGCTGGACCAAAAGTAAGACCCCTCGTCTTGCTTTCGCCCAAGGGGGGGGGGGGTTGCGTGGATGGGGTTTGGCGGGCAGCTGAGGATTGCTGTGAACAAAGATTACCGTGCACCCGCAAACACCTCAATGCAACTCTGGACCACGTCCAGGGCGCCAGTGACCATTGTTGTGCCCGATTTGTAGGGTTTGTGGTGTTCCCAGGAAAATGACGGTTGACGGGTGACGTCCAAAATGTCAGTGGAGCTACTGTCAACACAAGCCGACAATTGCACGGTTCTGAAAGTTATCCGCCGCATCCACGAGGTGCATCTGGGCTGAGCTTCCCATGAGACCTGCGTCGAACCTCATTGCCCTCCTCCATTGCCACTGCTTGCTACACAGGCAAGCAGGTCCTAAGGATGGGGAGGCTCATTTCTGTTACCACTTCTCATTCGGGGTGCTGAGGTGCCCCGTTTTATTGTATTTGTCATTCTGGCGAACCTCACCCCGCCACGTCACAGGTGGGTGAAGGTGTTGAAGAGTTGGGAGCAGTGCACGTCGAATCCACCGCATGTTTTCCTCCACCCCTCCTTTGTCAAAAAACTTTCGATCCGGAGACGGTAGACCCCTTCAGAAGCCAATGTGTCACCCGTCACGAGGTGCCATGTGGATCTATGTTGCGGTCTCAGGGCATGAAATGCCCCCCCCCACCCACCCGTGACGGCCACCATACTGACACTCAGTGCCTTCTTGTACTATTGAATTTCGGCAACGTCCGGGGGATGCCCGTGGTGTCTTGATGTCTCGCGTGCCTTGCCAAAACCCCACCCTTTTTGTAAACAATTTGCAAGCACCCAATCGCCTCATAAGACAAGGTGCAAACTGCGCCCCCCCCAACCCCAACCCCATGCGCCTCGTGCGCGCCCAACCCACGGCTTGTCGCGTTATCATCATCTGGCGGAACTATGCAAGCAACAGGCGAAAATGACGTTGACGATTTGGTTCAAGCAAACTAACCAACAATTTGCGTGGTGCTTGAAGGCGCGGAGGGAAACAATTCGGAATACGTTGTGTGAGTGGCAAGCCAAATGAGAAAAGAAAAAAGGGGATTGTGGGCTCCTCTTATAGGTATAGTCGGCGTCGGTATAGTTGGTGGATCTTCTATGTACAAGTTTCCTATTGGTCCATAGCGTAAGTACTCCTTTACCCAATGTAGCTCTCGCCTGGATGTCTATGTGCGGGATCATGAAGGATGTAGCGGCCAACCTGCGATGCAATCCAACTGGGGACGGTCGTGTGGGTGATTTCAGATGCCACATCACTTGACCCGCTCCAATGCGATGGACGGTGCTCAGTTGCCGCGAAGCGAGCGGAAGTTTGCGTCGTAGCCGACACATGGGTCGCTCTACGCATGGCATACTTTGTAAGCATCCCGGGCTCCATAAGGACAACCCCCGCCACAGGTTGCGTTGGCGGATGGGCTGGACGGATCGCGTAAAGCGAGCTCGAGACAAAACCGGGGCTCCCACTTTGTTGGACAAACACCACAACGAGGAATGTGACAAGCAGTGCCAAAGCCCCCCATACGATCGTTTGTGGACGGCCCGATGGATGCCACCTTGACAAGGTTTGATGGTCATGAACGTGATGTTGTTGACCACCCTCAATATCAAAACAAGCGGAGGATTGTTGCTTTGCATGTTGTGTGCGGTCCTTGTTCACCACATGTGGGGCATTGTAGCAAGGCATTGATTCTGAGTGAAATTTAGGGAATACCCTCTTCCAAACCATTTGTCATGCCCCATTTCGACCTCCGCACTCGCGACGTCAAAAGGCGTGTTAACACGGCTGGCCAACACGGAGGTGAAAAATTACCCCCCCCCCCTCCTGTGTTGTGTTCACACAGCCCCAACACGGAGGCGAAAAATCCCCCCCCCCCTTCTGTCCTCCCCATGGCACACAGGAAGACGGGGATTTTGTGTTGTGTTGTGTTGTGTTGTGGTGTGGTGTGGTGTGGTGTGGTGTGGTGTGTTGCGGTGCGTTGTGCCGTGTTGCGTTATCGTGTGTTGTGTAGTATTGTGCTGTGTTGTGTTGTGTTGTGTTAACTTGTGTTGTGTTGTGTTGTGTTGTGTTGTGTTGTGTTGCGTTGTGTTGTACGTGGATCTAAGCAATGGAGACAACACAACACGACATAACACAACACAGCACGAATAGAAAAAAAACAAGGAATAACACAACACAACAAAACATTAGGTAACACTACACATCACAACACATCACGACACATCACAACACATTAGTACGCAACTCCAGGACAGTAGGGGAACGTGTCAACATAGCCCCAACACGAACGTTGAAAAATGCCCCCTTCCCCCTTTGGTGTTGTGGTAACACGGCCCCAACATGCAAGCGAAAAATACCCCCCCCTTCTCCTGCCTTTTGCCCAAAAGTGCAATCGGGCGAGAAATTGCTTAGCGGCTCTTCGGCATGACCAGACTGCAATCTCATCCACGCGAGGAGGTTCCCCACTAGTCGATGTTGAAGTGAAAGTAAAACAGTGGGGTTCAAAAGCCCACACCCACACACCCAAGATGATAACTCCCCTGCGAAGCAGTTACCTACTTGGACCGTCACCCTAGCAAAACCTTCTGCAGTGGAACACCTCCATTCCATTTGATGATGCACCCCATTCCATTGTTGGTTCTTCCTTTAACTCCACATCTCTATGTGGGACTATAAGCAGGCTATTGTGCACAAAACTACCAAGACTGAAACCCATATGCCCTAGTGAAACTAGCAAGAGGACCGGCAATACATATTGCCAAAACTGTGAACTAGGGTGTAAGACTGTAAGCAAGCAAAAAGTACCACACGACCAGTGGCTTGAGCTGATTGAAGCCCTAACGGCCATGTATGCACGACACAAAAGCCAAACGAGCGCGGGCTCGGCAATAAAACATCACTTGCACAAGCGGGGCAACCGCGAGAGGCTGCCGAGAGGGGTCGCTGAGGAGGTGCCTAGGTTGAGATGGAGACTCATGGCAAAGCCATGCACTTGTTGGGTTTCCCTCTCTCACTGCATGTGCCCTCGCTACCTTGCCCAAGGAGGCGAGTCCCCGTGAAGCGCACCCCCATTGCTTGCCACCACTACTTGCGGTCGCCTTTATCCCCACAACCCTGTCCCACTGCCTCGATGTTGTGCTCTAGCCATCACGTCATTGGAGTCCCGTGGGACAATCAAGGGACCATCTGTCCGGCCAACGACTTGAAAGAGCGTCCGAGCATAAGGTTGTGAAAAGGCGAACCTTTGAGCGTCACATTGAGCGGAGGGGCAAAAAGCAAGTGGGTGTCACACCAGTCCGTGTGCATTATGGGTTCCCACTTCATCTGAAACGACCAATGGTGTGATGTAGTATTTCCACAAACCGAGCCAAATGTGTGTGTGTGTGTGTGTGTGTGTGTGCGTGCGTGTGTGTGTGAGTGAGCAAAAGCTCCACAGTCTCAAAAAGACATAACCTGCAATCCAATCAATACAAACGTAGCAAACAAGGTTCATAAAGAAAGCTTGTCGTCCCGCGAATATACAAGCTTGAATTGAGGTGTTTTCGGTAGGGCTCTTAATTAACTATTGGTAGAGATAGCACAAAGTGGCTCTGTGTATGTGTGTGTGTGTGTGTGTGTGTGTGCAACGCAATGCCAAAGGCAACGAGCAAAGCTCCACCGTGTCAAAAAGACATGCACACAACGGGGGAAGGGGGCTAACGGCGCGAAGACGGTTGGATGGGGACCACCCTCCACTTTGGACCATAGCATATGTGCATGCGAATACATACCATGACAAGTCAAGAGTTATGCCAATGCCAAAGTGTAATGAATGAGGTATGGACACTCAAAATCCGGTGGACCAGTTGATTTTTATGCTGCTTGCTTCACAGCGTCACTAGATTGATTTCTGTTCAATGCTTGCTGTTTGTGACTTTGCACTTTGCGGTGTAACAAGGCTCAAAAAATGTGTGCCACGCCATTCGCTTTCACTCTTAAAAGACACCTACTTCAATTTATTGCTCCTTTATGTGTGCGCCCGTCTCCCCTGGCTCTAGTACTCGGAATACGTAAGCCTTGTGCCAACGAGGTGTTTACGGAGACGGCAAGCTAGGTGCAATGGTGGGGTGTGTGTGTGCGTGTGAAACGCAATGCCACAAGCAACGAGCAACGAGCTCCACAGTCAACAAGACATAACCTGCCATGCAGCAGCACAAACAATCGCTAGAAAAAGGACTCACAGAGAACTAATCATACCCTAATTACACGGGCTTTCACTTTGACTAACAAATGGCAAACCGTTGTGATGGCTCCCATGTGCGTGTGCACCTACCACGCCGACATATGGTTCACAATCTACTCCAAACCAAGGACTTGCTCAAGGCACATAAGAAAATGCCACTAACTGAATACGCATAAAGAGCAAAGTTTTCGTCGCACAGCTTTTTGTTGGAATAGTCTCGATAGATCATGCCCCAACCCAATGACTCCGCAATGTGGGCGCCCTTGAGGGCCCACGCTTTGATCTGGTGGTAATCATCACAAATGGATGTAAGCTAAAGCCCATCGAGGCAGCACTTCAGGGGCATATATCACCACTCCCACCAATACTTGTCGTAGCCACACCCCAAGCCCTCGATGGTACAATCGCGGCACTGCGCGGTATTCCACAAAGTTCCAGACTTCTGTATAAGTGTTAGCAGCGGACACGAATGCGCAATTGGGCAACCATCGATCAGGCCTACGGTCCCACATGGAAGTGTCAAAAAAACGGCCACATTGGCAGCACCCCCTTCAGAGTCAAGGAAAGGGTTGCACAGGTGGGTGTAGTGAAAGTCGTCTTGGCATTTACCCTTGGCTGAGAAGATTGTCATTTATCACAAGAAGACACAGCGTCAGATGACCAACAATCTTATTCTTCAGAAATTTTCGATCCCTTGCTGTTCGAAGTTTTTCGTCGGCGATTTGGGTGCACGCGAGGAATTCCCAGCAACCGCGACCGCACACTGCTGCCGCCATGGGAATTGATAAGGTTTGAAATTTTTTGCGGAATGCTGAAATTAGAGATTAAAATGGTGAGAAATTACGTACAATCTGCAACTTTTGCCCTCAGCCAAAAGCGTCCAAGACCAAGCATGCCAACACCCGGAGGCTTCCGGCCTCCAAAAATCCATACATCCGTGTGCTGATTAAAATCTATCGATTTATGGCCAGGAGAGTGACATGCCCGTTCAACAAGGTCATCCTAAAGAGGTATGCTGGTTTTCGAGTTTTCCACGGGACGAGTTTCCTGACAGAATGTTGCTGTGGATGCATGCTCGCATGTAAGACTGTGTCCCACGGGCCAGACACATCGTGTCGCACGGCGAAGAATTTCGGGTGCTTTATGTTGTGTTGCCGATGTCTTGCGGTCGGGAACTAGAGCCCCAAATAATTGCAACAGGTTGATGATGAGCCGGAACCACAGGCCCCCAGTGTCCACCTCCAAGCTCGCACTGGCGCTGAGGAAGAAAAGCTGGTCGGACTCCATCGCCGTGGTCGTGGGAGATATTCTGAACGATGAACGCCGAGTCTGGCTTCCTAAGATGCGTGTCTGCGCGCTCCGATTCTCTGCAGCGGCCCGCAAGGCCATTGAGGGTGCAGGAGGTGAATGCATCACCTTCGATCAGCTCCCGTTGTTGGCACCAAAGGGGTATGTAGAGCACACCTTTCGTCGTGTCGCTTGCTTCTTATCGTCCGCGGATGATGTTTTCGTTTGCTTGAATTGTTATCCTGCAGATCGAAGGTCAGGCTGCTGCGTGGTAAGAAGACAGGACGTACTGCCTGCAAGAGCTACAAGGCTCCTGGTGTTCCTGGAAACCATGGTCGGCCAAAAATGGGTAACCGTGAAAATGCCCATATGCGCGGCCGCAAGCACGAGAGGGCCCGTGGTCGCAGAAAGAGCAGGGCATGGAAGGTCAAGGCTTAAGTGCATTACGGTGTCAGTTACCATGGAGACAGTGTGCAGCATCCTTTGTTTGGTGCATGCGTTGTGCGTTCACCTGTGTAACATCTTTTTTTCATGGAAAATTGTATCCCCCCCTTTTATTTCTCTACAGTACCTACTGCATTTCTGTGGCATTTAGAATTGAGAAATACAATTTAGAATGCTTCGCATGGAACATTGACATTTTGGACCCCTACCATTCTGTTGTCATTCCTGGTCCAGTAAGTACACCACTTTTTGGACCATTACTGACAAGGCATCTGTTGCAACTGACACTGTTTTGACTTAACCCCCCCCCCCCCCCCTCCAGTACAAGGAGAAGAAGACATGGATGTCCCTGCAAACAAATACCTGCTGCCCACTCCCCCAATTACCACCCTTGGCTTGTTCATGATTCTCCATTTTTCCACTGATGGCATGTCTGCTTACCAGCAGCACAGACTAAATCCCTGCAGCGTACACCGTTTGCGTGAAGTGGTGACACTTTTTGATGTACCACATGCCTGCAGGTAATGGATCCAACGTGTGTACGTAGAATTTTCATTCTACATCATTTTTGAACTGTTTTTGACATGGGGTGTTTTTCGACTTGGAAATTTCCCCCAGCCGTGGCCTGCCAGGTGTTTAAAAGGACCATAAATGAGTTGGCCCCAAAAGCACAGCACTTTTGACCATTGGATGCGGAATTTCGTGCTCTTCTGTTTTGTCTCTCTTCAGTTTGTTGAAGATGCACGTAGCCCCCCATGAAATCACGATTTATTGCCATTTTGAGTGCGTTTCAGCTTAACGATTTCCCCCTGCTGGGCCGGCCAGGTGACCTAAATGGCCGTAACTCAGTACAGGGGTCCCAAAACGCCACAACGTGCGTCACTTTTGACCAGTTTATGTGGAATTTTGAGTTCTTTGACTTTGTATCTCACCAAATTTGCGGAAACTGCCCGTATTGTGGGTGTGTTTCGGCTTGAAATCTTCTGCCTGCCATCGCCGGCCCGGTGACTGAAGTGGCTGTACCTCGGAACAGGGGGCGGAAAAGACACGACCATTGGATGCGGAACTTTGTGCTCTGCCGTATAGTTTGTCGCGAAACGTACCAAAACTGCACGTCGCACCAGCAAATTATCATTTATTGCTGTTTGGATGCTCTCCGCGTTCTCCCGCCGCGGCTGGCAAAGTAACCGAAAAAACCCCAACTAGGTTTAGGGACCCCAAAACACGCGGCATTTTTGTCCATCAGATGCGGGTTTTTGCGCTCTTTGAGTTTGTCTGTCACAGAATTGGCGGAAAATGCACCTAGTCCTGGGAAAATTGCAATTTATTGCCATATGAGTGTATTTCACCTTGACAATAACTGGGTTAAGGGGCCCATAACATGCGGCACTTTTGACCCCTTGATGCAGAATTTTGTGGTGCTGATTTTGCCTGTCGCAAAATATGTTGAAAATACCTGGTGCCCCGGGTGCCTTTGGAAATCACGATTTGTTGCCATTTCAGGTGTTTTTCGGCTTGAACACTTCCCCCGGCCATGGCCCGCCAGGTGACATAAATAAATAGCCGTAACTTATTATAAGGGCCCCATAATGTGCCGCATTTTTGACCATTGGGTGCGGAATTTCGCACTGTTGAGTTTTGTCTATGGCAAACCTTGCTAAAGCCTTTTGGGTGTTTTTCGGCTTGAAAACTTCCCCCGGTTGTGGTCGGCTGGGTGACTAAAATGGCCACTACATGGCACTACACTATCACCCCTGCTCATTGTAGTCCGTGTGCTAGGGGCCTACTTGTCGGCAAAATCGCAATCTAAATCTTTCCATGTTGGTGGCCCACATAGCACGGACATGCCCAAGCGCCTACATATGCCCCGCGGTGCCTGCCGTTGTTAGGGCCCGAACGTGGCTGCAATGCTTACATAACCCATGCCGTCTTGCGGGATGTGGGCAACATGACTACATACCCTGAGTTATCTTGGGGGTGCCCAAAGTGCCAACAAAATCAAAATGGCTATATAACCCCTACAGCCATTGGGGGCCAGTTACGGATATGATGTCTACACAACCCATGCTGTCTTAGAGGTGCCCATAGAGGGGACGAAATCAAGTGGCTAGATGAGTGCTACTAGCTTGGGAGCTCACGTATCCGCAAATCGGCTATCCAAACGCAGCTATCATGGCAAACAAGAAGAAGGCAA
The DNA here is from genome assembly GCA_964036045.1 of Eutreptiella sp. 'Long Island Sound 2002'. Lineage (NCBI taxonomy): Eukaryota > Euglenozoa > Euglenophyceae > Eutreptiales > Eutreptiaceae > Eutreptiella > Eutreptiella sp. 'Long Island Sound 2002'. Next base: position 53,296,388 of record OZ038385.1, read on the forward strand.
CGAACGCCGCCCATTTTGATTTTGAGCCCAGGTTGAAGATGAATGCGCATAATGATCTAGTGCCGTTGTACCGCTCCCGGCTCTGTGGTCTCATGAACCATGTGAGGCGACGCGAGAATTGGACAAAACATGGAAGAGTGTGGTTACCAACTGAACTCCATACATCCTGTGCTACATTTGGCTTGTGTGCCCTGACCAAGCAGAAGGCTCACTTGCTGATATCTAGAACATTACATATATGACTGGGTGTTAGACGATTTATCCAAAAATATTGTCTTGCTTGTTGGGATGTGTGTTCTACCTTTTTTTATCAAGCAGGGCACATAGGAGCAAAAAGATCTTCAAGAGCATTCAATGATATGCTGGTGTACAATTATGTCTTTACAACTGTGGTATGTATGGAATTGTGATTATGGCTTTCTTGTCATTGGCAAAAGATGTGCAGGGTGACATGTTGCAACAGCACTTTGTGGTGCCAAGAACCACACTACTAGTGGGATTGGGGAAGCACCCCCCAATTGTTAGTTGGACGAGACACTCACCAACTGCCCCATTGTTCTTGCTTTGCGCCCGCCGGCTCGCCAAAAGTACCGAGAAATTGACAATCGTCGAGGTAGGCGTGCACGCACCAGAGCATTTGATGCTCTGCTGATTTTGCATTCATTTGCGGTGCATATAAGCATTGAGGAGTTGATGTGTTGACACATTCTGGTGGTGCTCAGATCTTGCTTGTCTATTTTCGATTAGAATGGTAAGGGTAGCCCAAAACATGTACCGTTGACACATCAGACGCTTTGCTCACCGTTGCATTTGCTGCCCTGCTTTGAGGTCCACTTAGGGACTTTGGCTGGCAACCACCATATAACACAGCGGAAAGTTTTTATGTCCTTGCACGGCTCAAACCCATCTTCTAAGAAATGTTGACCTTTGAACAAAGCAAACTTCTCGTTGTGTACCGCTTTCACTGCCAAAGGATATGACATTATCCCGGTTCGTATGGGAAGAGGCACATCTCGCTAATCCGAATGAGGTTTCGGGTGCGGAGCTATGAACTTGTGCGAACACGTTGCGGCATAAGGGCGCGTGTAGAAGGACATTTGTTGAGTGTTACATTCAACTAGGTTATTGCGGAGGCGTCACAAAAAAAGATCCATGGCGCCAAGTACAAATTCAAAATCCAAATTTTGGAGCGCATGGTCAAGGAAAAGGAAGGTATTCAAGGAAGCACAAGACAAGTTGAAGACCTACTATGCAGAGTTGGTGAAGACATATGCTCAATGGGCAGCGGGTGGAGGTCTTGGTGTGCCTTACTCGTACATGTCACACGCCGTGCAAGCCATAGTGTGGGCCTCGCAGGATATATTGTGCGCACATCAAAATAGATGTGATAAATGCAAGAAATACCAAGTCAAGAAAAAATGTGAACAACAAGTACAAATTAGCCGCAAAACCATACTCAAAGAAGCCCTTGATGAGGAGACCAAGAGAGAAAAGGATGGGGCCAAATAACTTTCGGATTTACGAACACTTGAACAATAAATGCGTCTTCCGCATCACCAGGACAGCTGCAAGGATTTGAGAAGGTCGCAAGTGCAACCGTAAACGCCGTTCCAAGTCTTCCACACCCCAATCTCGCCCCCATTTGCGTGATAGTAACCGTTTCTCGAAGTCAAATGGTTCGAGATCTACATGATCGCTTAGATCAAGACCCTCCGCACGCTCATCAAGTTCCGGCACGAGTTCAGCAAAGAGTCATAGATCACGGCATTCTCGAGTGGATTTTTCGGACAATGCCATGGAGTTGGATCCCCCGGATCGATTGAACCGCAAGAGAAGCTTATCGCGCCCGCGTGCACAAAGCCGGCGCAGTTGAAAACCGAGTTCACAAGCAAGAGTATGACGCCAAACGCAAGTATAGCTACACACATGAAGACGTGCCCAAGTATGTGCCCCACCAGCCTACAGTTCTCCAAAGGGACATCATGGCCGACATGGTCCCGCCGTATTTGGCCTTTTTCCTGTCCTATAGGGGCAAACTCATTTTGTTGACGTCGTCAATAAAAAACAATCAAGCTATGGAACAAACAATTTGCATTGGAGTTCGAGCACCTAAAACGGTTGTTGTTATGGTCCCTCTTCCACCCAAAGCACCCGCAACCAAACTTTTTCGATATGTTCCCCCATCGCGCACTTCTACAAGCCTCAGGAGTCTCAAATGGATTTGGACAAGCTAGGGCCTTATGGACGGCTAATTCAACAGTGTGTGGAGGATTTCAACGACATGTGCCATTTGGTTGTGCAAGACTGCCCGACTCAGGAGCTATCACCACGGGGGAGGCGCATAGACGCCCACCAAACTCACATGTATTGTGGACACACACTGCGTGGTACCTTGCAGCAAAGACACGGACCTCATGATGATGTTGGCAGATTGCTATTGCGGCGAGCAGCAAGCATGCACACATGAATGACCAACACACAGGTGGCCAAGACGTATACCACAAGCCGAATGAACCCATTAGCACGGACCAAATGGCCATCGGAAAGAAAACAATGGGTGCATGACGTACGTATTTTCACTATGGGCACCCTATCAGAGTCACTCCACAATCCCTTGCTCACCTTCATGGATGCTTTTCGTTTGCCGAAACTGCCCATCTTCTACTTGTTGGCCAAAAGCCACAAGAGTACCACAATCCGCAAGGGTCGTTGGCCCAGTCGTGCGGTTGTTGGGCTACACCAATGGGCCACCACCTTCTCTTCTATAATTCTATCCACTTTTAGCATTATATTGCTATGCCTAGAGAAGAACATGGATGCACTGAACGCGCCTTTCATTGATTCGTTAGATTTTGTGACTAAACTGAGGCAGCTCTCCTCTCGACGGCACGTTAGAGATTTGCATACAACATCTATTGACTTTTCGGCATCGTAAGCGAATTTCATGTAGCAGGATGTTCATAATGCATACACTAATCGGGTTTCGTCCACCCTTTGTTGAACACGGAACAAAATACAACCCATGAAGCAACATTCATATCGTGGTTACTATCCCCGGTGCCGGCGGACCTTTATGATTCTCTGAAAGAATGCCTGACCTTCCGGTCCTTCGCACACTCACCGGACACGTCGGTGTGTTTGGTCTTGTTTAACTTTGTTTGGACACACAACTTGTTCCACACCCCCTCCGAAGGGATATGTCGCCAAGTGTTTGATTTTTTTATGGGCGCCAACTGTGCCGCCCCATGGGCAAAGTAAATACCTAGATATTATGAACGTACCAGGCATTTTGCATGTGCTGCAGCTTCCAGCTTGTAGCTTCTTAGCTTCATTGACTTTTTTCTCTGTCATACATCATTCTAACTCTACGAGCTCAATTCTGGACCACGTCACCCAAGTATACGCACTGCCTTTGCCGTTTGAAGCCGCTGAAGTAGGTGTCAAGGGGAGAGTTAGTTTTGTGAATGTAAACGTGATCTCACTGAACCCTTTGATACATTGCGTCCATTTCAAACCTACACACTCCTACAACTGCATCCCCTTCTGCAATGATATGCCCACACACATTAAAGAAGGATGGATTTATGGGGAACGTGTTCGCTACCTTCGCCTCAACTCGCACCGTGCCTTTTACACCTCTTGCCTCCGACGATGGCGTTTAGCTTTGATGCGCATGGGTCACCCGCACTCATGGTACTCGCCTTTCCCTCTGACCTGGGCTGCTAAAGACCAATATGTGGGGAGACGCCCCAAGATGAAAAACGGTGCAAAGAGGGTCCACGTGTTTAGACACCGACACAATGGTTCATTGACAATGAATTTTAGCGCCGGTGTAAAAGTACTACACACCCGTTTGAAGCATGTATTCCACGCCAATAGTACTCTATTGCAGAGTCTGCCATGAGCCTTCGCCGGCACTTTCACATGCAAGGTGAAGGTGTGCACTCTGCTTGCTTTGGAACACTCGCTTTCCGAAGCTCAAGACAAAGAACACACATGTACACAAGAACTACTGTTGGACTTACGATTTGCTTAAAGTAAGTCCATCGTGATGGGTGGGTAGGTGCAACCAAATCCATTCCATGCAAATTCCACCTGTGGCGTGAAACAAAAAGACACTCCCATTGTTGCGTATTCACACTGCATTTAGCATACAGAAAGCCCCTCCTTGCTGCCCACGTCCGGTGCACACATTTTGGCACGTAGCATCCTTAAAATTGAAAGAAATATTTGGGAAGAGGGAGGGCTTCCAATTTGTTCACATCAATGTTGTCCCCACCTAAATTTTCCTAAATTCCTAAACACCTAAATTCTTCGCGTGGTATGTGCAGTAAAAAAAAAAACTGATCCCTGCCAGACAGATTCTCCATTTGGTTTTGCTTGTGCTCCACAGGCCACCTGCCATTCTGTTTGGCACTCACAATACAGGGCCCTCACAGGGTCACTGTTTTTTTTCATATGCAATGGACGAAAATTTCAGCATCATTTCTTTCGTTTTCTTTCTTGTTAGCTGGCATGAAAAGGAGAAGTTTTCGCCACAAGAAAAAGTTGTTGTGTGCTGCAGATTCTCAGCAAAACATCAAGATGGATGAAGCTGAGTGGCATGTGGTGAGGTCAGTGGAAACCTGTGGTTACAGGGAAGGTGGGGTTAGACAGGCGGTGGTAGGGCAGGCGGTGGAACTGAGTAGGTCCTGGTGCGGGAGTAAAGGCAGGCGGGGGTAAGCACAGGGGGTGAGGTTGGGCGTTGTGGTTCGGCTAACAAGAGAAGTGTATGACTGGACAACACGTCCTGAGCGCACTCTGATACTAAAGACACCATAAGAAAGGAATGGGGCTCTTTTCATGCGTTGAGAGAACGGGGCTGTTTCCTGGTGAAGGAGTCTAGAAGGCGGAGGTGGCGTGCGTGCGGTGTGCACGCACGGTGCAGATACCCCCTCTTGCAACAGGGTTCCGCTGCAAGATGCCCCGGTCAGTAAAAGGGACATTGCTGGACCTGGGTTCGATTCCGAGCATCGCAGACCGGGGTACGCAACCGCACCATTCTTGCGTGCATCAGACAGCAGTGGGTTTCGGATGGGAAATCGCGTCCGGCTTTGTGTGTGTCTTTTTTTTGGGGGGGGGGGGCTCCGGCAGGAACTAACAATGAATGAAGCTACCATCAGGTGCAACCCAGGCCCCTTGTATGTGCTAGAGACTAACAACATTGCCAACTTGTGCTGGGCACCTCTGGTTCCGAGAAGGGACCGGGGAGGTGGGGGGGTGGGGGCACAAAGCAACATCCAAACCTCTGGTGGTGTGGAAGCAAGGAAAGCGCACAGAGCACTGCACAGCGCAGTGCACTGCAAGTACTACAGGGTCCCATCCTCCGAGAGGACATGCTGGCCAAGCCTACCTCGGTGTAGGGGCTACAGCACACCATGCGGCCGAAGGCCAGTAAGGCACAGGCCAGAGGCTTCATGATCAGGCTCGCATCCTTTGGCTAGAGCTCCTGCCCCCCATCATGCCAGTGCTCCAGTCCACTCTGCACCCCTGCGGGCTTTGCCCAAGCAGTGCTTCGTGTCATGAGCCACATTTTGGGAGGCATGTTGTTTGCGGTGCCACTTCAGGGAACATGTGGTTGTGAGGTTGTGTGGAGGCCGGTCGAGGTGCTGAAGTGTGTTCGACGTGTCCCCCCGTCTGGCGATGAGCCGAAGTGTGTGTGTGTGTGTGTGTGTGTGTGTGTGTGTGTGTGTGTGTGTGTGTGTGTGTGTGTGTGTGTGTCTGTGTGTGGGGTATTGCCATTTTTACCAGGTCTCCCGGATTAGCCCGTATGGCCACTCTGGCGTCCTCGGGTCGGGTCACTCCCATCGAAGCAGCGTGTGTGTCTGTGTGTGTGTCACTGCGTTCACGGGGGTTACGGCATTCCCCTGGGACCTTTTTCTGAGCATTTGGTTGGTGCCTGCGGAAGAACATGGGCTTGGCTTCGAGCAGTTGAACAACAACCGCTGGTTTAAAGGAGCACTTGTCAGAGGTTTCCTGGAAAATAGGTGAACGACGGAATGCAGCGCACGTGCCAATGTGCGTCGTTACTCAAACACTTGCGATAATGCGTTCACTGCGATGTATCGCACATCATGTGCTCACTTTCATGGGTCACGTGTTGTGTACAATTGCCACCCTTGTCTCATCCATCAATACGCCACAGTCTTATGTAACTCAGGCCGCAAAGCCCCTTGCATTGGTGGCTCCCTCACGGCGCCCCACAGGGCCTTGCTCAGGCCCAGCTGCCACCACAGCCCCAGGGACAGCAGATTAAGCCCAGCAGCCGGCGGTACTCTGCCAACGGACTGACACACTCCGTCTCCACGGCGCTGAGGACCAGAGTGACGCCGTGGGATGCGCTCGTGTGGGCACGATAGAGTGTAGACCACGCCGTCTGCTCGTTGTACTGTAGACCAATTGTCCAATGCTCCAGTATCACATGTATTGCACCGGCACCGGACCGACACAAAAAAAGAAAAGATTCAGCCGCCGTCTGTATACAGGCCCAGCAGCAAAGCAACACACTCAGTAGTGGTTGTTTGCCGCAGTCAGTCAGTCAGTCTGTCAGCGCCCACGAAGTCTGCAGCGGCCGACATATTCACAAAGTTGGGGCCCCGCTTCACGATTCCGAACACAATCCTCTCCAGCCATCAGCTACCGCAACGGAGGGGGGACACGCGCCCGGGCCCGCTGGCCCGCGTGGGGGCGAGACACGCGCCCAAAGCGGCGAGACACACACCACCGGCTTTGAGTGATGAGCCAAAGCTCGACTGGGGGGGAATGTGCCCCAGGAGGGGGGGGGAGGGGGGTCGTTAGAGCGCCCCTTTCAAGACCCCCCGCCCCCCAGGGCTCCTTTTAAGAGGGGGGGGGGTCCAGCCCCTGCCCCCCCCCCCTCCGGTGGTGCCGAGGTTTCAGAGGCGCCGAAGAAAACTTTGGGTCTAAACTAATTGGCGTCGAAGGCGCCAGAGAAAATTATTGATCGGCCGCACCCCCCCCCCCCCGAAAGTGGTGCCGAGTTGTTAAAAGGAGCCCTGCCGCCCCCCCTCCCCCGTCAGGCCATTCCCAGGCCATCCGGTCGCGTGGGGCCGGTCCGGGGCCAAAAAGATAATAAAAAAAACATGAAAACTCCTTTTTTTTTTAATCAGCGCGTCGAAGGGCCGCGGGGTCCCGCACTTTCGCTGGCGCATGGCTGACGGGCGAAGGAGCATGTCTCCCGCGGGTCACGGGCCATCCCCCTCCAACGGGCACCCGGGGCCCGGCGTTGTGGAGTCGATGGGGGCACTCGTGCGCAGCATCACCGATCACCCCATCACCGTCCGCTCGAGGGCGAGGCAGGGGCCCGCACTCGCACGGGCGCGGGACGACCAGAAGAGCTGCGTTTCTCGGACATGGCACGACCGGCACAGCGGAACAGGGCCGCGGGTCCCTCGCGGCACTACTTTTCCGTCGCGGTGCCCCCGCGGAGAGGGACAGGGCGGTGGCTTTTGGAGACAGACGGGCAGACCGCCACAACATCGACACCGGACACGGGGCGCTGGCCGACCACCGGCGCTTTGCGTTGAACGAAACGGGCCCACGGAGCGCTCTCGGTCGTCAAGGCGGCCCCTTGTCCAAAAACCCCCCCCCGGGGGGGGGGGGGGGCTCCCGTGACGGCGGCCCGCAACAGGGCCACAGGGGGTTTGGGAGGGGGGGGGGGGGGGCAACACATTTACATCAAAATGATCACCGCGACGCGCTGATCATTTTGAGGTATACGACGTGGGGGAACATTTGTCCGGTCGGGCTGAGCCAGGGCTGGTCCTCAGACTGCCACCTCCGTTACGGAAGCCCCTTCCTCCCCTGGGGGTACGGGGACTCGAACGACCCCCCCCCCCCTTCGCCGCCACACACCTCTCCCCCCCCCCTCCCAAGCCCCCGAGCCCCACACGCAGCTACACGATGTCCATGTACCCCTCCCTCCGCGGCCTTGACCATCGCACCAGCACCGCAACAAACACCAGCATGGCCACGTATCCCACGGAGATGCCCATCAAAAGGAAAGGCCCTGCCAAGACACGGATCCGCCGCAGCCAGTCCTCCTCCGCCCTCTCTGCCTGCGCCTCTGTGGGCCCCCGCGTCCCCTGAGTTGCCTGAGGCGCATCGGCCACGGCCACCGCCACGGCCGCGACCACAGGCCTGGCCGGGTCCGGCTTTGTGTCCATGCGGATGCGGTCGAAGGCAAAGCGGGTGTCCAGACGGAGGCTCATGGGCTGTGTGGCGTCGCTCGCGTTGCCCGGCATCAGCAGGAGGCTGTGGTAGTACCTGCCGCGGTATTGTGACCGCTTGGCAGAGCCCCCCCTCCAGTTGCGGCGGGTTTCGAGGACGGTGTTGTTGCTCTGCTCCGCGTGCGCACGCGGCACCCATGAAAATTTGCCCATCAGCCCGTGTTCGCCCTGGAAAAGAAAAGAGGTGATGAGGCCGTGGGGACGCGATGCAGCGGGGGAGAGACCTAATGAAGGTGAGGCAAGCGAAGGGAAGGTGTACGTAGGACGTAGAGCCTTTGGTGGACATACTCCGTTTCACACCGGCACCTCCCAAGAGCCACTGGATTGGACCCACTCAAAGGCACATAAGTTCAAAAAGGTGCGGGAATGAAAGACGATGCAAATTGATTTGAGAAACGAAAGGCACTGTCAGAGCGAAAACCTTTTCAGAGCGTGGGCATGGGGCATTGGGGGGGGGGGTTTGGCACAAGGCCTCGGTATCGGGTTGTTTGCCTTTGGCGGCGCCTATTGGCCTCTCGCTGCTCATTCTGACCCTCTGTGGGCCTGAACGTGTTTTGGTTGTGTCAACGGAGCCCCCGGATGACTTGTCCTGTTTGACTACTCCGGGGGTCGGCCGTCCCGGAGACGGGCTGTTGCCCGTGCCGTTGACCAGGTGCGTCCAGATGCACACTCCGAGTCCATGCGGGGGTTTGCCGACTCCAGCACTGACTTGAGCGCTCTGGGGTGTGCATCTGCAGGATAACTTTCCTGACAGGGGCTTCTAACAACCACAATGATTCTTTCCCTCTTGTCCTTTCCTTCTGCTCCTTCTGCGCTCTGCACCGGATCACGGACGTGCCCCAGAAGCAGTCAACAAACTCCCAGGCCTAAGATGCAGATTCAAAGGATGGTGGGTGCCCCTGTCTGCCACTGCCACTTCCACTGCCACTGCCCTGGCCACTGCCCCTTTCAGGGCTCCTGTCGCTGCCTCTGTTGTGGATGACATGCAGACCCTGCAACCTGATGCGGTGTGTGCATGCGGTGTCAGGGGCATGGGCACCGGCAGGGGTATGGGGCAGGGGAAGGCACAAAGGGAGGGATGGTCTATGACAGACCTCCGCAATGAGACCGTCGATCTTCGACTGCACTTGCTCTGCATTGGTCTGCATGTCTGCCATGAGGCACAACTGCGTGCCCTGTTCAGCGTACGGGAAGTCGTTGACGATGGTCTCGAGATTCACTTGATTGGGGTCCAGTTTGAAGTCGGACGTGTGGATGGCGCTGGCATTGAATGTCGCCTTGAGCTGGAAAGTCCCATCGACCGTTGCCGTCGTGATGCTGTGCAGCCCGTCCTCAATTTCGTGCTGGAACAAGGTCCACCGCTTGGGCTGCAGAGGTACACATCAAAAAAGGGAAACGCCCCCCCCCCCCCCCCACATCCACTTCATCCCCCTGCTTTGATATGCACCCGTGCCCCTGGACACAGACACGCACCCCCACACAACACGATGCATCAGCCGTCCAGCACGGCCCCTGCAGATGGCATGGCACAGGCCCTGGTCGTCACCTTCTCGTCAAGCCACAGATATGCGGTGCCAGGAGGTTCCCATGGAGGTCGGGGGCCTTTCTATGCACCGCAACGGAGGACCGTGGGTATCCGGTGTTCAGGTCCACGTGAGAGGAAAAGGATACGATGGCGGCAGGCCCAGGGGCGAGGGGGAGAGAACGCACGCACACACGTGGGGAACCGCAAAAAACAAGAAGAACAAAAGAACCATCAAAGCGGGTGCAGAACACTCCTCGGGAGCCGCAGGGCAGCCCTGGACAATTTTCGTTCTGTCGAAGAGTGGGTCGGGTACGCAGTGCTGATCAATGTGCAACTGGGCGCAGTGTTCGGTTGGCTTTTCTCACCCGCCCCTGAGCAGAGCCAGTCCATCCACAGGAGCATAGACATTGCAGAGCGTCGTATGTATCAGCACCGGAAAACGCAAGATCTGCAGAAGCACAAGAGGATGCAGAATGGACTTGTGGAAGACTACGAAGCAGAAAAGCGGGACCCGCCATGGGGGAAGGAATTGAGGGCCGACCAGAGTGAACTAACACATGGGAAATCCGCAAAGTTTGCAATAGAAGACGTTGTGGTGCCCCACTACGGTTTAGATACCTCACCCCCCACCCCAAGGTGGGTTCTCACTATGAAATAGCTGCCGACCATTGGTGGCCAAAATCCAAGTCCCATGGGTGCCCAAACAAATCGGTTGCACCTCCATGCAGTCTTTTCTTCATCCCATCTGTGTGTTCTCCAAATGATCAGAATTGCACGGGCAGTCTAAATGTGCCGAACAAGGTTGACGGAACTCTGGATTTGCTTTTCTTGACAAAGGTTGGTTGTGCTCATGAGGTTGCAACTGTCTTTGCTAAAACAACAGAGGTAGCGGAAGGCACCGCACACACACTGAACACAACAGAGCCCCTGTTGCAGGGTCAATGTGTCATTCCGTGGGCTGCTTGAATTGTGTCAAGGTCCATGGTTGAAGTCAATGGTGTCGCAGCCTTTGTTGTTCTTCGTATCCTTGTTGCGAGGAAAGGGGACAGTCGAATGCAACACGCACATCGTAAACACAGTTTGGCCTCTGTTTAAAGGCCAGGGTGTCATTGTGCAAATAGGGCCTGCTCAGGTCAACCCAGGGGTGTGCCCGGTTGTCACAAACAGCACATTGAACCTCCTGCTCCATTTTTTGCATCGGAAATATCCTGACTCCCGGTTCCATCATGACGTCACCAATGCCAAGCAACCCAAACCAATGGAGCCAAAACAGTCCTTGCAAGAAGGTTGCAAAGTGTGATTGTGGACGACTGGGTTTACAGTCCAGGCCATTGCTTAGTGATAGGGGGGGGCTGATTTGGCCCCCCCAGGATTTTGGCTGACCCACCCACCCACCTGCCGGATACCCTGAGGGGGGGGGGTCACAACCCTCAGCCCATGAACGTTGGTGGTCTGCCAAGCTCAGCGACCCACCCACCCACCCAAAACAGCGGACACCCCCATCGGGGGGGGGGGGGGGGTACCTGCACTGTTCCCAAAATCGGGGGGGAAACCAGACAAACCCACCCACCCGTCCTGAGAACCCCACCCGCAGTACAGTATCAACCAGTCACTAAGCAATGGCCTGGCACAGTCCGATATGTAGGCATCAAAAAGTGGTTCAGAACTTCGCACTGTTGGCCGCTCATATGAACGATTGGGCCCTCGTGCCCATGCCTTCAAACACAGCACATCTTATTCATGACATTCGTCTGTTCACAAGCAGCACAATTGCATAACGATGCGTCCAATCACAGCGACCATTTCTGGTGCCCCACCTGGAAACCACTGAATCGCGCTGGACAGCCCCGGTGAGTGGGGTCAATCTACCTGATTTGGGGTTGAGAGGGGTTGGGTATGTTGCGGCAGGGCTTTTAAAAGACATGCAAAGAGCAATGCTGGTCCAGGGGGTGGACCACCGGGTCAGGAGGGGGTCATTTGTCGGTGCGCCCATAAGTGCTATACGCACGCGTGCGTGTGTGCGATGAGGACCGCAAACGGGCAACACACGGGCGGTTCTCGAGCGTACGCAGCGGGTCGGAGAATGGCCGCGGCTGCCGCGCAGAACACCCTATGCAAAGCAGAGTGCACAGCGATGGGCAGTGCAGCAGGCCCTCTGGCGGGCTCTGGCGTGTTTCACGGCGCCATCCGCCAGGCGCTGGCTGGAATGGCATGACGCATTCCGTCGTCCCGCCATCCATGGGCCTGTCTGCCCTGGACTTCACAGGGTGGGCACCCCGGTACTGGAGGGGTGCGTCGACAGCAGCGCTGTAGGACACGCGCACGCCCGTACACACGCGCACGCGCACACAAAGTGCATCGGTGGCCTTCATGGCACACCCCCCCCCTCCAACAAACCAAAGCATCGAGTGTCACGCCAGTCCGCACAAACCCCCCCGTCCAGCCCTCCGCCAACCTGCACGGCCTTGACTTGGACACTGACGCCGGGCTCGTAGTACGCTTTCCCGGGCGTGGGGCGGTACTCAATCACCTTCAGGACCTCGTACTTGAATGCCACTTGATGATGGTCGGTCTTCGACCGCCACGACGTGTACTTGAAGGTCGCCACCGCCCGCCGGCCCAGCAGCCCGGCCCTCTGGAGACTGAAGCTGAACTCGTCCTCTTCCCCCGCTTTGTGCGTCACTTTGGCGGTGATCGTGGCTCTCCGCGGCACCATCTTGACGTGGAAATTGCGTCCCACTGCGGAGGACCGGGGGCGGTGGACGGGGAGGTCGCAGGGGCACTTGGGACAAGGGGAGGCAGTCTGTCCACGACCGACGCCGGCATCTCCGGCCGCACGCGCACGCGCACGCGCCCGGCCCGGCGCCGCCCCAGCCCACCCCTGGACAAGAGAAGGCCCGGCGATGTACCCCCCTCCCCCCGTGCGAGAGCAACACAACAGACCGAAAAGTTGCGGAAACAAGACCTACTGCTGCTCGGCCAAAGGGCGTTGCTCTCGGAAAAAGGGGGGGGGGCACCTGCGCATTGTTGGGCCGCGTGGGACTGTGTCAGAGGGTGTGCGGTTCGCCTCCGCCCGGCCTCGACGTGTGTGGAGCGAATGGGCTCCGCAAGCGTCTGGCAACGGCCAAGCCATGCCCCGAGGGAGGGCTTTTGGAGTGCGGGGGGCAGGGCACAGGAAAGAGGCCCCAGCCACTCCCTTCCACTGCCCCCCGCTGCCCTGGTCTGTCTAGAGCCTCAACCGCGGCATCGGGTACCGCCACTGCGGCCCATACGCCGCCCCTTCCCACGTCTGCCGCCTCCACACGCCCCCTCGGACATGCCGGACTCCCTCGTCGTCGCCTCCGCCCCTTGCGGCGGGTGCGCCGGGGGCCAAGGCCGGGCACGGCACACCAACGCCCAGAAGCCGGGGGACAGCGACGCACGCGCGCGCGGCCGTCGCCAAAGTCACGGGCGCGGCCGCCGCCCGCCCGCCTGCCAGCGTAGCGCAGCGCCCCAGGGCCCGGCCACCCGGGCCGCGGCCGGGGCGACAGCGGGGGACGACGGCCCCACCTCCCCAGGCCCCCCAGGCCTTCGCCCCAGCCCCCGGGCGAGCGGCCCGACCGGCCAAGGCCACGGCCGCCGCCCCCGTCCGAGGCCCCTCCGCAGACCGCGCCCAACGCCGATGGCCTCAACGGCCGGGACCACCGCACAGATCCCGGTCGTTGCCCAGTGGCAGGCCCCCCCGCCCGCCAGGCCATTGCTTGCGGACCCGGGGGAAGGGACAGGGGGGGTCCTTTGGGGCCCTGGCCAGTCGCGTCCGACCCCCCCCCTGTGTGACATTCCGTCGGGTTGTTGCTCCTTTACGGGGCCCTGGACGGTCACCCGTTCTTCCCTTCGCGTGTTGCGTCGGGTCGCTGCGTTCTGTCGGCCGCTGCGGCCGGTGCTCCTGCTGCTGTCGTTTCCGCGTTCGCGGAGCCCAGTAGTTGGCGTGTTGGGGCTGTGCTGGATGCGGCGGGATGTGCCGTTTGCGTGTCCCCCCCCCGGCCCCCGCCCCCCCCCACATCAGAGACCGACTTGAGGTACACCGCCCGGGGGAATGGCCGTGCACCTCCACTGACCACAGGTCGACCCGCGCGGTCGGTGGGGCCCGGCGGGCCCACAGGCCGCAGCATCCGCGTGTGGCGGCCCCGGGACTCAGTCCCCCGCCCCCGACCCCCCCTCAAAGAGTGGCCCGCTCCCGCGCCGTCCCACACCCGCACCCCAGCGGCCCCCGTGCCGCGCACAGTTCAGAGCCCCCTCCCAAACGCGTCGCCCAACACGCAATCCCCTGCGCCACAGCACAGTCTCGGCGCCTGCGCCGCGGCCCCTTCGGGCAGCGCATTCGGGTGTTACTGCGGTGGGGTGGGCAGGGATGCATTGGAAGGGGGGCTACTCCCCCCCCCCACCTCCTCCAGGGCGCCCAGCCTCTGCACAGCCACTGGCCCCCTGACGGCAAGCGCCAGCTTCAATGGCATTTGTAACCGACAGTAACCGGCCCCAACCGCTTTGGCAACCTCCTCCAACCGCCTGCCTAACCGCTTCTGGGGCCGCCTCTGAGGTCCCTTTCCCTTCCAATGCAGCCCTGCGGGTGGGGTTTGGGGGCGGGGAGCAGACTGGCAGTTGTAAAAATGTCCGGGGATCCAACAGTTTGTGTACCCAAAATGGCCTGACCAGATTGTCCCCGTTGCAAAATTTCGCTTTTTCCCGCGATGCGATGGGCACTTTGGTCGGGGGCGGGGGTGGGGGGGGACCCTCGCCAAAAACAGAATAAGCGCAGGCCCGGCAACACCTTGGCAAAAGAGCGCGCGTCACGGCCCTGTGAGATCCCGCTGCAACACTGCCTTTGCCCATGCCCACGGAGATGGTTTCCCATCCCGTGACCCGCCGCATACATGACTTCGTGGGCATCAGCTCGTCCGGATCACCTTCATCTTCCGCAGATTCCTCTTCATCGGCACCTTCGTCTTCGGCCTCGGGCATGACGTCGGGGACGAATGCCGCAACGGTTTCCGGCGGCGCGCGATAGTCAAGTTCCGGAGGGGGAGGCACCGTCGCCGCGCCCGGCGGCAGATCGTCCGGCCCCGGGGACGGCCCCGGCGTGGGACTGGGGGATGGGGGAGGCGTCGGGGCCGGGGAGGGGGCGGCCGTTGCGGGGTCGGGGGACGGCGCGAGCGCAGCCTCCGGGGCTGAGGCGCTCGGCGGGAGGGGCCCGGGGGAGGCGCTGGCGGCGGGGGAGAGCGGAGAGGGCGCAGGCGTCTCCATCGCCGCAGGACTGGGGAGGCCCGGCGCAGGGCTCGCGGTCTGCGGGACCGCCGGCACGTCCCTCGGCGTCGGACTGGGGGAGGCCTCCGGGAGGGGCGAGTCCTGCCGTTTTGGGGGGACATGGGCGAGTCGTCGGTACCACCGCCGGACTCCACAAGGGCCAACCCTCAGGACCCCTCGCCCCCGTGTCACGCCCGGCACTCCAACAGGGCCCCCTTCGTTCGAAGACCACCAACCGCCAACTACCAACTGCCACCAACCGCCAACCGCCAACTACCGCCAACCGCCAACCTTTGAACAGCCCGTTGGTTACTGACCCCCAGGGGGGGGGGGGGGATGATCTGGGGCCCTGGCCAGCCACGGCCGACCCCCCCCCCACCCACCCACATCAGAAAAATGTGCCTCGGGGGAAAATGAAACTTCTTAAAGAAGGCGGAAACTTGAGGCGGATTTGAGGGGCACAAACTTTTTTTTTTTGGCCTCTGACCCCCCCTGCCCACGGGGGCTGGGGCATTCAGCCCGCGAAGCTACGACCTGCCCCCCATGTTCTGCCTCGTACTCCAAAGGCGTGCAGGCGTCTGCGCACGGCGGCAATGGCCTGGGGAGGGGGTCGGGCACCGGATTCGAGAAGCGCGCGGAGTGCCGAGGCATCAGGTAGAGCCGTCGGTGTGCAGATGACTCGGTGTCGTGAATGAACCCGCAGAATTCCGATGCTGTTGCCCTCTTCTCCCACCCCCCCAACAACAACAACCCACAACGACCAGCCCCCCTCACCCCCACACCCCTCGCGCGGGGGTTAGAAAGTGTTTGAAACATCCACAGCCTCCGACTGAGACAGCTCTTTCCCATTTGGGAAGGTGGCGCGATGCATTGGGGGCGCTTACTGCGCGCCGCAGGTGCACCACAGGCGCGCTGCAGGCCCCGCAGGGTAAGGGCAATTTGCGTCGCATCAATTTGCCTGAAATTTTGGGTGAATGAAGTGGGACACTCCCAAGTCGGAAGGACAACGACGTCAGAGAGGCCATTCACATGCATTGTCCGCCCGGACACTCGCACTCGAAGGGAGCGCAATGAGAGGGGGCTGTCGTACAGGTCATCGCGTACGGACCCGGAGGGGGGGGGGGATTTGGGGCCCTGGCCAGCGGCGACCAACCCACCCCCCCACCCCACCACATCAGAAAAATTTCCTCAGGGGGGAATGAAATTTGCTGAAGAGGCCCGAAAATGGAGGCCGATCGTAGGCACACAAACCGTTGTTGGGGAGGGTTGCCGATTGGTCAGGTCGGTGTGGGTGGTGTTCCTGCAGCTTCGGTTGCAGCGTGAGGTAGTGAACGAGGCTGGGAATGCCCGAAAAGCCCAGGCAAACCGATGGAATAAGTGGCCTGGGGGGGGGGCACCAGCATTATATCGGTGGGCGGTCTTCCCCCTGCCAAGAAGGCATCGCCACCCTACATATGACACCGGGCCATTGCTTAGTGGCAATGAAAGGGGGGGGGGGGTCAGACGCACTATGCCACAACCTTCGCAGAAAACGGGCCCAAGCAACCCCCCAAACCTGAACAGCTGACAGCAACGTGCACCCCGTTGCCTCTGCGAAGGCATGGGGCACCACAAGTTGGGGGTGCAACCTGTCCTGCCTGCACTGACTCCCGTTCTGGGCTTTGTCTCGCATGCTCTGCCTCCTCCTCACCATCACTTGGCCCAGGAGCACCTCTCGGTGATACCGGTGGGCTAAGGGAGACGAGGACCGTGTTTCCGGAGGGGAAGGCTGCGGAGGTCTCTCCGAATGGGTTGCGGGATTCGGTGGTGTCACTTTGGTCAGAGGGTCGTGAGCTGCTTTCTGTGCCAGGGTCGCTTGCTAGTCCGTCACCAAAGGAGGCATCACGGGACAAACCAAGCTCAGCAATAGTCGCCATGTGCTCAGACACTGGGTGCGGGGTCACACTCGGCCATGTGTCATTCTTGGCGTCCACCATGACACTGGGGTCTGCGCTGAAGTCGGACGCGAAGGAGGAGGAGTATCCGCCAACCAGAAGCAGGCCGCACAGCAAATATACAAAATTCATGGGGCACCTGAACAAAGTGTATTCATGCAGGATGGCTTGCACAGATGTGTGCACGTGTGATGCTTTATTGTTATGAAAGATGGATGTCGGTACGGTGGCAATACAAGAGTTCTTGCACATATTTGCGTATGTGCACGTGTGAGGTGCTCGTTCAATATGGAGTGCGCATTGGTGCATGCACGTGAGGTGTTCATCGGCCCAATGGGTGCACCCAAGCGTCCCAAACGGATAGAGATTTCGGACCGCAATGGCACGATAGTATCCCAAGAGGAGGGGGCATTGGGACGGAGCCACCTGGATGCGCCAACGCATCCCAAAAGAATGCAAGGAGGCGTGTGAGGTGCCCTTGCAATAGGTCTGGCATATTTGTGTGTGCACGTGGGAGGTGCTTGCCCAGGGTGTCTTGTACAGACCTCGAGACCCACCAGATGAGCATGCAAACGACCAACTGACCGATTCAACTGTAGCAGAAAGGCAATCTACACGATTGCAACTCTACAGACTGCACAACCCATGTACACAGGCGAGTAACGTCAGCTAACCCTGTTTAGAAAGAACCTCTGACCCCTTCCTTCATGCTGTTCCCTGGCATGCAACACATGTCACCACGTCTGAATGCATCGGAAAACAAAACTATCGGACTTGTTTTCAGAAAGGGGCCTTGAGCCCTCTTCCTTCACATTGTCTTTTCGCGTCTACAACATGCAGGCAGTGTCTACCATCAGCGATTCACGTCCACTGCAGCAGGCAGTGTCTACGCACTGCAGACTGCCCAACTCATGCGCAGTGGTAAAAGACGTCATCAGTCGTGTTTTTTGGAAAGTGCCCTTCAGGCCCCTTTTTTAATATGATTCCTTTACGTCTACCACATGCATTCTGCGTTGCCATGTGTTTGCGGGTGGTGGCTGCGGCGGTGATTGGGCTTGGCCGGTTCAGGTCCGGCGCTTCAGGCCGGCTGCGGAATCATCACCGCCATCACTGCCCACTTCCCTGACACATACCACTGTTGCGGTGCATTCCATTTGATGCTTTTTGGCTCGCCTACATGCAAATTGCCACACACTGGCAGCTGAGCCAGCTGCAGAGGTTGTGGGAAAGCGTTTGGCTGTAAGTGATGAAGTTTTTGATGAAATTCTGCTTTTTGGCAAAGGCCCCTGATCACGTCGCTCCCTTTGCAAAAAAAAGGTGTGGGGATCTGTAGTTTGGATGCGCTCCTTTGGTGGAATAGACGCAGCCTGCGAAAAGCGGTGAAATGCACAGCAGTACCACCCACGGGGGAGTGGGTGGGGGTCCAGTTCAGTGCCGGACCCCAAACCCCGCAGCGTGCGCATGGGGGTCTGGAAGGGGGGGGTTGGCACAAGGCCTCGGTATCGGGTTGTTTGCCTTTGGCGGCGCCTATTGGCCTCTCGCAACTGCTCATTCTGACCCTCTGTGGGCCCGAACGTGTTTTGGTTGTGTCAACGGAGCCCCCGGATGACTTGTCCTGTTTGACTAATCCGGGGGTCGGCCGTCCCGGAGACGGGCTGTTGCCCGTGCCGTTGACCAGGTGCGTCCAGATGCACACTCCGAGTCCATGCGGGGGTTTGCCGACTCCAGCACTGACTTGTGCGCGCTGGGGTGTGCATCTGCAGGATAACTTTCCTGACAGGGGCTTCTGACAACCACAATCATTCTTTCCCGTTTTTCCTTTCCTTCTGCTCCTTCTGCCTCTGCACCGTTTTCGGCGAGCGCGGTCTGCCCTGTGCTGTTATCTCCCCTTGTTCGTCCCTTTCCCCATGCCCAGTTTCCTCTGGGCCCTCCCTATTCTTTCTACCCTGGGGGGCATTGGGTGGCGAGGGAGCGTGTTGCTGTGGGGAGGGGGGAGGTCAATTTTGTTCTGGGTTTTGCGGGGCATCTTTGAATTCTCTGTCTCAATCAATATGCATAACTGGGGGGGTAAATCACCTCGCAGAGGTTGTTAGATCAAAGGCAGGCGTATATAGGGGAAAGTGCCACATACCCCCCATTTTGGGCCTTTTTGGGCCTATTTGCGTACCCTAGCCCAAGGGGTTGAATTGTTAGTTTAACCCCTTGTAAAATTATTATTTTGTCCAATAAATGCATCCCCCAATGAATTTTTGGTCCGGACCCCCCCCCCCCCCCAGACCCCCCCACTTGAAACCCACTTTTTTGAGGTTTTGAGGGAGGGGGGGGGGTCAAAAAAAGCCCCCCCCCTTTTTTTGGGTCGAAAATCATGAATCTTTTGGTTTTTTTCGATTTTGAGCCGAAAAAGTGTTTCCGGGTCCCGACTCCATGGGATTGGTATGGGGCGGAGTGGGTATGCAATTTATGCACTTTTCAGCCATTTTTGCTATGTTGGCGGTTTTGGCGACCCCGTGGTACCCACTCTGAGGGGTGTGAGCGGGGATGTTGTGACAGCATATACCTACTAGGATACGAAAGGACGTTTTTTGCAGTCTCTAGCCTTGCTTAGGGCCGGTCACAACCCGTGCCAAAGATGCGAAATTACTGTTTCCACCAATAATGGCCCACATGAGCGAACGGGCCGGTGCACAACCTGCTTATGCAGTTTTTCACCCTGGGCAGCTCAAAAATCAAAGTTTCCGAAACTTATTTTTTTGATATTGTGACCACACAATATGACCATCCAAGGTATGTAAAGCATGTTTTAGGCCGTATTTATGTGTTTTCCACCTCATTTGGATATTGGGTGCGGGGCAGGGGGGAGGGTTCTCCCAAGGGATTGGTACACAACCTGCTTATGCAGTTTTTCACCCTGGGCAGCTCAAAAATCGAAGTTTTCCAAACTTATTTTTTTTGATATTGTGACCACACAATATGACCATCTAAGGTATGTAAAGCATGTTTTACGCCGTGTTTATGTGTTTTTCACCTTATTTGGATGTTGGGTGCGGGGGGGGGGGGGGGTGAAACAGGATTGGTACACAACTTGCTTATGCAGTTTTTCACCCTAGGCAGCTCAAAAATCAAAGTTTCCGAAACTTATTTTTTTGATATTGTGACCACATAATAAATATAACCATCCAAGATATGTAAAGCACTTTTTTTGGGCCGTATTTATGTGTTTTTCACCTTATTTGGGTATTGATTGCTGGGGGGGGGTGTCTCCCAAGGGATTGGTACACAACTTGCTTATGCAATTTTTCACCCTGGACAGCTCAAAAATCGAAGTTTCCGAAACTTACTTTTTTGATATTGTGATCACCTAAAATGACCATCCAATGTATGTAAAGCATGTTTTAGCCCGTATTTATGTAGTTTTTACCCTATTTGCGATTGGGTGCCGGGGGGGGGGGTGTGAAACGGGATTGGTACACAACCTGCTCATGCAGTTTTTCAGCCTAGACAGCTGAAAACTCGAAGTTTTCGAAACTTATTCTTATTTGATATTGTGATCACCTAAAATGACCATCCAAGATATGTAAAACATGTTTTAGCCCGTATTTATGTAGTTTTTACCCTATTTTGGGTGTGTGTTGCTTGGGGTAGATTCTCTGCGGTGGACTTGCCGAAGGCAATAGAATACCTGTGTACCATCATTCACCACAAACGAGGGAAACTTGGGGTACAGGGGGAAAATGGGGGGGGGGGGCGGAATGCTGTGCCCCGGTCCACAGAGCCCACAAAAGTTTCCGGGCGCCACAGGCGCCCGAGGTGGTTGTTGACCATTGGCGCCGGTTGGGGGGCCCTGAGGTGGGGAGGGGGGGGGGGGGCGACGTACAGTACCTCAATGTGAAACCCAACAAAGGTCCAGAATGCCGAGGAGTGGCCGCAGTCCTGAATCTGATGTCCCGACCCGCGTATGCCCCGCCGCACCACAATTGCAAACTGCGGTGCGCTGGCCATGGGCGCAGCCGCCCCACTGATCCGAATACCAAAGCCATGTAACGAGGGTCAAAGTCATGGGCATCTGCCAGCGGAGGGCGATGCGTGAAAGTCAGCCGGGTGACCTGCGGTGAGCACCCAAGTTCAGTGCGATCAGTGCGAGGAACGATGTGGGGCAGAGAGAGACGACTGTGGGCCCCCGCATGCCACGCAGACACGGCCCACCGAGGCCAGCACCCCCACTGTCAATCAGGCCCCTGGAGGTGTGCGCAAGGCTCGGGGCTCAAGGCAAAGGATCGCGAGGCTTACGAAGAGGCGGTCTTGTGGGTGAGAGGGCCTGCAGATGGCCTGGAACGGGGGCTGGGGGGCTGTCACTCGGCCCAAGCGTGGCAAGAGAACCACCGCTCCCTCCCTCTGAACTGGTGCCTCATCGCGGACCCCGTTCTTGGGCCCCCGTGTCCGCTTCAGGAGCGGGGGTCTCGTCGCCCGTGGCGCATCACATTGCCGCGACCATGAGTTCAGTGTCAACCCCCAAACGATGCGGGAGGGACAGAGGACATCAGGTACGAATGCTGCACCCCCCCGGCGCACTCAACGAGGAATGCGACTGCTGATGGCCGGGCGGGAACTTCATACGGAGGAGGCACTGCGGAGGAGCCCGTTCTGTGGGCAACCAGGCGTCGTTGGGAGGCACTGCAAAGGGGCTGTGCAATGTATTGTTTTGGGGGCCGGTGGACTCCATTGAACCCAAATTTCAAGAAAGCGTCATTCAACTGTCAACCACCGTCGGTTGCCCGCGGGCTTCCGTTTGTCGACAATCACTTGAAGTCCACTTGCTGGTCCGCAACGGTCAGAACAGAGCGGGGGGCCTGACACCCGAAAGAACGCGCTGGTTTTGGACACGATCGAGAGAAAAAAAGTCCCGTTCAGAAGACCTTTCACGAAAATCAGGCGTGACTGACTATGCCAGGCCAGAGGCCGGCCGAAACACACGGCTGACTGCTTTGCCCGTCCGACGACAATCCATCGCGACATGGTTCGGTGCAGCGCACCACATTGCGGAGGGTGGGCCTGCGCACTGCCGCCCGTGGGCCGCTGGAGCGGTCCCCAAACGTGAAGGACGTAGGCATCCGCCTGACATAAACCCGTAGACCCGGCCCTGATTCGGAGGGGGGAATCCAAAAGGACTGCACATCGAAATCGAACTCCAGAGTGTCAGGCCCTTGTGTTTAAGACAGTCATGCGTTCCGGGCCAAAGGGGGCAAACCCGAAGTATCACTGCTAACAAGAGGCGTTGAATACGCAGTCCACACGTTGCACACGGGGGGGGGGGGGGGCTGGCACGGTCCTATCAGAGGCATCCAAGGCCTCAATCCCGGAGCAGCAGACAACCCCAAATTCATGGGCCGCCAAACTCTCTGCCATGCGATTGGCACTTTTGCGCCTTCAGAACATCAACCCCCACTTTTGCAGGGACCAGAGCCACAACATGAGTCACCAGCCGCTGCAGACACCCGCCCACCGCTCCTTTCGAGGGGCCAGCACCGCCCCGTATTCGGGCAGAAATGGAATTCCACATCCGTCCCATGGGGCTCCTTCAAAAGAACATCCGCCGGCGCCACTCGTCTCCCAGTCGCCTGCCCACAGGCGTGCCTGCCCTGCACGTCCCTGAGTGGGACAGAGATCTGGGGAGGGTACAGGACATGCGCAGCTGTCGTCCCGCAGGGGGACGGCTGCGACCGCGACTCCAAAACGGCCAACTTGCGGTTGGCCACTTGCGAAGGGGATGGGGCACGCGGGCGATGCGAAGGTCACGCGAACACGAATGCCGCCGATGCCCGTGCTGGCGTCCACGCGAGGCCGTATGCGTACACCAACACACGCACGTGCGCGCAGGCACACGATGACGACGACGACAGCAACAACAACGACAACAACAACAACAACAGCAGCAGCAGCAACAACGACGACGACAACGACGACGACGACGACGACGACGACGCCGCCGCCGCCGCCGACGACGACAACAACAACGACGACAACACCAACAACAGCAGCAGCAGCAACAACGACGACGACAACGACGACAACGACGACGATGACGACGACGCCGCCGCCGCCGACGACGACGACAACAACAACGACAAGGCAGAAAAATTTACAGGCCGGCACATCCGCCGACGCTCGCACGCACACAGGGCACACGACAAGTACCACGAATCCACAAAGGGACATGAAGCAGAAGACAACACAACTCCGCCGCCGAACCCCTAACCCGAGTCCAATGCGGGAAACTCAGGGACTTGGACCGCACCAAACCCTCTCAAACACAGCCCTGAACACAACCTTCGTCCCGTGAGGTGGTGCGGTGCAGCAGTGCCCCCCCGCCCCCCCCCCCCCGGGGCCCTTCAATGACGCCCGAATATCCCGCGCCTGCAGCGGAAGAGCAGACGAGGGACGGGGCGCGCCCCTTCACGGGCCGACTTTCCTTCGCTGCGGATTGCACAGGGGGCCACAAGCAACTGCCGCGACCCGCAGCCCCTGGGGCTTCGTTGTCGGATCATGATCCCGCCGTGGGCCCCACAAGCGCCACAGCGTCTTGGCCCAGCGGGTCCCCGAAGGCCGCCGCTCCGCAGGTGAGTGTTGGGCTATGGGTCAAGATGCACGAGGGATGTCGGGAGGCGCGGGGCGTTGGAAGGGGCTACGGTTGTGCAGCGCCGACGCCGCCTGCAGCGGACGCCCGCGCGGACTGCCGCGCCCGCCGATGCGCCATACAACAGAACAACGAATGGGATCGCAGGGCAGAGGAAGGGATAGACATGCTGGAGGGACACATACAGAACAGGTGTGGGTGCGCCTGCTGACCAGGCCATTGCGTACTGACCCCGAGGGGGGGGGGACTTTGGGCCTCTGGACAACCCCGGGCGACCCCCTCGCCCACCCACCCACATCAGAGAAACCACATCAGAAAAACTCTCCTCGGGAAAAAAACGAAATTTATGAAAGGGCCCGGAAATTTCAGGTGCACAAACTTTTTTTGGCCTCTGACCCCCCCCCCCCCCGGGGGGTGGGGCATTTTGCCCACCAGCTACGGCCTCCTGCTGATATGGTGAGGCAGTAAAGGGGTCAGTGTTGCAGCCATCATGGGAGACAGGAAGCGTGCGCTGGGGGAGGGGGGGGGGGGGCAAGGAAGGGCACTACTGAATGATGCTGACCCGAGAGCCAGCGTCCCACATGTACAAGACGAGGCGGTAGGGGAGCTGCTCCCCGCAGGCCGTGAGGTCGGAGATGGGCAGTGACACAGGGGTCTGGCCATCGTTGGTGTACATCGTCATGACATCATTCGGGAAGTCAATGTCGAAGTGGGCCTGAGGGTACGGAGGTGCGTTGGGATGAGGGCGTGGCAGTGGACTCCTCCCCCGATGTGTGTTGCATGTCCGGGGCCGAACGTTCACGCGTCACGCATTGGTGTGCCAGGGCTGTCCTTAAGACCTAAAAAAAAGAAAAAAACTGCCGGCCTCCGTTACACTCGGACCTCTGCAGAGCGCCAGCCGGCGAGTAACTGCGGCTGGTCATTGGCCAACCGGCGTCGGTTAAGCGCCAACCTCCGTCGGTTGAGTATCAACCGCCGTCGGTTAAAAAAAAAAAAAGGAAAACGAAATATCTCGTTGCTACAGGACAGCCACGCATGCCCACGGCATCGGGTCCATCCAGGAGTTTGCGGCGGCGGTTTTCAGGGGGCAACCCTCACTGCCACCGCGTGCGAATGAATCTGATGTGGGCGGAACGAGTCGCCGAAGTGTGTGAGGAAGTGCAGTTAAAGGGAACGTTGATTTCTGGCTCGGGGGTCCATCGGGGGGACCCGCTGTCGCCTGCCCTGTTTGAGCACTTGCGCTGGCGCTCGTCTACCATCTTTAGCGGTTGCAGAGTAACGGTCCTGCTGCATGCGGATGTTTTTTTTTTAGGGCAGTGCAGCACCGTAAATTGGGAAAGCCGGCGAGGCGGTGACAGCCCGGCATGGCCCAGAAGGGCCGTACTGCCTCAAACCGGCTGCCTCAAACCGGCAAAGAAACCATCGGGCGGACGAGACGCCGAATACCAAAGCCGAACTAGAGAACAAATCACAGGCGACACGTGTTGCCCAAACGCTCGTCAACATCACGGGGCACGTGGGGCGACAAAGCCCCTCTGTCGGACGTCGCCCGCACAGGGGAGGGGGGGGTACTCGACCGCCCCTCTCAGGCACACCTGGACCCACCCCGAGAAGCGTTTTCCGCGGAGGCCGGATGGGCGCCGTGTAGCACAACCGGCGTCTTTTGTGTGGCCTGCTTCTGGTGATCGAGGTCAGGTCTTGGGTGCCGGTGTGTGCGCCCGGGGGGGGGGGGGGTTCTGTGGGTCAGAGTGGAATGTCTGCCCCAGTGCTCCGGATTGCAGGCTTTGGGCCCCGTCCAGCCCCTGATCAGCGCTGCCAGGCTCACAAGCAGTCATCCCGGAAGAGGGAAAAGGGTGACCATGACCCAAAACACGAGAAAAAGAAGAGTTGCCTCAGGGCTGCGTACATTACCTGCGTGGAGAGGTGCACTGTAGGTTGCGCATGGAAGATACGGGGGCGCCCGGGTGGTCTCATGGGCCCTGGTCGTACTACGGGTGCCCCAGAGCAGTAGTTGGTGACCCGACACCCACCTCATGGCTGGTGGCTGGGCCGGGATTGCTGCCCGTAGGTATGGCGGCCGGGCTGGTGCTGTGTGTCAAGTTTCTTTGGAGGCTCAAAGACATGTTTCGGTGGTTCCCATTTTGATGAGTCAAGACCCTATTGCGACCTTTTGCTGTCAAACCCGCACCAGGTCACCGCGTCATCGGTGACGATTGCTCGCTTGACCGGAGGCGGGGGGCAATTACCGAATGGCGGGGGGGCAACCACGGGTTGGCAGGGAAGCATTGAAGCACGGCCAGGTTGTCTACTGCACCCCCTCTCATGCCTCTTTTAAACTGGGGGTGTGGGCGTACCTCACAGTTCATGACGTTTGGGAGCTCAAATGCCAGGGATTTGGTGCTGTGGTCGTAGGGATTGCTGAGGCTGACCAACTCAACGGAATGGGCTGCCTCCGTCTCCTCAGGCGGCCGCGTGAATCGCAGGGTGAGTTGATGGCGGCCGTCTGTCATCGGGGGGTCGATGCCAACCACACAGTTGCCACACTAAACAGCGGCAGGCAGAGAGCCAGCAGATTTGGGGGTTGTTGGCAGGAACATGCACAAACAAATACTGCGCTGCATGTCCCACGTACCGGGTACGCCTGGCAAACACAGCACTGTGAAACTTGCTAGCACTGGCTTGGCTTTGCTGACAAATTCTATTGCCTTCGGCAAGGCGCATGGAAGAGAGAGAAAATCAAATTTTCGAAAAAATTCAGGTGCCACTAAATAGCCTAAGAACCATCAATTTGGGGGCTTTTGGGGGGCATAGCTCGAGCTACATGGGCCTAGCGGCCACTATGTGGGCCCCCATGGGTGCTCAAGTACCGTATTGTCACCAAATGATCACCCAAACCCATCCCCGGGGCAAAAGAGGGTTTCGGAAAAAGTCGTATTTTGAAAATTCTATTGCCTTCAGCAAGTCCACCTCGCAAAGAATCTACCACGAGCAATGCACACCCAAGCAACTGGCAGGTAGATCAAGATCATCTCCTATCATAAAAAATAGATCGCCAAAATTGATACAAATTCAGCAGGGTTGGTCCTATAGAGTTGGTAGTACAGAAAAAACTTGTTCTCTCCATGTCACACATCAGACACATAATCATGGTGTTCCCACCGCATAACATGCCGTTGGACTAGTAAGTGTTCCTCTGATTGGCTACTTGAGGTACTAGCCCATCTCCAACATGGCATTTGTGATATGCAGCTGTCGGTGGCCCCTTTTGCATAGCGGGCTTTGTAGTACAATGGCACAATTGAGCAAACAACGTGCATTGCTGACATGGGTGGTATTTATGTTTAAGGGGCATAAAGGCCCGAGTACTCCCGGCTACGCATTGTGTTGTAGCGCCCTACCCTACTCTCGTCGGTGGTAAGAGTCCCCATGCATAGTGCACGTGGCTCACCCGGCCTTAGGAGTTCTCTTGCCACTTTGTGCATGCCCATTACCTTAAAGTGCCAGTTGATGGACTCCACGTGCTTCGGATGGCTCGTCTTGGCCGTCCAACGGGTGCCCCATGTCCGTTGTGGACCCCACAACGCCCATCTTACCACCCGGCCGTTTCACTTTACACTATCTTACCATGGACAAAGCACATTTTTGGCACCTACCCCACAATGACCAAGTGATCTAACTTCAAGCCCATTTGATATGGGTTTACCATTTGGAAAGCCGCGGAGTGTCCTCACTAATAGCCCTACCCATCTCCCCAAAATTGATCCAAATTGGCCTTGTTTCCTTTGGCACTCATTCATAATGAGCATTTATCGGTATTAGATGATGGTTCCTTTTGCGGGGGGGGAGGGGGGGTGGCGGTCTTTCCGACGCACCCTGGAGGCCCCGCCTTGCTGCCGTTCCCCACTTGCGGGCGCCCAATGGCCGGGCTTTTGATTTGGCTTTGAGTTGGAAAGCACGGAGTGTCCTCGCCAGTAGCCATACCCATCTCCGGACGCGGTAGGCAGGTTAGTAGCTGGTGGGTGGATCTGGTTAGCGTGTTTTTGCACATAGGACGACAAGCATAATAAGCACAAGCAGACTAATAGGACATGACATGGTCTAAAATCCCAAAAGTGTCGGTGTTGCTTGTTTGTAGATCGTGCGCAAGAGTACGGCTTCACAAAGAGCAACGAGCATGCCATGTCAATGTCAAGACTAAATGGTGGTGCCAATCGGTTTGCACAACGGAGATCCAAACCATATTAATGACCATCCAAGCTTTGTAAAGCATTTTTGAGGCAATATTTATGTTATGGGTGATAGGGGTGTAAGGTTCTGTTTGGTTGTTGTTGCCAT
This sequence comes from Eutreptiella sp. 'Long Island Sound 2002', assembly GCA_964036045.1. Lineage (NCBI taxonomy): Eukaryota > Euglenozoa > Euglenophyceae > Eutreptiales > Eutreptiaceae > Eutreptiella > Eutreptiella sp. 'Long Island Sound 2002'. Next base: position 53,324,378 of record OZ038385.1, read on the forward strand.
GTGGCACCAACTGGGCTACATTTTGCCCAAAATTTCGCCTCATTCCCCTTTTCTTCCATGTGGACCCTGAACAACAACGGGGGTCCCGAGTGTTATTTGCAAGTTATCATATCGGCTCTGCTATAGGACCTGCCTATGCGGATTTGGTGTGGCCCCTAGAGTTGCAATGAAAACCGCAGTCAAAAGGGCTTTACAACAACCCTTTGGACAAGTCCCAACTCATTGGTTTGTCTAAATTGCATTGCCATCAAAATGGCAGTCCCACTTGTGCCAGACACTCTGTGATCGATGCTACGTACTGAGTTGTTCCATCAAACCGTCCTTGCTTTGAGCGCCAAATAGTGCAAGATGAGGCACTACACAAATGTCATGTTTTGCTCTGTGAAGATCCCGCTTCGAGGTAGCGGTTGGTGTGGGGCAAAACTTGTTGCCAGCCTGTGATACCATCGGGCCTAGTGCTCGTTTTAGTGGTGTACATCGCTTTTTGAAGATCCGATGGATGCGACGGCAATCGTACCGAACAAACAATGAGGTACTACATGGTATTGCATGGTGTCGTTGTGTTGTTCTATGCACTCCCTTTGCGATGGGGGGTTTTGACATGTTGTTGCTTGGACGGTGAAGACCACCAACAATCTACACACATTATGTGGCCCCTTGGCCTGGGCATACGGACTTGGTGTGTGACCCCTTGGGTTGGGGATATGGACCTGCAATCCACGCACTTCGGTGTGTGCCCCCTTAACTTGGGGTGATGGACTCTCAATCCACACATCATGACAAGAGGCTTGTGGTATCCTCTTTTGTGCTTTTGTGTTGCTTGACGCTTTGGGGAGAACGAGGTTCCACTTCTCTCTCCTTCTCGTTTGCCATCCTCTTTTGTATTTTGTGGACCCCTTTGTCGTTGGCCCTCTAGGCAAAGGTTCGGCACCTCTCTTGATATGGGGTGGGTGGGGTCTTAGGTCACCCACACTTGCGCATTGTGGGAACCGGCTTGGATCTCCGTTTGTGTGAACCGGCTGGGATCTCCAATGTGTAAATAGGCTTGGGTTGTGAGTGGTCACGATATCAGAAAAAAAAATTCGGAAACTTCGGTTTTTTGAGATGCCTAGGGCGAAAACAGGTTGTGTACCACCAGCCCATGCACACATGTAGGCCATGATTGGTAGAAACGGTGATTTCGCCTCTTTCACATGGGCCATGACGGGCCCTAGGCAAGGCTAGAAACTGCAAAAATCATCTTTTTGTATCCTAGTAGGCATATGCTGTCACAACATCCCCACTTGCACCCCTTAGAGTGGGTATCATGGTGTCACTAAGGTCACCAAAAACGCCCAAATAGCAAAAACGACTAAAAACTGCATACACCGTACTAGCGCTCGTCCCAGTCCGCTCCACACAAACCCTCCGGAGTCGGGGCCCGAAAACATTTTTTTGGCTCAAAATCGAGAAAAAAAAACCAAAAGATTCATGATTCTTGACAGAAAAAGGGGGAGTCGTTTTTTTTCGACAATTTTGACCCCACCCCTCCCCTCCCTCAAACAAAGCAAAAGAGTGGGTTTCAAAGGGGGGGGGTCGGGGGGGGGGGGGTCCGGACCAAAATGCATTTTTTTGAGCAAAATAATGATTGTACGAGGGGTCAAACAAACAATTCAACAATTGAGGTAGGGTGCGCGAATCGGCCCCAAAAGAGGGGGGGGGGTATGTGGTGTTTTCCCCGAAATGCAGGCTTGCCTGCCTTTGAGCTAACAATCTCTGCAAGGTGATTTTTCAGGTGCCACTAAACAGCCTAACCGGCGTGAAAGCGGCTGTCCTCACCGGCAAGGGTCCCACCCTCTCCTGGGTCCACTGAACCGTTTTTCGGGTTCGTTTTTCACGGCCACTGTTTTATCGCAATACAGCTTTTGGCACAGGGAGGCACAGAAAAATTGGAAAAAGTACTGCCTTGAAGCCGCTGTCCAAGGGGTCATGCAGGGCTTCTGCCACAAATTGAGAGTCCAATCAGGATGCTACTGGAGTCTGGCAAACACAGCACAACAAGAGGGGGCTGTAGGGCACAAAAGCCCAGCAAGTAAAAAAGTCAAAGTCTGAGAAGGCAAAGGCTGCGCCCAGAGCCGACAAGTTGGATGACAGTTCCTTTGGATGACAGTTCCTTTTGATGACACCCAGACTGACCATGCCAGTTATCCCACTGCAAGAGAATAACAACGACAGGCAACAGCCTGACTCAAGGCAACATTCGGTGGGGTAGATTTCACAGTTAAAGGTGCACAGAAATCACGCTGATTCAGGATGTCTTGGTGGCACTTCCTCATTAAACAGCCACTGGCAATCCACACAGACCACAGCCCCAAGAGACAAAACACTGCATACCACATTTGCAGACGGATGCGCCACATCGTCGTCAAGTGGTGTGCCCTCTGCATCGCAAAGGCCCGTCGACCGACGGAGGCCGTCCAGCCAATCGGCGGGGCGCTGGACTTTAACGAACCGCCAAAAATACGCTGGAGGGGGACCTTGCCTCTTCGGTAGTGGGGAGGGCTGCAGCACGGAGCGTACGTGGCGTACCCTCAAAGCACGAGATGGTTGCACCCTCAAATTCTTATTGAAACACTGTGTCATGTGCATGGGAGCGGACTGCTCCGTGGCGGGCGACAGAATACTCCAGACTTGTTTCCTTGTGGGGAGCGCAGGCAACGCACGATTTCAACTGTCAGAAGGTCGCCTGGGCCAAAAATTTCCCCAAATCTTTCTACCAAATCCTCTTGAAGTCGATAACTTACACAGGTTTGTGCAAAAATTGCGAATCAGCAAATGGGTACAGCGCCAGAACAAAAAAATGAATGCGGGTCAGGCATTTCCAGTGGTTGTGCATCGGAGGCCATTCCATTTCTGCGCTTTCTTGCAGTGCTGAATCGCACGCTCATTCACACTCCCTTCGCTGAGATAAGTTGGTATGAGCCCCAGACTCCCCTCCCTCTTCGTTACCCTGTTGTTGTGGAGTTGCACTGTCCGTTGCGGCGTACCCTCTGCTTCCGTAACGTTTTGTCTGCCGCTTTCATGTGCGAATGCGGCGCCTGCCACTCAGGACGAACACCCCACATGTGACCTCGAATTCGCCCTGCTTGGCACTGGTCCCCTACTGCAACCGGATGCTCGGCCAACTTGCCCAACTCTTTGCGGAGGGATTTTTCTCGACCACTGCCAGCACCCTCCCCTTCACTATTCGTGATCAGCTGTTCACACATCAGAACCAGACATGCAACTCTGCGATTCTACGACTCTATCCCCCTCTGGGTGTAGGGGACTTGCTGCGACCTCACTGCCTGCGAGGCAACGGACCGTTACTGCGATTTTTTGCCCTTCACCTCAGAATCCCAACCACAACTTCATCTGCGTTGCAATACGTCACCGTCACGTCGGAGAGCAGTAAGGGCGTGAGATGTCGAGAAGAGTGCGAGGTGCACAGGGGTGGAGGTTGTGACGGAGAGAGAAAAGTGTGTGGGGGATTGTAGAATAAAACAGGGTGCCAAGAATGGTACGGCAAAGACGGCAAAGATAGATAACTGTTAACGGTTGCACACGGGTTGAGATGGTTCACGGACGAGCTCACGGTGCAAGAAAGACCGATCACTTGAACAGGCCACTACTTCTTCACACTTCAGCACAACAACATACCGGAGACTGAGGTGTGGACGGTGGTCTGTCATTGGCACCACGGGTCAACATAATGGGAGTTGCTGGTGGTGGTGTCTGTGGCAGCATCGGGGTCTGCATCACACCTACACCGTTCTGCAGAAGCATAGGGGGATACAAACAAATGATGCTCCGCTCACCTGCATCCCTTTTGCCCACATCCTCGCATTTGCTGCGTCCCTAGGGACCAAACCCACGTATCCGCGAATGTTGTGCGCCACGACATCCTCCACAATCCAAGTGATGATGCAGAAGGCGAACACGGTGGGACAGTTTGGACTGCAGGGTGGGACACGCACACGGGAGCTATTTGCTCCATGCTTTTTTTGCTGTGCCACCATGAAGATGGGGTCTGGGGTCTGGAACCCGTGCAGGTGGTATGCAACAACGAACCAAACCACTGGCGGGCCACCCTGCATGATGAAAATGCGATCACCCGGGGCCGTTGGCGCCATTTGATTGTTCCCTTTTTGTCCCCAATTGGTGTGGGGTAGGGGGTCCAGAGGAGGGGGAATTGGGGGGAGGGGTCCGGCCCGACACGTAAGCGCCCCGTATGTGCGATCAATGCTGCAACACACTTGAACTCCTCGGGTGCAGCATTGGGGCAGCTTTTGGTCACCAGACGGGCTGGTCGGACATAAAACCTGCCATCGCCCCAGCTCATCCCGCTTGATGCAGAAGATGACAACGCAACAAACAATCGGGTTTCTACGCTCAAGAAAGAGCAATGCTCGACCAAATCCGACGACTTGTCGGGTGCGAAGGGCGGACGCGCACCTGAGAATACGGACTCAGCACACAATCGTCCATCATACGGGCCTGGACCCAAATGCTCTGCTGCCCAGCAGTGGAACTTAGAACCGCCTCCCGCACGTCGCGCATGATATCCGGGAGGGTCACGTTTGGCGTTGGCAAATACTCAAGCAGCGTCTGGGTGAACACGGCGTTGGACTCCTGAGCGTACTCAAAAGAAACCTAAGACATAGCAGCACCGGAGTTGAAACACGAAGTTTCCCTTATCATCTAGGTAACCGCACTCTTACGATTGCGGAAGAGCACGCTTTCTCCCACGTGCTGGTATGTGGATCACATGTATGTGATCAGCGCCGGATTTGAAGGCGCGGCGTTGAAAGCAATAAACGAATCGTGGCCCCCATCTCGCTGTTTCCCAGGCAAGCACGCCACGCCACCATTACATCCCGCTTGTCATCCTCGCCACCATCAACCTCCCCTATAGCTCTACGAACGCACCAAAAAAGAGTCTTACACTATGGTGCCTTGCCGTGGTGTAACCACATGGTTTAACAACATACTGAGGATCCAGGCTCCGCTGAGAACGCAATTAAAGTGCCGGGAGGAGGCTTCATAGAGGCCAAGCCAGTGTAGCACGGGATGGAGGTTGACTTCCATTGATGCTGCAAGCACAAAAGCATGTGTCGATGGAATCGATAGCTGGCGGCTCGTGTGTCCTATTTTCTCTCTTCGTCGTCTCTGCGCCGAGCCTAACGCAGTGTAAGCGTACACTAGTGGCGTGCGGCTTCAATTTGTTTGCATGAATGAAGCATGGATAGGAGTCAATGTGTTCGCGTGTAGTGGACAACATGTTTCAAAGATAGGAGGGCACCTCAAACGGATTACCACGAGCGGCCTCCATGAATATGGATGCGAGGCATCCATCACATTCCGTCATGCCCTTGAGAATCCAATACAAAGATACACAATCGTCTTCGATATCCGCGGCTAAATTTACGGATGCATCGATGGGGACGCAATAATTATGACCATCCTGCAAAAAAAGGAACGGTGCATCTAAACCCGACCATTTTGCACTCAAATATCCCTACCTAGTTTGATCCTCGCCCACCATTTCCGACGAGGCGTGTGTGTGTTACACTCAAGGTCCCGTGAGGAATTTGGACAGTGGGACCGACATTGGTATTGGCTGGAATAGAACAAGTTGGGGGCAGTTGTGGTCAACACCCGTGCTCAAGCGCAAAAGGGCTACACCTAGACCACCACCACTTGTGCACAAATTTGTAAAACGAAAGAAAAGGCCGATCCTACCATTCTCCTTGCAGCGAGCCGTGTTTGCATCGTTGCCACTGTGCATTTGTGCCGCGAAGTTTGAGGTTGAAGTTTGCTTCGGTCAACCAAATGGCGACAAGGCAAAGGGGGGACGGGCCAGGATCCGCCCCGATCCTTGGGAGGGGGGGGGGGATGGGAGTTTTTTTACGACCTCCTCCACAATCTACGGTACGATCCATGGACCACGCAAAAGATAGAGTGAGGAGACAGGTTGTCAATGGGACTATGCTTGCATTGTGCATGTTACAAACATTCAGAAGCATTGTGGATGCTTTCTTGCGTGTCACACCACAACACCGGGTGCGCTTTGAAAAATTTTTTTCAAGAAGCATGCTTGGATCATTTTTTGCTGTGTGCTTTCATGTTACACCACAACACCGGGTGCGCTTTGAAAATTTGTACTCAAAAAGCAAGTGTGGTTCGCTATTTGCCTGGTGCTTGCGTGTCGCACCACCACACCCGGTACGCTTTGACGAAAATTCTTTTATAAACCGTTAACAAATCGTTTTTCGCTTGGTACTTGCATGTCACACCTCAACACCCAGTGTGCTTTCTTTCAAGGTTGACCATGTCGGATAGAAATGAGTGTCATGACTCCGCCTACTACGAGATTGATGTTGAGCCTGATCCTTTGGGGGAGCAAGGCGGCTAGTGAAGAAGCGTGCAGTCGTGAGTGCCGCGGGTGCCACACCGTGCATATGAGGAAGAGTGCGAGGCCCTATAACCCATTCATGTGTTTTACCAGAACCCTTGTCATTGTACTCGGATTCGGTTCCCTCGATCGCTCTGACCCATTCCGCATCCCTTCCCTCTCACACGGATTCGAACTCTATCCGATTCACGATCCGCGATGATTCCGAGGGGAGGGGAGGGGGGGTTTCAAAGACCTCTGATCCGCCGTGGATCGGATCGCGTGGTCCCTTGTTGCAATTGTACATGTTCAAGGTATGCAACAGGCCAATTGACTTGTATTCAGCTCTCCGTGTGTCGCTTAATACTCCACTGAACGGTACACATTCTTGGTCATCTTTTATTCATTTTATAGGTCTTTTCATACATTAAAACAAGTGCTCACCTACTATGGTTTTATAAAATTGATGCTAACCCAAACGTGGAAGATGATGCAATTGCACCGAGCACCAAGTGTTCTCAGAAGCACATGCAAGTGTCAGGAGGTATGTGCGGGCACACACCTGTTGGATCGAGTATCCCGAGAAAAAGAATACAGCACAACAATTTGGAGTAAGGAATTGATGAAATTGCTTGATGGCCAACTTCATGTTCTTTTTGGATGAATTATTTGCGGTGGTAACCTTGAACCCCTAAAAAGTGTTGAAGAATCGTGGTGCGTTGTAAGGTTGAGGGACGCCCCTCCGTCACAATGCTACGTGCTCATTCCTCCTAGATCAAAAACCCCAAGCTCTGAATCTCAAAACCACACCCCACCACACCACAAGAGCTGTAGACTCATCATCGATTACAATCCTCGATTTGACGGGCATGAAAAGATGTCATGGAATGGATGAAGCCCTGGAACCATGTGCAATGAGTTGGGCACCCTCAAGAATGGGGGGCAAAGGGGGAAACACCATGATGGGAAATACCTTTTGGAACCATGGGAAATGCCACTGCGTTTTTGAAGTAACCGGGCAAGAATACGAGTGGGTAAATCGTTGACGGGGTGGAGCGCTTCAACGAGCATAGCACCAAGCAGCAACTACTCTCAAATGCGGCAAGTTGACTCGATCTACCACATGTAGGTTAGTCCGCCACGAGTTCTCGGCCATTGCCCCCCTCCCCCTCTCCACGGCATTTCGTAAAACCCCCCCCCCTTCCTTATCACCAACTTGCGCAACTTAAGCGCACGGCCATGGCGAGGCTAGAAAGGGGGCATAATTCCTTAGCACCCCTGTGAAGACATACTAAGTCTGCCCACATGTGCGCCATCGCCACAGAGTCGTTGACGGCGAAATCCAATTGTTGACAAGATTCATAATGGTTTTGCCCCACACACAGGGCAATTTTGGCCCTCGCCATGGTACAAGCTGCATAAAAGATGGAATACTTTTTGAGAGTATTAATAGTACACCTTGAAAATTTCTGGTTGGAATTTGCTGCAAGGCGAGTACAAGCACATTTTGCATTTTGGATCTTGGAATTTGGTGAATCAAGGACGAGGGACACACGGTGCCGCACGTGCCCAGGATGCAGTCCGCGACAATGAAAGAGGAGACACTAACAGAGTGTAGCTATGTTTGTTTCATAGCCGCTGAGCTATCAAAGCATCAAAGAATCCCAGCCGATAGTTATTCCTGCCAAATCTGGGGATTTTGCTGAAGGATTGTCATCATCTATACTGTGTGCGCTTGCGAGAACTCGTGACCATTGTTGTACACCCGTGTTGTTTTGTCATTGTTTGTTGAATACCCTTACTCCGCTCCAAGGGGAATGTCTTCCTCGGTCACCTTTAAATGGACAGCGAACGCCGTCTCAAACCAATTTTGCCACAATCTTTCCAGTGAGGGTAGAGGAAAAAAAGTACAGGACCCCCAATGCAAGTGCCCACCATCGTCCACACAGTTCATATTTTTGCTTGTTGTGGAGGAATCATTTGGTTTCGCACGCGTGCGTAATAAAGAGCTTGGGAGCTTGACAATTATGCAAGTGTAGTTGGGCTCGCATTCGCACCACAATGACCGCGGAGGTGGAGGAGTCGGCATTTGCCGGGAGTCAATTTCAAGTTGTAACTAGCTTCGGATCACCTAATTTTAAGCATCCCGCCAAAGCCCCACAAGTTGAGCGCGGTGTGGTGGAGACTCATCAAAGCAGCGGGGAGGAAAATGAACCGTTTAACCCTCCAAGCTCACAAAAGAAGGTGAAGGAAAGGAAATCACGGACCCCGGATGTTGACAAGGCGAGTAGGAACAAAGAAAAAACTTCTCCCCATGGCCCCAAGGCCATGCACGCCCCAAAGCAAAAGGGGACCGTCACGAAGGCTACCATGGACATTTTAAGATGGTCTCCCGTGCAACTGTTTGGAGGAAACGGTCCCCCCAAGAGCATTGTTGCGAGTCAACCCAAAGCGGATGAGAAATTCAATGCATCCCTTGACTCAAAGTTGAAAAAGCAACGGCGCCCGGAGCCTTTGCCATCCGCGCATCCATCCACATTGAATCGGACGTGGGACTTGGGAGACCGTCCGCGAGACGCGTCTACCTTGGAGAACCCCTTCCATGCCGCCACATCACCTGGTGCTCCGGTATGGATGCCATGGCAAGCAATGGCACTCCCTCCGCCACTTTTGGCACTACCCGTAAACCAACCTTTGGGTCCGCAAGATTCATGGACGAAGAGGCCCCCGGCAACGACGAGTTTGGCACCGATTGGGAAGCAAAAATCCGGTCCGCGGAAATCCAAACCCAAGAAAAAAGCTTCTTCCGACGGCCTAGCGGACTCATCGATGCATGCAAAGCGGTCAGATTCCCGCGGAAACGTGGCTATTGTCCATCAACTCAAGGCACAAAGGGGTGCCGGTGCTGCAATTGCAACGAAGGCCCAACCGATTGGGCTGGCAGCACCACATCCCGTGAATGACAATGCGGCGGATGCAACATTACAAGTATCCCAAGCGATGGAAGAGAATAGAAAAGGCACACCCCCCGCTAAGCTCGATGAGCTTGGGGAGAATGATAGTGATAGCGTTGGTGATGAGGACGATCTCGACGATGAAAGCGATGACGAAGAGCATACGCTTTATGAAATGCGGGTGGCTCAAGAGACAATCATGCAAAAAGCACCTCCGAAGGACAACCGAGGGAGGAACGTCGACCCGAATGCAAAAGCGAGGCAAATGCTAGAAGAGTCGGAACGCCAAGAGCGGATGCACATCACCGAGTTCTCTTTGAAGCAATTGTTCAATATCATGTTGCGAGTGTTGGATTTGCAAGAAACCTTTGAGCGGACGCGAGGCCAATGGCACGAGAAGCGAAGGCGGCAACAATATGAATTGGAGTGGTGCACCACCAACGAGGAAAATTTGCGGATTGTCCTCAGGGACAATGAATACACATCCCGCCGGCGGGTGTTGGGTGCTTTCACCCAAATGCTTGCAAATTTCGACATGCAAATGCAACAAATGCATGCATTGCTCCGCACGGAGCATATTTTCCGGAAAAACTTGGAGTGCAACAACGTGCAAGAGCAAAGTGTGTTGGCAAGGTTGACGGATTTACAACTAGGCGAGATCTACAGCCGCGACGACATTATTCAAGTCGAAGGTGCGAGCCGACAAGAAATGCGGATTCAAATGATGCAGGTTTGTTCTTCCACCACACCCTCAACACATAATCGTTTGCATGATTTCCATGTTATATTTAATGATTGGTTGCTTTGAGCCGTGAGACGACACTATTTTTGTTCGCAGTCTAATGTGTATGCGAGCAATTGTTGCCTGGTGCGAGAGCTTGCTCCAAGTCTGCACACCCGTCGTATGAGCCTCAACTCGATAGCATGGATTTTGATCCCATGGGGTGAGGTTGGCATCCATGTTAATGTGTTTGACTATCTAGAGCATGGGAGTGCAGATTGCGCGTTGAAACGTCATACCGACAAGTTGTACATGCCGCGTCAATGTGTGCAATTTGTGCATCCACTAACCAAACCTCATTAGTCGTGTGCCATGTAAGGAGCCTGTATGATTGATATTCCGTTGGTTGCTTGCTAGCCGCACGCTTGTGTACTTCATTGCAGGGTGATCTTGCTCTGGGAGATATCTCGGCATTGGTGCAAGAGGAGCACGCGATCCGAGGGATCCTCATTGTGACGGAGGACAAGCAACGGTACGTAGTGGCCCGCTTGAACGCGCTAGTGCACGAGGAACGCCAAAATCGGTTGGACGTCGAGGCAACCGAGTTGACAGAGAGCCGACTTGTCTCCCAAACTTGGTCCAAGCGGGTCATGTTCATCAACCGCGCCATGCACATTGAAGACGCAGAGGCGCAACGGCGGGCGGTGGCGGAGTCCAGTCAAGAGGAGAGCTGGAACAGCATGGTGCGGTTGCATAACATCATATTGATGGAGACGTACTCACGAGAGGACGTGGTGCAGCAATGGCAAGATTGGCAACAAGAGCTTGAGCGGCAGAAGCACCGACACTGGGCAGATTCTCAAGATTTGTTCCACGTTGATGGTGAAGAAGACAGTCGGAGGTGTGAAGTTGCAATGCGCATTCCAATCCCTTGGTGGTGTAATTTCCGGTTATTCCTCGGATCCTAGCCAACTGATTGTTTGAGGAACAGCGAATGTCCGGCTTACCATTTTTTTGCATGGACTCTCATTGGGGGTATTTTAGCCTACTGATGGTTTTGTAAGGTTCAACTGGCTACCTTGTTTGGGCAATAGACTAAAACGACCAAAGCACTGAACATAGAAAACTCAGCCATTGAAGTGTGCCAATTCTAGTCGCACTCGGGTATTGGATGCCGCATGCCGCATTCCGGCCGAAAACCAAAGGCAACTAGGTGCGACCGTGGTCTTATCCGTGTTGAACTGGTGGGTGCCAACGCTACCGGGACGCGTGCTTCCTTGTGTGCGGGAGCTATCCCCCCCGCCCCCCCCCAACCACCCGGCATCTGGGATGTGTCCCACTACATGTCCCGAGGGAGGCATTATGGCACAAGGGGAAGCCCCCATGGTGCTTGCGTTAAATAGCCTCGTGGCAAGTGAAGCAGGAGAAAAACCAACGTATGGAAGCAAGGTGCACTTCCTGGGGATGCTCCGCCCCATTGTCCACTTGGCTGCTATGGGCACTAGGGAACGGTCCGTGGCTCCATGGAGTTATGTTGCTGGGAAGAGGGTGACTCCCGAGACAGGCTTGTCCATACCCCTCCGACGTTATGCACAACTTGACAACTGTCCTCCAACTTGAGGTCTGGTTGTGCCTCGTTGCTTCCCAGATCCAACAGGCCCAGGACTCGTCAACATCGTAGGTGTGGGTTGGATTTTGTGCCAACGTGCCGCACCATCAGGCTACCCCTAGCACGTGCTATTCCGAGGCAATTGTGGTTTTCCACACTAATAGCGGGTTTCCTATGGTTGACGGGTGCCTGTATCCGCAGCCCATGCTACTGCTCCTTACTTTTGTTGAAGGGGCCTACCAAGCGTTGTGCGCCATGCATATGGGCAGTGCTCCCCACCTGTCCAAAATCCCCCACTGCATTCTATCGTTGTTATTGGTGTGGTGGCTTGTGGGGGTGGTTGGGGGGTTTGTGCACCCCCATCAGCACGATGTGTGCTGGCATGTGTGCACATGGTGTGCCATGTAGTGAGTCAACGGGTTACTAGGCGATCTTGCCAGCCCCAAGGCCCACTTGCGCAAGCAGCCAACATTCGGATGGTTGAATTTCCTCCAAGTCTGCAAGCCTAGATCGGCTTGTTGTTGTTGATGCTACTCTTTGGCTCAGGGAGATGGGAACAGTGGTCCATGTACCCTGGCTGCCACATTGATGCACGAGATATGTCCCCGCATTGGGGGCAATTCCTCTAGGCAAAGATATTCACTGATGTTCGAATATCTTTGCACAATGGTTCCCAAATCTCATAAACAGAAGTATATTCATAAAGTAGACAACAAGGGCGACCCAATAGAGCCCTTGTTTACTGCTCATCTCCCCATGGTTCCTTAGTTCAAGCCACCTAAAGTTCCGGAGGGAGACGGAAATCTTGAGAACAAAGAGATTACAGGTTGGGTGGCCAACTCCATGTTAGGTGGTTGACTTTGTGATTCGCAACAAATGGGCCGCTGACGCCTTCATGGCTCCCCGAGCCCCTACTGAGACGCACAGCCCAGTTACCAAGTCAAAAAGGCAGTTTTGCACTGTTTCTTTGCCACATATTTGCCCATTTCTCCTTTAGTCTTTCAGTGGGAGAGATGTGCAAAATCTGTGCGGCGGGTGAGGCAATCAAGGGCCATGGTGGGCCAGTGGACTGTGGCATAGGCAGCGGTGGACCAGCAGGCCGTGGTGTGCCAGCACAGCAGGGGGCCAGGGTTCATTGGTGACGGTGAGCCAGTGGGGAGCTGTGCACTGGCCAGGGGAGGGCCGGCAGTGGTGGGCCAACAGGCCAGGGCTCACCAGCAGCTCACCAGCAGCAGCGGGCCAGCGCGTTGGGCCATCATGCTCGGGTGTGCTGCCAGCGTTGGCCGGGGCATGCTGTTGGCAGTATGCTAGCGCCGTGGTGTGCTGGCAATGGTGGGCCAACGGGCTGGGGTGCACTGGTGGCAGTGGGCCATTGGGCCTGGGCATGCTGGTAGGAACTGGGCACCTCTATGCTGCAAAATGAGGCCAAAGCACGTGTGAGCACAGATACAGGGACAATGTGCAAGTACCGGATCCCAGACAACCATCCACCCAAGGCCACCACACGTGGCCAATGAATTAATTAATTGAGGTGGTGGTCCATGCGTTGTGGCACACCGGTGGGCCATTGGGCCGGGGCGCAACAATGGCAGTGGGCGGGGGCCATGGTGTGCCGACACTCGTGGGCTAGCAGGCCATAGTGTACCAGCAGCGGCAGGCTACTGGGCTAGGACGTGCCTCCAGCGGCAGGCCAAGGGGTCGTGGTGTGTTGGCAATGGCGGGCTAGTGGGCTGTGGGGCACGCCAACAGCAGCAAGCTCGCGGGACATGGTGTGCCACCAGCGGCAAGCTAGTGGGCCATTAGCGGTAGGCCTACGGGCTGTGGTGTGCTGGTGTCAGTGAGCAAGAGTAGCACGCCTGCCAGTCGCATCAGGCAATGGGCCGTGGCATGCTAGCGCCAATGGCCTGTACCATGCCGTTAGTGGTAGACGAGCGGGTTGTTGTGTGCTAGCAGTGGTGGGCCAATGGGTTGGGGCGCGCTAGCTGGGGAGTTCTTCCGGGACAGGGCGCCCTGGAGGTGGTGGGCCAGTGGGTTGTGGCGTGGCAGCGGCTTGGGCTCATGGGTTGTGGTGGGTTGCTGGCAACGGCGGGCCTGCGGGAGAGTGGGGTGGGGGTCATCGCAGCTTTGAGCTAGTTGGCCTCGGTGTCCTAGCGGTGGTGGGCCAATGGGCTGCATTGTGCCGGCAACAGTAGGCTATCGGGCCGTGGTGCCTTGGCATCCCACTTGTCCTTCTTCGTGAGCACCAAGAATGCATGCCCATGCCCGATGAGGTCTTGTGCCATGCCATGGCTTCCAAAGAAGCTACTGGCCACTAGCATTGTGGAGGGCGGGATGAGTCGCGTCCAAAGGCCGATGATGCGCTTGCCTTGACATCCCATATAGAGGTAGACGTCCATAACACGGCCCCCGGTGCTGTCCACAAAGACATGTATTCTTTTTCCTCACAAGCTCAACAGTTCTTCGGAGTACAATATGAGCTCTCAGGCAACAACCTAGGTCAAGACGTAGGGCATATAGTACGAACAAGGATTCCACATGCATCATGTGTCCCAGCTTCACCCGGGGAACCTGCTCTATTCACTACCAGCCCGATCTCCCTCTCGAATATGCACCATGTGGTGCCACGCCAAACGGCCATGTGTTGTGCAAAGCCCACGTGTTCTCTGGTCTTGCAACCTGTGTAGCCTCCATGTTGCCCATTGGCGCACTATCTTGGTTACTGGGCATGCAATGCACTCCGGCCGCATCATCCCAATTTCCCTTTCTTCACCGTCCCGGATGGTTCCTTCGTATCTTCTTCCCTAGACCGTCCCCGGCGGTTGTCATTTATTGCTTCCCTCTACATGATGGCCACTCCCCATTCATGTGTTCCCAACAGCTTCACCACATACTATCGAACCTCCTCCCTTACTCTGCGGTACGTGGCCTCTAGCACCCGCTTGACCGACCTCTGCCAGATACCCTCCGCTTGCTCCTCCCATTCCTCCCACGCCGGCTGTGGTGCTTGTACCCGCTGGCTGTTTATGTGCTTGAGCAATGATTTCCCCTTCCTATACCATCTACCGAATACGTGCCGCACGATGCCCTTCGTCTCCTGGTGGTATTGATTGTGCTTCCTCTTTCAATAATACGCCGTCCATTCCATGGCGAACTCCATCTTGGCTAACTTTCGCAAGGTCATTCCTGTTGCATACCGCACCCCCAGCATACACTGTGCTTCCATCTTTTCTACCGTGGCTTTCATGAACCCATACGTGCCCATTGGCATCTTGGTCCCGGGCACACAACACAGAGTCTAGGGTGACTGCAGAGCCCTCCATACCTGGTTGCGGACGTCGCTTGCCTCCGCCGCCTGTAGCGTCACAGTCCCTAGTATGGCCAACGGTTTCACCTTGTTGTGCCTCGTGAGTTCTCCCTTGGTGTATGTCTGTACCCGGTTCTACATCTTCATTATTTTCGCCACTATATCCCTATTCTTGTTCCCGGTCCGGGTCTCCCAAGACCGTCCTATGTGCGGACGAGGTGTAAAGTGCACTTGTTCCCAGAGATTCTTGCCTGTCACTTGGGGCATGGTCTTCTTTGCCTTAAGTGCACCATACCACGCACAGTGCGCCGGCAGCAGTAGGCTATCGAGCGCCGGTGCCCTGGCATCCTGCTTGTCCTTCTTCGTGAGCACCAAGAACGCATGCCCATGCCCGATGAGGTCTTGTGCCATGCCATGGCTTCCAAAGAAGCTATTGGCCACAAGCATTGTGGAGGGCGGGATGAGTCGCGTCCAAAGGCGGATGATGCGCTTGCCTTGACATCCCATATAGAGGTAGACGTCCATAACATAGTCCGCGGTGCTGTCCACAAAGACATATAACTTTTTACCGGTGGCATGGGGCTTTGGACAATGTCCACTACGCCTCAAGCAACGTCCACCATTGTGGGGGACGATGGCTTTGTCCCCACATACCGCCCCACCAACGTCCCACGCAGCACTCCATGCGGTGTTGCACTCCTTGAGCAAGTTGGTGACATTGGTCCGCGACAACTGATGTAGCTTGATCCAGCAAGCCCGGCCTACTCTGAAGCAAGCAATGTGCAATTGTGGAGGTGGACATCTCAAACCCTGTGAACGTGCATGGCTTGCCATCTAGCGAATGACAACTTTGCCGGGGGGCAGCTTTGGCTGATAGCGAGTTGTGTGGGGTTGAGGAGGGCCTGCTGAAGCCCAAACGTTTGCCAGTCATCTGTGCATGGTGAGAGTCGGTGCCATGGGCATTGGGTGCCATTGGTGCCTTCCTGGCGCTTGGATACCGGACTTCTCACATGACAACAGGCCAACAGTATCCCCACCATTGTTCCACAGTTTCCCCATTCCCCGCCGTTTCCTCCTGATAGCCCACCTGAGGGGTATCTGCCACCCCAGTGGTGGGCTTCTCAGGCCTGTTGTAGAGTGTTCTGAGGCCGAGTCTATACAGTCTTTTGCCCCTAGGTCATGGATTCAGGCTGAACAGGACAAGCACTGGGACGACCTGGTGATGCTACACATCATTACGATTGAGGAGCACCGCCGCCGGGCCGACATCAGCCGTGCAGCGGCGCAGGAACGCCGGCAGCTGGAGAGGGAGCGAGGTAAGCAGTGGGTCTTGGCGTGGCAGAAGCGCGAGGTGGAGCTCCAAGAGCGGGACCTGCGGCACAAAATTTTGCAGCACGAGGTCTACGAGCGGCTACAGTTCCTCCAGGTGCCCGTTCCCTCCAGTCACTTGGCATGGGTAGCCGTCAGTGGCAGAGAGTGGCGTGAGCGCAGAGCATGGTGCTCTGCTGGACCACCGTGGCATGGTCGTTCACAGTCCCGTCGCAAAGAAGGGGAGGCCGATCGTTGCGGAGAGTCGGGTGTTCTGTTCTTGGGGGCCGCAGATACATAGTGGGCATTTGACGCAGAGAGAAAGAGACAGAACGCAGTAAAAATGTCCAAACAAGTAGACCAGTTCTGCCGGAGCTTTGGACCGTCTACGAACAACTATGGGCTCCAGCAGGTGACGTGGCAATCAAGGCCGAACCAGGGCCTGACATTGTATTTAGTAAGGAGTTAAGGAGTTCGACCTGGGGTCAGTGGGGGCGCCTTCGCGACATTACATTGGGGACTCCAAAGCAGAGAGGATTGACGAGGCTACTGTCCTGCATCATGCTTTTTTTTTTCCACTGTAGCCCAAGAAACCCTTCCTTTTTTTTGGTTTTTGGATTCACACGACAATGTACTTCACTTAAGGGCCACACAACAAGTTTGAAACTGACATCATTCTGCAGAGCGATATCCCCGGCCTAAGTGCGTGGCATCTATGGACGGGTCTCACACTGCAGCTGTTGAGTAGGGCGCACTGCGCGCACAGGACCGACACGTGGGGCCATGGAGGTCGGGCTCAGTGGGGTGACCGGGTCAGGGCAAGGGACGGGTGAGGGCGGGGGGCACAGGGATCGGCCACTGAGCAAGGGGCAAAGTCTGGGCAGCCCCAGCCCGTCCTCACCCCCGATATCCCTCTTCAGGTCATCGATTTCCTCTACCACTGGTCGCAGTCCACCTCAGATCTCCGGTCTTTAGAGTCTGCCGACCGCATGCGCCTTCACAGCGCCCACTCGGAGCGCGGAGAGCAGTTGGAGATGCAGGCCCAGGCCTATCGCGTATTGGCGGAGGAGGAGGCCGCGGCCCGGTCCGCGCTGGACATGCAGCGGCTGCGGGAGCTGCGGCCGCTGCTGAGCAGTGTCAAGGAGCGGTACCAAATCGCACAGATTTTGCAGACGGAGCAGGAGGAGAGAGCGGCCATTGGCGGTACTGCGCCATGTGCAGCGTGATGGGCCCCTTTCCCGAACCAATCCGGTTAATTCAGAGGGCGTTGAATGTGCCTCGTGCAGATCACATAGAGTTGGGGGGGGGGATTTCTGTGGGCAGCGAAATTTGCGTGGGCACTTTCGTGCTTCAAATTCGCCGCAAAATTTACCATAGAAATTCCAGGGGCTAATACAAGCAGAGCAATGTCGTGATTTCGCACAGCCCCACATCACAACATGTCTGGGATTGTGGGCGAACTGTCCCACGCTTTTTTGGCAGCCTCCGCGAAACTTCCCACAGCGAGATTTACCACCGCGAAATCAACTGGGCACAAAATCCACCCCCCCCCCCTCTTCTTGTTCGCCACAGAGGGTCGGAATGTGTAGTGGCGAGAGGCCCATAGGCGCCGCCAAAGGCAAACAAACCAAAACCATGGCCTCGTGCTCCCCCCTCTTGTGAAGCAGTATCTTGTTCCACGCCGCACCAGCGTGGGATTGGAATGGACAGCGCCTCGACAGGCTCCGTATCCCGTTTGCCTGGGCCGGGATGTGTGGCCGATGGCAGCAGACCGGGACAGCGTGCGGCCATCACACCAACCCCTGGGCGCCTCTATGCCGCAGGATGAGGCTAAAGCAGGCGTGAGCGCGGACGCAGGGACAACGTACAGATAACGGATCCCATTCAACCCACCGCCTGAGGCCCGCACACATCGTACGTGGCCCATGAATCGAGGCAGTGGCCCAGGCGTTGTGGCGCACCGCGGTTGCCTGCCCCTTGCAGCGGAATGGCGACGAAGATGTTTCTTCGGTGCCTTCGGTGCGCGTCAGTTCACAAGATCACGAAACGGTTGGCAGAAACGAACCAGCCCGTTCCACAATGGGACCCACGAACATCACAGTGCACTTGGTGTGGCGTGGTGTCGTGCGGGGTGGTGTGGTGTGGCGTGGTGGGGCAGACACCTTTGCCACTGCGCTTTCAGTGCCGCAGGGGTGTGGGGGTCTGAGCAGACCCCTCCTCACGCCCCCTCCCCCCTCGAGTGCTGCCCCCCCCCTTTGACCGTTGCAGGGGGTGAGACCCAGGCGTTCCAGACCTTAGTCGCAAGGCACGAAACCGAGGCTGCAGACCGCAGGGCGCTCGTCGAGGAGGAGTTGCGAGAACGGCTCGCGGTCACGCAGCGGTGGCATTTCCTGGTCGCCGAGATCTCCCTCGCGCTGGAGGAGCTGCAGGGCCGTGAGAAGGTGCCAGTGTCCTTTTGTGCACACGCCGTCCCTTGTGTCCCGCGCGGCCCCTGCCCTGGCCCGACCAGGCCCCCTCCCCCGACGTTGCAGTTCTCAGTAGGATCCCGTCATCACCCCAAGCCTTCCACTGCCACATGTTCGTCAGATCAGTAGGGCCAGCCCCTTTGGGCACCAGCCCCATTCTCTGACCCCCCCCCCACCCCGCCCGCCCGCCCGCCCGCCCCGAACTGAGCTAAGGTCTGGCGCCAAATCCGTGATTCGTACCATAAAAGGCTAGCCCTCGGCTGCATATGGGGTTTGGTCGGATGAACGATGCACGAAGTCGCCCCCCCCTCCCCCCTCCAACTCCGCGCTCGCCACAAATGGCGCAGAGCGCAGAAGATATTACTGCAACGCACTACCGGCAAGTCACGCATTGGTGAGCTAGTACCCAGGGCCTTGTGTGACATTCACGTTGCTGGTTGTGGTGAGCACCTCCCAGCCTGGGGTGTTCGTGATGACCGCATACCGGGCACTGACCAGGCCGTCAGGGGGGGACGCCATGGGCAGAAGTTGCATTCCGGATTCCCACCCAGGCAGGTGGATGCCCGCGGCAGTGCGGATGCCCGCAGTAGTGCGGATGCTTGCTTGTCATAGCAGAAGGTTCAAGGGCGAGAGGCCAATAGGCGCCGCCACAGGCTAACAGAGCCAACCACCAAGGCCTTGTGCCAACCCCCCCCCCACTCCCGCCCCACCAACACCGTCCCCACACCTGTCCCTAACACCTCCCCCACCCGCCCAGGCAGCTACAGCATACTTCGCAAATGCTGTTTGGAATTTGAATGGGTGCATGCCCTGGTGCCTACTCCAAGGGAGACCGGTGCTGGAAGATTAGGACCGACGACGACCACAAGGGCACACCACTGAGCAACAAGGCGCCTACCCTCCTTTGCAGGGCTGAACCCGAATTGTTTTCTTGTAAAGAACAGCCCCCAAGGACCGCCAACTGCGAACTGCCAGCAACCGCCAACCGCCAACCGTCACCAATCACTAAATGCCAACCGCCATCCGCCACCAACCGCCACCAACCTCCAACCGCCAACCGCTAACGCTTGTTGATACTATTGCTGTGGTTTTGTGTTTTGCTCATGTCAGAGAGCGTCCCGTGAAGGTTAGTTTCTGTTGGCGTCACGAACCCCTCCCCCTTAAGGACAGCCTTGCTCCTTTGTGTGGTCCCCTGTTGTACTGGGGTGGACTCGGTACTGCAGGGTCACAGATTTGAGTCCCAGGCATGAGGGGGCCATGGGAGCCCTCCCGCAGTCCGCAGCTCTCACCTAAAATCGAGCTGCAAGAACCAGCCAACACGGCGGAGGCCGACATTTCACGTCCACCAAAGGCCGGAAGGCCTGAACCAGAGGCCTCGTTGACTGCATTGGGGCTCCTGCCCGCGTGACCCACCGGGTCAGACAGGGAAGTATTAGAATGGCTGTACACCGAGGGGGGCTGCCAACCCCCTGAACCCCCCCCCCCCTCTCCCAGACCAAAGTGATCATCGTGCCAAAAAATGAAATTTACCGTTGGGATGACCTGGTCGGGCCATTTTTGGTACACAACCTTCTGCGTCCCATACCCCTACCCCCTCTCTTCTAATACATCCCTGGGGTCATCCCTGGGGACCTGGCTGCTGCACCTGTTAGCCCTATTTGCCGTTTCATGACTATCTTGGGCTTCAGCTCCCATGGCCCAGTCATGCTTGGGACTCACCCGTGACCCTGCAGTACCGAGTCCACCCCTGTACAACAAAGGGGCCACACGAAGGAGGGCACGCGCCTTGTTGCTCAGTGGAAGGCCCTCGTGGTCGTCGTGGTCCCCGCCTTTCAGCACCGGTCTCCCTTGGGGCAGCCACGCACACTCACCCCCCCCAACCGCACGTTGCTGGCATGTGTCCCCTCCCCCCCGGCCCCCGGGCAAGCGGCCCGACCGGGCCAAGGCCACGCCCCCCCCCCCCCCCCCTCCCAGGGCCCCTCCGCCCCCCCACCCCTGACCCCACGATACTGCGCCCAACGCCGATGGCCTCGAGTACCGGAACCACTGCACAGTTCCCTTTGTGCCCCAGTCGTTGCCCAGTGGCAGGCCCCCCGCCCGCCTGACGGGGTGACGAGTGTCGCCACCAACGCACGTACGTCTTTGCTGTGCAGGTCCTGGGCAACGAGGCCAAGCTCTTTTCGTCGGTGGCGGAGCACTGCCAGGCGTCCCAGTGCCTGATCATGACGCGCCCGCAGTACATCTTTGCGTTCCAAGGGATCCCCGCAAACATCATCACGCCGTCATTGACCGCGGAGCAGTACAAGTGGGCGTTGAAGGGGCTGGTGCAGCAGGAGGTCGAGGTGCGTCTGGCGGAGATGCTGCGGGAGGAGAGCAACTGGGCGGAGGTGGAGCAGATGCAGCGGTGCGATTGGGAGGTGTCGCAGCAGATGGAGCAAAACAGGGTATGCCCTGTGCCACCGGAGAGTTCTGTGATGAGGCAGGGGTAGGGGCAGGGGCAGGGACAAGGGCAGGGGCAGGGGCAGGGGCTCAGGGAGGGAGGTCGGCTGCCACTCGCCATTTGCACATCGGACTCGTTGATCGGTCCTCAGCGTGTGGGCGTGCCGTGTGCCACTGCTTCAGGGGCGTAAGCTCTCTGACTTTTCGGTGAGTGCAGTGAGCTCACATTTTCCCCAGGTTTCCGTCGGTGGGTGTTGGTGAGCGGTCTGTCAATCAGGCGACAATGGGGAGCACGCTCTTCTTGGGGAAAACAGGGAAAACGGGACGCTGAAAAATGAGGGGAAACTGAGAGTTTTCACCCATTCCCCCCTCATTCCCTCCCCATTTCCCCCCATTTTTCCATAATTTTATATTTGTTCTCCTTTTACAATACTACAGTCATTTCTCCCTTTCCCCCCAGTTTGCCCCGGTTTGCCCTTTTTGCCCGTTTTTCCGGCCGTGGTGGTGATTTGGTGGGTGCGTTGGTGGTGACTGCAGGCCTGCTACGTCTCCCCACCGTCGGTGTTTGGGCACGCTTGCGGCGCCGGGGTAAAGGTACGTAGCTGGCGTGCAGACGAAAAAGAAACTTACAAGAAAAGGTTGCGCATTGGCCTGAGTGTTACAACAATTTGCATGAGAACATGATTGGGGGAGGTACTTGGAAGGGTGGGTGCCGGTTTGCTGGTCAGTGCACAAAGGTGTCCAATGTGAGGCGCACGTGCATGTTCCTCTGCGGCACTCTGGTAGTTACGAGGACAGTAGGGAGAAGGCTGAGCATGTCCGTAGCGTGCCGGAAGAGAATTGTTCGTTTGGTTTGTAGGGTGAAGACGGGGATGGTGTTTCAACAATTCCTTTGTAAATCAGTTCATAGGGATGTTCTACCTGTTCCACACTTTTAATCTGCTCCAAGGCCGTAGTTCTGGACCAAGCAGCATTTGCAGAGCTGCATCCAGGTATTGTGACGTGAGGGAGGACACAGCCTTTCAACCGCCTCAAGTAAGCAATGTGATGAGCGTGAGGGTGTGAAACGTGTCAACAGCGATCGGTGTGGCACACGTGCTTGGGTTATGCGCCCTGCACAACTGCCCAAAACCCTACTGCGTGTGAAGCGACCTCTTGTTTGCCCCCAAAATGGCCATGGACCGTGTTGACACAAATCTCGACCGCCACAGGATGGGGCAGTGATCAGTGTCAGATACATACATCCGGTGGCCCCCCCTGCCCCCTGCCGCCTGACTCCCTTTCCGACCGGTCCTGGCGCACAGGCTCCCCACCCTTTCCCTCCCTCCCCAGTTCAGATCGTATAGCGATTTGAGGGCTTTCGTTTACCTTCTTCTGCGGCAGCAGCAAACAGCAGCAGGGGCAATGAAGTGTGGTGGGGTCCCCGGCCAACGGTTGATCAGACCACGTGATTGCTTAGTGTGGGAGACACTCTACCCCCCAGGGGTGGGGGGGGTAGGCAAAAAAAAAGGCTTTGTGTACCTTAAGTTGGACTTCAATTTCCGGCCCCTTTGATAATTTCATTTCCCCCCCGTGGGCATTTTTCTGATGCGGGGGAGTTGGTGGGTCAGCTGGGGCTGGCCAGCCCCCCCCCCCCCTCCTGGGGGGGGGGGTCGCTAATCAGTAGCATAGATCAGACAATCGGGCCCCAGCCCCTCACCCACAACACGATGCTGGGCCGTGCATACAGGTTGGGGGGGGGGGTCTGAATTCCGGGCGCGGACAATTTGTGGGAGAAATTTGTGTTTCAGGAAGGTGGCAAAATCTTCCCAAACTTCGGAGTGTCAGCACTGCAGTGAAGATGCCAACAGCACTGTGCACTGTCTGCCTCACAGACAGGCGCACTGTCTGCCTCACAGACAGTTTGCAGTTGTTTCCATGTCTTTGGGTTCTGGGGCAAGTGTTTGGAACAGCAGATTCTTTCAGATGTTGTGAACTGATGGTGCTCTCGGTTGCAACTCAGTTTGCAAATGTTTCTGGCTCTGAACGGAGCATGGGCCTGCACGTGGGATTGTGGCAGTTGGGACTTTGGGATTGCAAAGGGTGGCAAAACGCCTCCGTGCACTTTTCCCTGGCGTAATATCCCCCCGTACAACCCCCCCCCTCCTCCCGGCCTCTGGCATTGCATCACCGTGCTCTCCATTGCATCACCGTGCTCTCCATTGCATCACCGTGCTCTCCATTGCATCACCGTGCTCTCCATTGCATCACCGTGCTCTCCATTGCATCACCGTGCTCTCCATTGCACCACCGTGCTCTCCATTGCATCACCGTGCTCTCCATTGCACCACCGTGCTCACCATGCCATGGTGGATGTCGTCTGCGGTCTTTTTTTTTTTGCGAGGTCTTTTGCAACTTCCACCGCCGAATTCGTTTTCAATTTGTGTGTGTCCCCTCGCTCTCGCGCAGGCCCGAATGGTGGCGGCCGCCATCAAGATCCAATCGGTGTGGCGCATGCATGCGGCGAAGAAGATGTGCAGGCGCATGAGGGGCACGGTGGAGGCAACCACCGCCAATGACGAGACCACTTTCGACAACTTCGTGACAGAACTGGCGGTGACCACTTTGTTGAACCGGAAACCCAAGCAGAACCCACTGAACCACCGGATGTCTGTATCAGGCCCTGGATTCATGCCGCTGCAGGAGGTACAGTCACCCTCCGGCCTGGGGATCTCACGGGAGGGGGGGGGTTCGTCTGAGCCCTCTGAAGGACCAGGGGCGGGGGGGGGGGGGGCGGTCTGGGAAAGGGGCGCAGAGCCTTTGTAAAAGGGCAGTCTAAGGGCTGGTGATTGGTGATGGCTCAGAAATCGGGCCGCATCGCCGTCCAGAAGGAAATTTTGTGAGAACAAAATTTTCCCGTGATTTTTGGCTGAAAAGGATCAGTGCGCCGTGGGGATCCTTTTGAGCCCTCGATGTTGGTGCACCCGGGTACCCCCCCCCCCCCCCTCCCAGACCCCCTCCTTTCGGCTCCAGTCACCCGAGCCCGGAAGGGGGGGCTGGCCTCCAAAGGGGCTGAGACGCCCCCCACCGCGCGCACACCTTTTGTCGAGCACCCCCTTTGTGGAGGGGATGCCGGGGGGTGCAGGCCATTGGATGTTGCGGGGGCACAGAGGGCACCCCCTCAGGGGCCGATCTGTCGGCAGGCCAGGACGGTGGGTTTAGGACAGAGACGGCGTGGGCGCACCGTCCGCACCCAGGCCACGAAGTCCCGCGACACTTCCGGACCGGAGGGAGCGTCGCGTGAGCTGCGTCTGGGAACACGGAGATATGAGGCCGCGGGACGTGCCCCAAGGGACGTACAGAACCATCCGTCCGTGGGGCACTGTCACACATGGGCTAGCTCTACACTGTCACCGGAAGAGGGGGGGTGTGGGTCATAAATTTGGTGGGCCTTAACAACCACTGCCAAACGCAAGTGTCTATCAGTGATGCCCCCGGAGGAGTGCACACACCATCACAGCCCGTGCCCCAGGCGGAGTGCACAGACCATCACAGCCCATGTATCGCCGGGAACGTGGGGCGAGGCTGAGAGGGAGCCAACCGTTTGTCCATCCCTGTGAAGTCTGCAGACCTGGACAAGGTGGTCCGCACGTGTAACACATTGGTCCTGTGCCCTGGCGCCTTTCAAATGTCGTCGATGCTCACTTGTAAAATTTCTGGGCACATTTGGCGTGGGGCCGCCCTTCCACGGCCCCTTGCGTATGTGTGGGCAGGGTGTGAAGTTTATGTATTCCACTGCATTTGCACAGCTATTTTGGGCACGTACGGCATGAAATATGGACAGATCAATGCAAGAAGTTGACACACACCACCAGCACGCACCTCCGAAGAGGTGGTTCAGCAACGAGGGGTATTGGCGTGCAGCAATGCAAGAAGTTGACCCAAGAGCAAGGGACAGGCACAGGGCACGAGCCTCGTGGCCACCAACGCCGATATCTGTCATGCGCGCCCCATCGGTCAGCAGGACACAGCGCCTTGCGCAAGGGTCGTTTGCAAGAATGGCAGGACTGTTCCTGATCGTGGAATATTTTACTCTGCCCGCTGACCCCTCTGCTGCCAGACTGTCAGACCTCCATCCTGAACTGCAGGGGGCCTATGAAGTTCTGGCAGAGGTGTCGCCGGGGCAGTTTGTGCCGGTTGACCCTCAACAGCTGCAGATCAGCGCCGGGCCGTTCCCCTACTCCGCACCCAACCAGCCCTCATACTACGATCCCAATCCTTTGGATGCCAGCCACGTGGATCAGGGATACCCCACAAAGCAACTACCGGCCCCCTACGCCTCCTACGCCCACGATGCCAGCCCATACCTGCCTCCACCCCGACAATGGCAGCAGCCCGTCGCAGTTGGCGGTTCCTTTCAGCCATTTAGCCCCCAGCCCGAGGCATCCACACGGTCGGCGTCCACGATGCAGGGGAACAGCAGCTTCAGCCGCCCGCCACCACCGGTGGACTCAGCCACTGCGTATTACACCCACCCAGAGGGCTCGGCATACCCCCAGGGCCCGTCGAACTCGTACCTTTGAGATCCATCTCTGAGCGGTCTGCATCGGCGCAGACCGGCCTGCAACGCGCTGGATTTCCTTCGTGTTGGGGACCGCCTGTCAAGGGGCTGCCCAGACGCTGGCGGCGGAGAGACGGTGCGGTTACCATTCCGCAGAAGGCGCTGGGCTTGACACCGGTCCATCTCACGACATGGCCGTCGGTGAGGCAGGGACGGGAGACGGAAGCCTCTTGACGTGCGGCCGTGGCAGAGTGCACCGCTGTGCCTGGCCGTAGATTTGAATGTTCACGGAATCCTGTAAATATATCCATCGGTGGGGGCATCCCCCCCCCGGGGGCTACTGCACCCATGTTTCTACCTTCATTGCGTGCCAACACCCCCCCCCCCCCGCCGCCGCATTTGCCAGAGGCCCTCCGCGATACCTCTCAGTCTGTGTCCGCTGGAGTGTCAACGCAGCGTTCCTACCTCCTCCCCTGCCCCTTCAAAAGCGCCGTTTTCCCGTCCACCGGCACATTGACTCGTTTGATTCCTGCGCCGGGGCCCCCCTGCCTGCGACACGGCAGGCGGTTGAAATGGATGGATGGTGGTTCACGTACGTATCCCCCCCTCGATGAGCATTGAAATGAGTCGTTTGTGGCTCCGTGTGGCTTACAAATGCTGTCGTCGGCGTTGACACACAGGCGTGTCATCAGGGCCATGGCCGTCTATCCTGGTCATGATTGTACGCCGAAATGGTCTTCAAGAGTTGACCGTAGGAGCACTTCAGGAGCCTCAGGGCGTTGCGGACCACCTCCACCACCGCCACCGCCCCTGCCCCCGCCCCCGCCCCCGCCACAAACATCCTCCTCCTCCTCCTCCTTTCGTCCTTATCCTCATGTCCAGGCTACGCCAAAGAATGTGTGTGGGCGCGTTGCTGACAAATTGTAAGGGCACCTGCCCACGTCTTGTTGGCAATGCACATTTAATGTGACGGGTCACTCTGAAAAGGATCTACAATCCTGGTCGAACTCCTTCCTACGCACGCGCTTGCCCAACAAAAGCCCGACAATAATCGGTCGCAGCTGCTTTGGAAGGGTACGGGAAAGGGGGGCTTTGGGCCCCAGACGAGTTGGTGTGACAGGGATCTAAAGCAAAGCAAGTAGCTTCGAAAAGTGATGACGAGCAATTTCTTTCCTTCCTCACCCGCAGATCCCAAAGCTTTGCCTCGCTCCCATTTGCGGGAGACTCGGTGGCTGTTGCATGGCATGAGGTGAATTGCGCCGGCGATACAGAAAGAAGTTGGGGATGTTGTGTGTGAATCGTTGTTGGACGCATGCTGCTTGGATTAAAGGAGAATATCGGAATCTTTGGGTTCCTGGCGACTCCGCAAGTGTGCAGATGTATGCGTTCTCCCCATTTCCCAGGACCGCAACCGCACCTCAGGGGAGGTATGCATGCTTAACCTCTCACCGTTCCACCATGAACAATCAGTTTTTTCCCTGTGCTGCAGTCTGCATGCTCTAATATTATGTGCTCATGGCATTTGCCAGCAGTCACATTGGACTGTTATGGTTTATTGGGCTGAGAGCACAGAGCGGAGGGGCAGTTTTGCAGTGCTGCCCATTGGGTTTTATGTTTCCAGCCTGTGGACCAGAAATGTGCCCCGTGTGCACTCTGTGTGCGTGTGCACCCCACTTGAGTTTTGTCTCCAGTTTCTGCAGGTGATTGCACCTATTCTTGGGGTCGAATGGCTAAACGATTTGCTGTGTTGTCAAGATGCTCAGAATGTTCAAACTCTGTCCTGTGTTACTTTTGCAACTATCTAGCACCACATTTGGGTTTTCGAGGGGGCTGCGTTGATTGCCAAAGGGAGACTATCGCCGAACGCCTGCGACGACATGTGATCTGTTCATTGGCGCTGCAAGTACGGCCGTATTTTCTTGCAATGATTGGCAAAGTGTGTTGTCAAAGACACAACATACAGGTGACTGTGGGCGTCGTGAAGTGATGCATACAATGAATTTTTTTGGGGGGGGATGCTGGGCTGGATTTGTGTTTTCGCAGGGCTGAAAGAAAAGGTTGATGCTTTCGCAGAGTCTCAGAAAAGGGTATGCCCAACCGTCTGGCCATTGTATCACCTATGACGGGGTACGAAATCGGGAACGCAGCTTTAATGAATCCGGGGCTCTTTGCCTTTCTTGGACCGAAAGTTTGATTGTTTTGGCCTGCGAGCTTTTTGCACGCTCCCGGTCCCTGTGCTAAGTTGATGCCAGTGGCAGTACTTCGTTGTTGCTGCTGCTGCTGTTGATGTTTTGTTCTCTTTGTTGAGGCCCATGGTTTAGATCTCTCAGAGTGGCAGCTGACGTAGGGCGGTTGCTGTTTCCCATTTTAACTGATGGTGGGTGCTCAACACGAGCCACTTAGCAGGTAGTTGACACCATTTGCCGGTGGAATGACACTCTCTCAAGGTCTGGGCAGAGTGGGGTCTGCCAGTTTTTGCTGTGATTTTTTTATCGCGACTGCATTTTCCAGTCCCTATGTTCCCAATGCTCAAACCAGTAGCTGAAACCTTTTGTGAAACCATCCCATTCATACCCACATCAAGGTGCTCATCAAAATCTATGTCCATATATTCGACTGAGTAGGCCCATTGCTATTTTTGCATCCAACCCATTGCCAGACACATGCATGTATCATGCACAGACCTACATTTTTGCCACACCTATCCACATTCATGCTCTTGTTGGTGTGTGTGTGTGTGTGTGTGTGTGTGTGTGTGTGTGTGTGTGTGTGTGTGTGTGTGTGTGTGTGTGTGCTTCCCTCACAACGTGTGTCTGTGTGTGTGTGGGTGTGGGTGTGGGTGTGGGTGGGTGGGTGGCTGTTCCAGAACATCTTCCATAACTCATCATCAGTGACCTTTATCAGATTGAAAGGATGCAAAGTTAAGTTTCGTGGTGCCCTATTTGCCATCTCAGGCTGAGAGGATGGGAAACAAGGTTTGAGCAGTGATCCATGCACATGGCCAATTGTTGGGTGAACCTGGGGGTTTGGGAACCTGCAACAAAACCAGTTGGCCTGCGTCAAGTATGCCCCCAACCCCTGGTTTCTGGGAAATCAGGCAAATTTGATCTTTGAGTAGTTGTTGAACATCAATGCCATTGCATGTGCGCTGCTTGCCCGAACAATAAAATCAGAGTAGTCTTTGGTGCATGAGATATACGGTGATCTCATATTTTCGGGTTTCAGTCCCTGCATGCCCACAGTGCTCGTGAGTTGGGTCCGTTCCCCAAAAAGAAACACCAGTACTGTGCCGTACCACATGTCCTCCAAGTTGCACATGCATGGGTGAGCTTCCGCAGACTGATGTTTTCAGACTGACCCGGATGTACTGCACCTCAGGTCAGCATGTGCTTGCCCTGGATGTACATCATTTGTGCCTAGCCAGATTTAGGATGTGTCCAGGCCACAGATTGGGCTTGGTTGTAAATTCCTTCTGTTGTAATTGTTGTGAATGTGTACTTTTGTTGGATGTGTGTCTGGCTCATTGGGTTTACAGACTGCTGAAGTTGGTATTTGCTTTGTGGTCATCTGCGGCTGTTTTTGCATTTCAGTGTGCATGGACTGATTTTCCTGCACCCCACAGGGAGGAATCAGCCAAAGCTGTTGCAGGCTGAGGAGATGATAATGATAGTGAGTGATTATATGTGTACTTGAAACACGTATGTTTGTACCATCGTGAGATGCGAAACAATTCATGAGCATGTATGCACTGCAAGCAGATGCATTTGGATTGAGCACCAATTACAAAAGATGAAATTGGTGGACCCCCAATTTTTTTCGCATGGCTTGTGTGAGCCTTTAAACGGTTCCCAATTTTGTTCTTCACATTTAACAAAATAAGGCATGGCTCTGCTTTCACAAAATATTTCAAAAGTAGTTGTTTTTTTTTGGAAGCAGGGATTCACAGAGCAAAAACAAAAGAAAGTCAAAAGTCAGCCTGGGTTGTAGTTGATGATCCCTAGTTGCAAGCAATGATTTAATTATTTGTTTGTCCCACAATGTCCAAAGGAACAATAGAACTGCATGTTGCTCGGCATTCAACAACTATGAGCTTATTGTAAAGTTGATGGTTTTGGGAGTTGCACAAGATCAATCACTAAAATCAACACCAATTTTTCTGGTCTTGTTTATCTAATCTTTGTTCCATATTTAGATGAGCATATAAGGAAATGGCAGTGGTTTCTGGGCATATCTTGGAGCCATGTGTTAGTTTGCACTCAAGTGGTTTCAGCCAACCTATGAATGGACTTGAAGAGCAAGGATTGAAGCTGGTGTGGAGACGCATGAATGCATTTTTAGTCCAAAGGAGTTGCATGCCACTTGTCAAGTATGGAGCATGCACAAGCACAACATGGTAGTGTTCATCTTGGATTTTGACCATTCTTGTACAGTTCTATTGCTATAGGTATTGCGCCAAGTGCTCATTTGGTTGTGTGTCATCCTCGAAAATTTGCAAAACGTACCAAAATAGGACTCTTATTGTGGATTTTACATTCATCTATGCCAACGCGGGCAGGCAAGGAGGTTGTGTTATTGCGCCGAGAAGCAGTGTATGCAAGCATCACACTCAAATGCAATAGATGTTGTTGTCGCATTCAGATGCAAAAGGCACGATGACGACAGCGGCAGGTAAAGGGTATTTACAATATTCGACACTTCTTTTTACATCATCTGTGCGAGGGTTCGGAACTAGTTTTATCAATTAATCGGAAAACCCGGTTATCGGCAATAATCGGAGGTTATTTTCAAATCCATTGGCACGACCGCTTATTTCCAAAGCTAATTGAAACCAATCATATCCAAAGCTAATTGAAACCAATCAATCGGAGTGAGTACCCATCGTCCAGATTGTTTTCAGCAATACATTTTGTTCACATTTAGTAGGAAGAAGAACTTGTCATCTCAACCCTTGGCAATAGATTGTGAACTACAACCTTGTACATTGTGTTTAGCCCCTTGTTCCGGCTCATATGTGGGTGTGTGTGTGTGTGTGTGTGTGTGTGTGTGTGTGTATGTATATATACATACATATACCAATTGTTTTTGTAAAATCAATCAACGAAAACCGGTTATTTTCAACACCACTAGGTTCCAAACCTTAATATGTGCAATCGGAACTCTATTGTTGCTTTTGGTTAGCACATTTGCCCAGAGACGGTGGCGGCAGCAGCTTTCGCAACGTCACCCGCTAACTTGGGGAAAGACACGCCGATGTACGGTGGAAGAAGTGGCCTTAGGGCTTTCGGGACCTTCTTGGAAAGCGTTCCACCCATCCAACGGCTTGCGTGATTCATTATGGCAAGCCATGCTTTGCACCACTCTTTCGCACTCCCCATTTGATGTGTTGCGTATCGAAAAGTAAAAATGTTCTGATCAAAAGTTACAGAATTTGCCTTAAAATCTACGCCACACAGCTACAACTACCTCTTCTTGATTGGCACGTCTTTGGTCACCGCCTTTGTAATCCCAATAAACACGGCCCCAATCTAGAGCACCAATTTCTCTGCGGATCTGGATGTGGATACATTTAACGAATCACAATCCAAAATTCAATGTTTTATCTACAACATTGATCATTTGTTTACCGTTCTGCATGAATCACAATCTACAGCCGAGAAGCCAAATCTTTGGTCACATAACTGGTCGGTTTACTTTGCTCAATGAGGGTTGTGACTAGGGTTTAGTGGGCTGGAAATGTTGCCTGTGTGCGTGAACAGCGGAAAGGTGGGATATTTCTTGTGATTTTTGTTGTCCTACTGGCTAGTTGGAACCATAGTACATGCAATTTAAGGATAGGAAAAGACATTCATTGATTACCTTGTATGTTTGCTAGCTATTTGTTGATGTGTGCGGATTGTGTTGTCAATGTGCGGGGTGAGGGTGGGGGTTGGGGGTGTCTCGGGGGACTTCACTGAGGAGTGGAAAAGCAAAAAAGCTTTTGGTGATCTTGTCTTCAAAAAGATATTTTGGAACACCTTTGGCGGGAACTGTCTCAATACCTCTTTTTTGGATTTTTGTGTGCCTTTGGTGGCATGTGCTTCAGTAATTCTCATATGGATGTCTTGGTTGGTTTGAGAGTTGACCATATGATTCCACATGGGGCCAAGGATTGTTTGTAGGGGATGTGGGAAAAATTGGCGAGTTTTGAACAATTCACTCTGTTGTTGTGATGGCCTTGGACAATGGTCCCCTTCTAGCTGCAACTACTTAGTGAAAAGCTTTCTGTTGATCGCAATCGGAGCCAAAATGCAAATGATTGACATGGACAATTCCTCTTTGCACTGTGCCCACAAAATATCCACTTTTTTGACCTTTGGCCTGCTTTCGTGTTTCATAATTTGCTGTTGTGTTGAGTTGGTCCAGTTGTTGTGCCCAGTTTGCAGTGGCAGAAAAAGATGCAAATGGGCAATCTACCCAAATACCACATGAGACAGGAGGGCGGCCCAAATCCCAAATCACAGTGGTGGCGCAGTTTCCTGTTCTTTTGATGATAAAATTGTGCTTCCTGGTGTTTCGTTTTCAATATTTCACAATCTCCAGTGCATGCGGTCCTGTCATTCCTGCAGGCATTGGTGATTATTCAGGCAGAGTGGCCCAGGTCAAGGACGGCACAGCCAGGGACTTCTGCTTTTCTATTCACCTATGTTCCATGCAAGCAGTGAACCCATGCTCCGGCTTGGACAACCAGCTGTTGCACTAACTGTTGCATAACACATCAGCAGGAGCAACTTGGGTAGGTTGAGCACAGGCCTGCCCATCATAATTCAGCGCCCACTCTGCTGTGCTCATTGGGTCTCACACCACAAATAATGATGCGCTGTCGTTGACACAGTTTTCTCTCATTCTGCAACAAGAAGGGCTTCATCTTCAGGCAACATCACTTGCCTCAGTGGCAGCCTGTTCAACCCTCTGTGCATGAGAGTAACAAGCAAACTGAAACATCTCCAACATGAGATTGATGGATCGTCACTGTTTCCCCGGAGTCAGATCACTGACCTGCCAATGCGTCGACGCAAAATGCAGACAACACCATGAATGCTGGCAAGTAAACGTTTTGTGGTCGATTGGGATGACACTGCAGAAACTGCGTATAGATATGGTGTCAATCCATCAGTCAGAGCAATGAACTCCTGTGCCTTTGAATCGGTTCGGGTTCAAGCGCAGCGTCCAGCCCCGCATATTTGTACCTAGCACCCCACCTCTGGGTAGATGGGTGTGCAAGAATTCATCCCCTCTATCCCCCACTTTCCAGGTGAAAGTCCCTGACGCAAATCGAAATCTCCAACACAAAAATAGCAGTGTGGCCCGTTGCCAAAATGGCAACGTCTGCACTGACGCCGCACAAGGTGCAGTCTCAAGTCATAGCCACTTCGGCACTGCACGGAAATGATGGGTTCCGAGTAGGCCACAAGCCCACACACTCCGTGCAGTCAGGGGAGAGATTTCTATGTCCTGTCTGCGATTGACAGTAACGGATAAACCCCTGTCCTCTTCTACCAGTCCTTTTTGTACCAAGCGTTACCAACATCTCCGGCCAGGAAAGCAGCGACCTTAGGAACCTTTTCCAAATGGGCGTAGAAGGCAGATAGCGCGGGGAACGCAGCCAAGCACTCAGGCTGCATGTCCTTCTGGATGTTCAAGAAAGCGAAAATGGCCAGTTCCCCGATGGTTCGCTCGTTTGTGAACCCTGACGAGACACGAAAGAAACTTCTGGAAAGCGTCACACGATCGCATACCAGCATACCCCTTGTGACAGACGACGCGCATGCTGTCCGTGTTGCAGAGTTCACGGACTACAAAAAGCAGGGAAAACCTCCAGCAACCAACTTCTCAATTCTCCCCAGATCAACAGGCAGCTTCTCAGCCCAATACTCATCGGTATCCGCCTGCCTGTTGTTACCGTACCAGCACTTCGTGAACGCTTTCATCATGTCCTCATAAATGCCCACCAACATCTGCGGACACGAAATAGGGCACAACGGGATGCATTCCTCGCAAACGAGACAACGACAATTCAGAAATTGTACCCGTTTAGAACTCATCACACAGGCAGTGTGAAGGCCAACCTGAGAAACAGCGAAATCAGGGTCATCGGTGCCCAGAAGACCTCCCAGTTTACCCAGGTACGCGGCGATAGCTGTGCTCTGAGCAATTTTGATATCTCCGTGCTCCAAAGTTGGAAGCTGACCAAAAGGGGTTGAGTCCTTCATGGCACCCCAGTCTTCCATTTGGATCTTCTTCCATTCGATAGGAATACCTGCAACTGCGGCGACCAACATGGGGTACAAACCCATCGCCTTCACTGGGAAATAGGAAATGACAATTGGCCCAGACTGCTTGCCAGTGTCTTTCGTTAAACCCTCGTACTTCTCAAGAGCAGGCATCGCAGGAATAGTTGAAGCAGGGGTGCCGAAAAAGGTGGGGACGGAGCCCATTGGTGTCAAGGTGGAACTGGGGAACGAACCAGAAAATGAGCCGCTGAAAGTGTATGTTGGGCCTGCCGTGCTTGCCGGCATGTTGAAAGAAGGTGGGAAAGTTGAAGCAGAGGTCGAAAAGGTAGTCGGGGCCGAGTATGTCGTCGGCAAGCCCGTGGAAGGGGCAGAGAGCGTCGTCGGAAAGCTTGAGGTTGTGCTGGGGAGCGCGCTCAAGCCTGGGTAGCTGGCCATAGAGCTTGCCATCGGAAGGGACGCACCAAGAGTGTAGCCCGAGGTGTAGCCGGAGGGTGCACCCATCGAGAAGCCAGAGGAACTACTCAAAGTTGCAGGATAGCTTGTAGCACCCGTTGCAGGATAGCTTGTAGCACCCGTTGTCATCAAGGGCGTGCCGAAGTAGTCCATACTGTTGTCGGCAAAAGCTGCAAACAGGGGCGATGCAATCTGCAGTAAGCTTGACGGTTGCTTGTAGATAGTCCGCTGTGTAGTTTTGCTGGCTTCAACACACGCTCACAGCCCAACTGGAAACTTGCGGACACAACTGAAATCGTGTTCCAGCCAAGCATCATTTTCGGTGACACGGCTGTTTAGCACGATTCACGGCCCCACTTGATACGATTGTGCAGCGCGAATCTGCCCTGCACGTATTGGACGAAGACCGCTTCTTACTCGAGTGGGTTTGACAAAATTGTGGACGCACACAGGGATGCAACTCGGCCAGGTGCTTCACACACTTGGATGAAAGCGAGCGACACAGCTAGCAGCGATTGGGAAACATCTCAAGGATAAAAATACATTCAGCATCAGTCAAGCACTGTACACTCAACACGCGCCGGTGCGGCACCTTGATAGGGGGTCGCAGGTTCAAGGTGTGTGCAACAAAAAGTGTGTTTTTCGCAGCAAGATCTGCAAATGACTTCAAACGTGCTGCCCTGTCAAGCTGCACTGCGCAACAGCGGTTTCCTGTACGCGCACTTTTCCAAAAGAAATCCTTGCTTCTGCAAGCCACTCAAGACAGACAGGCGGTGCTTCACAAAACTTGGGTTGCTGTGTACTCCCAAACCTTTCAGCTCGCTTTCCAACAGGCGCTCTCTTTGGCTGCCCATGTCATGCTTGCCTGGCGACTGAAAGGCCCAAGTGCTATATCCACTGAGAAGACGTTGAACACAGAGCAATAAAATGACGGAAGCGATGTGCCAAATGCAACGGGGAGCACCAAGTGTTGTGTGCATACTGCGGCAAGTGGGTGTTCTATTCAGCGTGGATATGCAGAGGAATATAAGGAATGGTACAGGATGGAAGGTCGGTCCAGCTGATATCACGTGCCCGCGACGCGGCTTCCGGCGGCGGTTTACCCGCCAAATCTTTATGCTTTCTGAAGGGGCTTGTTAGATTGGAAGATGTGAACAGCATCGTGCGCCAAAATTTATTGCTTTGCCTGAGAGGTTTCGCAAGGTTTACATCCCTCCATCCTTGGT
This sequence comes from Eutreptiella sp. 'Long Island Sound 2002', assembly GCA_964036045.1. Taxonomy (NCBI): domain Eukaryota; phylum Euglenozoa; class Euglenophyceae; order Eutreptiales; family Eutreptiaceae; genus Eutreptiella; species Eutreptiella sp. 'Long Island Sound 2002'. Next base: position 53,360,079 of record OZ038385.1, read on the forward strand.
CCTTGGCTGGCTATCACATCCCCATGGAATGTTGAACCCTAGCTGAAAGGTGCTTCTTGAGATTCACAACAACACTCTCGGATGTGCCTAGCATGTGGGTGCCGCAAACTTGTCGGCGATCCTCGAGACGTCGCGTCAGATGATCATCGGGACGGTGAGCTCAGGGCTTGGACAATTTGTCCTTTTGGGCCTTGGAGAAGTTTATTTGAGGTTTTCCTGATTGTCTATGTTTTTTTGCCTTATGGAAAATTTCCCATCTTGTTGATGCGTGCCATTGTTGCCGCTTACGTGCACACAAGCTCCACGCATCGGGGGCTTGCCTCATAGCTCCACACTAGACGATAGCTCTGCCCTCATGCCGCGCCTCGCCCACTATGATGGACGAGATGCATGGGTGTAGCGAATGGAGTCCTTTAGTGGTACGACAGCCACTACCATCCATAGCTTGTGCCTAGAAAACATGTGGTTGCACTAGTTTGTGGCAGAGGTGAGGACTAACGCGGGGTTGATTGTTGGATTATTGTTGTCGAGACACGTGTTGCCATCGTATTTGAGTAAGCCCGTCACTTTGGTCGAAACAATTATTTCCGCAGAGTATGTCATCTTCAAGCCTTATTGAACAACCACAACAAGCCACCACTATCCTTGAACAAGCGTCGACTTCCACGCAACTGCGAAGAGAATTTTGTGATAGTGCCATCAACTTTGCTGTATTGCGCCACACGAAGTCTTGGGAATGGAGGCGGTCGTTCTCCATTGGGTCGAACGAAGGTCCTTTAAACATTCCCACCGTGAGGACTCCTATTTGCGAAGAAATTATGGTGGTGTTCACCTCCGTGAAGGCGCGTCCCACGAGTGTCCCATGTGTTTGTGGGTCCGGGGACTTGGAAGCTGCCTTTTCAATGCCTGAAAAGGCCACTTTGGATTTTCACACCTTGTTCAACTGCTGTTCTACTTGCGGCTCGCGTCCCGCTGCACTAGTTTGCATGTGGTGTTGGAAAGGATTTTGTGAAGAACACGCTCATGATCACTTCCATGAGCTTGGGCATCGGTATGGTTGCCCCCCCTCAATCCCGTTCTCTATACGTAGCACCACATTCAAACGGTAACAAGTGCTCACTTCACAATGAGTCAACGTGGCGCCTACGAATGGGCTCCTCGGCCCAAGCATAGGGAATGTGTGGAAGTAAGCTCGATTACACATTGTGTCATGAAGAAAGTTGCCTCTCTCGATGTTATCTTGTGCAGGGTGTTCATTTCGTACACGTTTTCGTCCTACGAAGAGATCTTTTTCTGCAACAAATGTGAGGTATTCCCTTGGTTTGCTTGGCGACTTCCTTCGTGTAGGGGCTTGGATTGCTCGCAATTGGGGGGAGCAAACTCACCACGGCTAATCAAGTGTGGAGTTACGGACAGGGAGTCCCGAGTCAGCGCTACCCTCCCCTCCAATATTCTATCATGCGGGATAGGTTTTTGGAAAAATGTCACGAAGAAAAGTGCGTCGCTTTTTTTACGCATAAGTGTGGCCACGACGCCCCAAACCGTTACATCGTTGTCATTTTGTACGAGGCGGGAGAGGCGACTACCCGGTGCCCTATTTGAGAATATTAGTGAGATCAAGGCGAGGATTCGTTTGCGGAACGCCAAACTACATGGATTTTGTCCTTGTTTGTTACCATGTGGTTACGTGTGTGGTGGTTGTTGACGCTGTGCGAAAATTTTGCTGTCCATGTCGTTGAGGAAGGGCCGATGGTGCAAAAACAACTCCACCAAAGGTTGGCTCATGCAGCAGTTGCTCGCATCTTCCCTTTTTGACATGCCCGAATTTCGGGACGCAAAGTCACACACCCTTATCGTAGGCATTCAAATGTTTGGAGGATTACGATGAAGTCTTGGAGGCGTTGTGTGACACAAAAGGGATGTATTGCAACACTGCTGTCCGTGACAAGCATTCGGAGTTCTACACAACCCAAAGCGTCCACTTCCTTGCGACGATCATGCAGGTGGGTTTTCGAGGCATATTATGAATGGCTGAATCGGTGCTTTTGCGTACTTGCCCGTGCTCCCCTGTAAATCGTTGCCTTAGCATCGGTTGGGCACCGAACGTCCCCAAAGCGCAGGTATCAGCGAGTGCGTGTTGCAATGACTTCTCTTCATTACGAAACGTTGGATTGATCCGCGGATCGATCGAAACTCTCCACGCGCGTACAGGTGGTTGGTTGTCGGGGGATGGAGGGCGGCAGGGGTTTGAGGTCTTATGGTGGTGATGTTCGCTTATCATCATATATGATGGTTGGGAGGCGAAGGGGGGGGGGGGCTTGGCGGGGGGACGGACCAACCATCCGCCAAGCGCGCTTTGTCGGATGAAAGTGTCTTTACGCAACAGACGCAAGGCGTTTGAACCGAAGACAACATGGAATTCCGTTGACAAACCCTGTTGAACCGGCATTCGGCAACATCATGCCTTGCCGCTAGTGTCAATTGGTGAGAGGGCAAGAACATGTGTGAACGAATGCGCTGCACGAAGCATGCTCGTAATATTGTGTGGCTGGAGGTTGCACGGACCTATTGAATCTCATTTCGTTCTTGATTAGGGGTGGCGCGCATCACAAGAGGACACTTATCTCATAGCCCCAGAAATGACACTACGTGGCTTCTCTCTTGGTGCAGGTTTCCATTCCTTTTCCAATTCTCGTATTGCTGAGACGGAGGCATTTGTGCGTTGTAGTTGTGGTTGTGGTGCCTGCTGTTGTGTGGTTTGTGGTTGCTCTAAGGGGGGGGGATATTTGTAATCGTCGTCGTTGTCGTTGTTGTGGTTGGTGGTGGTGGTGGTACTGGCCGACTTAGACCACTTGGTCGGGCCGGGTCCTACGGCAGCTGCTGCGGTGGCTCGTGGCCAAGATCCCCAAAGATGTCTAAGACGAGTGCCGGGCCACAACCGAACGGAAGGCAAGCACCCTCACCTATGAGGACTTGTCGGTATTGCTGCTAGAGGTGGTGGTGGTGGTGGTGGTGGTGGTGGTGGTGGTGGTGGTGGTGGTGGTGGTGGTTGTTTCATCCCGGGAATCCTTTTGAATGTTTGACCCGCCAGATAACAACGATCCACATTTCTGCACGTGTCGGATCGCAAATGAAACTCATCATTGTGTACCAACTCTTATGTGAACGAGTACGTGGTTGATTCAACCCCTGCCCAACGACAACGACGACGACGACGACGACGACGACGACGACAACAACAGGCCATAGTCACACGTTCGCTGGCACTCGAATGTGAGACTAAAAAGTGGGTTTGTAGGGCGGATGGACCTCATCGGCAGCGGGGAAATCCGGTGATATCATCATTTCGAGTTTAGTGAGTGGAAGTGAATTGATGACGACACGTCAAAATGCATCATCATTTGTCGTTGGATGAATGCTTTAACACCCATTGGCAACATAAATGTAAGGTGAGACATAGCCGCTTGATTTTATTGCAATGCCAATGTACAATGAGGCCATGGAAACAATGTGCACGTGCATGATTCTGTTCTCCACGTGCACCCGGTACACGTGCACATCAAGGCTACCAATGGCTTTCGAATGCTTTGCAATATCCACACAAGATGGGTGTGAACGATTTCGTGGCAATGCTCCATAAGCAACGGTATGGTATGGTATGCGATCACCATGCCATGTTGGATGCCGAGTACCAATTGTATGTGGTTCTTGTTGTTGTTTGCCAAATCATCTTATAGTGTTTGATGGCCATGGGGGAGATGTCGTGGCGCGATATTGCACAGACAAGTTTTATGAAATATTAACCCAGACGGTATGTCGAGGCTCTTTTGCATTGGCTTTGCACGTGGCGTGGCCCCAGATTTAGAAGCAGCTTGGCTGACGCTTTGGGGCGAAGAGAAGTTGTGAGACAAGGACGTTTTCCCTGGCGTGTGCTCTCAAGACGCAAGGAGAGCCTAATGATGCATTCCTCCTTATAGCCTAGTGGTTCTTTTTTATTAGGCCATTGTGCTGCTTTGTGTTAATTTATGGTTTCTTTTGGCACAAGGCGTTGTTCCGACCGGTGTCTAGTGCTTTTATGTGCCCTGTTTGTTGGTCGAGGTCAATGGTGGGTGGGAAGGTGTGGGTGGGTGGTTCGGGGGGTTGCGGTTGTATGGGACATTTTGCCCGTTTGAACCATGGCCGGCTTTAGGCAAGGTTAGAGGCTACATGTCCCCTTGTGCATCCTACCATGGGTTTACCGTCAAAGTTCCCGATCTCATCACTCTGCCCTCTTCGGGGATGCCACAGGGTCCTTGAGGCCGCCACAAACGTCCGCGGCAGTTGGATTACAAAAAATGGCCACACAGTGCATAAATACACGAGCGCTCATCCCACATGGCCCAAGCAAGTCCCTCTCATCGGGGACCCAAAAATTTTTTTCGTCTCAAAATCGTCCAAATCGCGAAATTCCAAGGATTTTGCGCTTTTTGACCCCCCCCCCCCAAAAAGGGGGGGGGTTCATCCCCCCCCACCGTATGACGAGTTTCGTGTTATTTCTTGGTCATTTCTGTCGGTCAGCCAGCGTTCGGTCATTTATTGGAACCGTCCGTCCGTCCGTCCGTCCGTCCGTCCGTCCACCTCTCTCTCTCTCTCTCTCTCTCTCTCTCTCTCTCTCTCTCTCTCTCTCTCTCTCTCTCTCTCTCTCTCTCTCTCTCTCTCTCATTGTCTCGCTTGCTCCCTCGCACTCTTCCTCTCTTTTGATCGCTCGCTTGCCCCCTCCATCTTGCTCGCTGGCTCTCGCTAACACGCTCGCGTGCCGGTCTCTTGCACGCTCCTTTTTTTGCTGCAGTTAAGCACGTACCCCTGCCCCGAGACAGTGGATGAGGAGGTCCAGGTGCTCCCCGATCTGCTGAGAAGAGTGTTTTTAGAAACGGATCAAGCTTTAAAGAACGAGGTACATCCTGTGCCATGGATGCCCCTCTTGGCCCCAGCCCTGACTCAAGGCAGCGGCCAACCGCCGTGATTGATCGGAACATGGTGCCAGCGTTGCTACTGCTCCTCTGTTGAGCCTCCTGTTACGCCTCCTTGTCTGTTACTTTCCACTCACCCAAACCTCAGCTTCTTTTCTCTCAGGATTGACTATCCGGGAGAGGATCCAAATGTGCCTCTACGGCACTGGAAAAATTTCTGCCAAACATAAAACGTCGTCCACAATCCAAGACCTGTGGCACCCTCCTTCCCGTTTTTCAAAGTGCTGCTAAGCCGGTTGCCTGGCCGATTCTTACTGAAACTCCATTTGGACTTCATTTCATTTTCGTATCATGATGAAATGGTGTTCCTGCTCTGCACCTCCCAAGCCGCCAAGGGGTGGACGCAGCATTTGTAAACAGAGGGACAACATTTTTTCCCCCAGTGGTTTGGGACAAGCAACGTAGACAATTTATTTCTAAAAACCCATGCCAGTGCGTACACACGGAAGCACCAGCCGGAACACTTACCCCCCCCCCCCCCAACCCGCACCACTTCTCTTCCCCTCCTTGCTCAACATTTTTTCCATCTTGCAGCCTTTGACAGCAGAGCCCGGCATTTGTGCAGCGTCACCACCAGGGAGTAGCAAGGGAGACCAAACAGGGCATGAAGAAGTTCAGAGTCAGCAGTGCTATGGAGGGCTGTTCTTTAAGGAATGGCATGTTTTGTTGACTAAGGACTGCAGAATTGCGACGGGTCGTCAGCTGACAGCAGTCACCGGTCGGCCTGTGCTTTGGGCCGTCAGGGGCGCGTATTAGGCCAGCTGTTTTGAGGACTCCATTCCCATTGCAATTTACCTTCGGGGGTACCCAAACAGCCATGTGGGGTTTCAGCCTCTTTTATCATGGAGTGTCGGGTTCTATTGCTGTCTCCCCAGTTGTGTGTTTGTTAAACAATGGTCCGGTTGCACTAGTTCCTTTGCCCAGGACCAGAAGGAGGGGGATGCAGGGCGGGATCCTGCAAAGCGCCGCCAGGACCAGGGGGAGGGGGGGTCAGGCCCCATCAACCCAACAGCAGCATTTAGCAGGCAGCAAGCAGTGGACAGCATGCAGCCAGCAGCAAGCAACCCATCCGCCATGTTGAGCTGTTGTATGAACCGAACTGAGGAACAAGCCCGTTCCCCTTCCACAGCGATCTTCCTTTTCATCAGGAGTGTGGCTGCCGGGGCGAGATTTTCCCAGCAAGTAGCAGACAGTGATGACGTTGGCCACTGAGTAGGAAAGCCTGAACCCGGAACCCCATGCAATGCAGTAGCTGAAGTACCGGGTGCCGAGATTAAAGCAACAGCTGCACACACAACGGAGCGAATGGAGCTGAAAGAGATAACGGGGGCCTGCTCAGGGCCTGCTCAGGGCCTCCATATGTCTCACGGGTTCCTACATCAACCTGGTGGAGTATGGCTGCCGCATGTGCCCACTGATGTCCAGAAGCTTCAGTGCGACATGCTGCATGCTGCATGTCCTATTGCAACTTGGCAGGGTGTATGTTGTAATACGTGTAATTTTTTTTTGTGGAAATTGCGTGTAACAAAAAAATCGTCACGCCGTGTAATTTTTTTTCGCGGTTTCTACACAAGTTTGCTGCAAAAAATTTGCACAACTTGACAATTTTTTTTACACGTGTTTACCGCAAAAAAAAAAGAATTACACGACGTGGCAATTTTTTTTACACGCGTTTACCAAAAAAAAAAACTACACAATTTTACCGTAAAGAAAAAAATTACCAATACTGAAAATGCATGCATGTAGCCACCTGGCCCACCTATGGGGCACTGCTGATTTTGTCCCCCGCTCTGAAGCTTTGGGGACCCCCTTGGCCGAAATAATTTTGGGGCACGGGCAGGGCCTAGGGGGTGGTTCCCTAGGCGCTCAACTGTGATTTTTATGGCCTTCTATTTCGGGTTGCTATGCTAATTGGACTTTCTGGGGGTTACTTTCAACTCCGGCTTGGCTTTTCTCCCTCTTTTGTGTGTGACACTTCCCCTTTGCTTATGTGTGTGGATGTGCACAATGGGGTGCCCAACTGTGTTCCATCATGAATGCCCCTCATGTAAGTGCACTTTCTGACCCGTTTCTAATTTTTTTCGTCGTTTGGTGCACATATTGTGGGTTGAGGATAACCCAAGGACCGCTGTTGTGGTTCTGTGTTGTATGTATGTACATTCGGAAGCACACCTCAACAACCCCATGTGCATGCGTGCTAGTGGGGGGTGGCCCTGACACTATGTTGGCCGCCCCCTCATACCCCCAAGGGGGGTATGGGTGGCAATTTTTCCAACAAGACAAACTTTGGGTCCGAGTGTGAGGCTGCATCACTCGCCACTTGGTAACATAGCAGAATACTTTTTTTGGTTGAGTTGTGGCTAGGATGTCTCCGTTGCAAGGCAACAATGCCAGTTCGGAGCGTTGAATGTGTGGTGTAAGTGGGGAGAGGTGCTTGTAGCTTGGCACTGTGTGGTCCAAGGCCACCACCTCAAGTTGCTATGGCCATACCTACACACGTGCCTCCACCCCCAACCGGCAATTGTGTTTGCAACTTCAATATTCCAGCCGGAGAGGGGGGGGGGAGAAAACCGATGACCAGGGATGCGTGGGGCTCCTCATTAGTGTGGAGTTGCGATGCCCAACCCCCTTGTAAAGCGGGCTAAGCGAAATACCATTAAGAAAGTCTATATATACAACGGGGTAACATGCCCTTTTGCATGTGACAGGTGCAAAGCCCAATAGAGCTTGTAGTCTTCCTACATGCCTATCTTTTTTCAACCCTCAGATTATCTAGTGGGATTGTCTAGTGGGTTGTTCGGTTATCTCTTTCTCATATTGCCCTGTTTTTTGACCAAGGGGATTCCTAAAAAAAAACCAAGGCTTGAACGGACAACCCATTGAGGTGTATCGGGCCATTGGTGGTGCTACAATGGCCGAATGGAAAGCCACATTGCGCAAGATTGAGGAAGGGACCTCAATTATGCGGGAGAAATTTGTAGCCTTTCTCCGTATCCACCACGTGACAGCCGAAGGTTGTACTTGTGCTAACTATTGCACGTTTGCAATGTGTGAGGGTGTGTTGTTGTGGCTCCTCGTACGGGAGCCAAAATTAAAGGTACCCTCTCGGTTCTCATGGGAGATTGTTCCCCAACTTTTAAGTTGGGCCGTATTGAGTGCAAGGTGACCGCAACTGCCAAGCCATCCAGAAATGTTTCCACCTGCCAGTCACAGAAACTTGCATCACAAAAAAAAGAAGGCGCCTGCAAAATGCCGCAGGAAGGTGGTGGCCGGTAGTGGTACCAATAGCGGTGCTAATGTCTCCGCGCTTGCTCAAAAGGCACCCAATGATGGTGGGTCTGAGTCTACTAATCTTGCTGCGCCCCAAAAAGTCGACAGCATGGAGGTGCATCGGAAGAATTGGCATGGCCTAAATCTCTTTCGGCCCTCTTATGTGTGTGGCCCATGTCACCGGGTTGTGTACCTATGGTGCATGCATTGTGAAGAGTGTGGGTTTTGCTTGCCCACTTTGGAGTGTCCAGTTTGTGGCAGGGCCCACCCTAACATGGACAATTGGTTGTTTCAAAAGTGGTGTCGGGAGGTAGACGTTGAGGAGGTTTTGGCCACCACCCTCCCAAAGGAACAGGTGTCTAGTGACGAGGAGTTAGACCTCCTTTCTAATCCTCTTTTGGCCTCTCCCCTGGGTAAGGAGCTGAAGAAAACAGACTTCCAATCATGTGATTCGGAGGTGGGCCTCTTGCATCTTTGGGCCTCCTACGGCCCCTGTGCCACGGCAAAAGGAGAAGGGAAAGAAGGCCTTGCCAAGTGCACCCGTTGTCGGCCCTCCCACTTCCAAAATGTGTACTTGGAGAACCATCTCGAGCGAAACAACCCCTCTGGGGGTGGGAGATTGGTTGGCGGACAAGGATATCTTGTGTTGGTTGAACCAAGAGCTCTGCCACATGGAAATCGATGAATAACGTCCGTGGACGCTTGCGGTTCCTTATATCAAGAGACTGTCCAAGTGCATGCAGATGGTTGAATCTGGCACCACACTAGACAACATGGCTTGGTGCCCTCACCACATTTTTGTGGTCAGTAGTGATGCCAAGGAAGGGTCGCACTGGTTTGTGTGTGCCTTCGATTGTCGTGTCTGGTTGGAGCGGTTCGTTATTTGGGTTTGGGAACCCTTAAGCTCCATTCATTTGATTGGTTCTCTCTTGACGGCAATCAAGCAGCTTTGCTTAACCACCAAGCACGGGGCCTTGGGATTCCAAAAGGACAGTTGGTCTTGTGGTTTTCAGAGCTTGCACATCACAAACCTGGTGGTGGATCACCAGGGTGCTTTTTCGGATGTGCCCCTCACCCCAATGGGTCCCGGTTTCGTGGACCATGTTTTGGGCATCGTTAATGCTGATCGGGTCATTGAACCGCCCGGTGATGATTTGGAGGGTGTGACTCAGCTTCCTTGCCCTCCTAAGCCTACCCCCCCCTAGCACCCAAGTTGAAGGTGCATTTTCGGGGATCGAGGAGAGTGCTCAGGCCACGCCCACCCCACTCAAAGGCAAGGAGGCCTCCGCTGAGCAAAGCGCGTAAGGCCCGGAGGCTAAGGCGCAACCTTCCATGGCCACTCCCACAGAGGAGGACACCCGTCCCAAGGTCCTCATCCGTGGAGAGTGGCACAAGGTGCCAGATGGCTACGTGAGAGATGCATCTAGCCAGCTGGAGCGTGACCAGCGTTTCATCAATGAGCTAGTAGCGGAGTTGTGCGCCGCTTGTCAGCTTAACCCCAGCCGTGGTGCGAAGCCCAAGTCCAGCAACACAAAAGCTGACTTGATCTACAAGCGAGCATTTTGCAACTACTTGTAGTGGGTGCATGTTTTGTGGGCTATATTTTCCTCCGCCTGTTTGGTGTACCAATGGTGGAGTGTATAAGCATGCTATTATGTTGGCCCCATCCCAGTGCCTTGGTGGCCTATAATGGTGGCACTAACGTTGGCCATGGCCCTGTCACGACTCTTTTCTTGAGCGTGGTTTTGTGTCTAGTGCCAATGACACCATGTGATATGATTGTTTGCTTTGCAAACTTGGGTTTCATGTCATGCATGTTTTGTTTCATGATTCAGAACTCAGAACAAAATCAGGCTCAAGAAACGAGTCCTAATACGGCCATGCCCAACGTTAGTGCCACCATTATGGGACACCAAGGCACCGGGGCGGGGTAAAAATGATAGCATGCAATATAATGTAGTTTCAATCACAAAGCAAAACAAGGGTATTCAGGCATATTACGGTCACCGACACACTGTGACGGGTCGAGCTCCCCTAGGTGAACCCACGCCTCCACGATCTCTGGCCATTTGATGAACCTTTCGGGAGCCATTGTGGCCGGGACTTGCGTGGGGTTTTTGGTGACCTAGTCAAGTCGTCGTTCTTCAGAACCCAGTACTGACGGCCGGATTGGGACATCTTGTCACTCCTGGGGCATGTCCACACCCAGTGCCTCTCGATAAGACCATGCTGCCTGAGGTTTTACAGGGTCCCATTGGTGACGAATCGGATTTGACCCACTCCCCATGATGCACCTCAAAAAATTCGACTCCATCAACGCCTTTAAACCTCTTTTTCATTACCTTTTTCACGCATGCCCCTGCAGGAGTAAGGCCATAGGTGAAGTCAAGGTTGGAGGAGGCCTGTTTTGACGAAGTTGAGTCAGACTCGTATCAATTCTTGTAACAGTAGACTAAAGAGTACGTTAGCATCCACAGGGCCTCCACCATTTGAATCGCTGCCGTATTCATCTCCACGGGTCTCGGTGGTGTAGATGGATCACCCCCCATCGGCGTATCTCCCGTGGCCGCCACAATTTCGGTCCAGATAGTTTCATCCTTCCGCTGATCCTCGGACAAGGCAAACAGAAGGGGCTTCCGCGATTCGTCGTTCCACTGGTGGGTCAATTGCATTCTCTCGACCGGCAACGGTTCCTTCAGGATGGCACATTTGAGGAAGTAGATGGTCCTGGTCACCCATTGCGGATAGTTCCAAACTCCAGACAGTTTGTGAAGTTCCTTCAGCGATAGTGGGGGGATTTTGTCCTCTCGTTTTTCTGGGGCTTCCGACAGGTGATTCACTTTTTCTGTGAGTGATTGGATCAAATCCGCTTGGCCTTGGAGCAGAGATAATAGCACAGGATCGGTCACAGTAGGATTCGCCTTTGGTTCTTGCGACACTCGTTCGAAGTTCCCAGATCCCACATTCAACGTTACTTTTTCCGTCATTCTGTATCCAATGATGCGGTCCACAAGCTAATCCTCTGACCCATGGAAACCCACAACCCCTGCAAAGCCCTCCAGCCACTTTGATTTGTTATCACCCAACTGTCTGAGGGATTTGTTGATACGTACCTTTGCCCTCGCCCAATCCGTGGCAGATGTGTTCTCTCTTACAGCATCGTGAACCCCTGCCTCCAGGTAGTCTCCAAATTCCATGCAGTCAGACATCAGTGGCAACCCTTGGGCAAATATTAAAAAGTGCCGGTACACTAGATGTTGGCCATGGCCCTATCAGGACTCTCTTCTTGGGCCTGATTTTGTGTCTAGTGCCAATGACACCATGTGATACTATGTTGTGTTGGCCGAGTCTCAACGAATTGGTGGCCACACATAGTACTAGGTGCACTGTGGACTCGGTGTCCCATCGTTAAGGTCACTATGGGGTGCCGTCCAGAACCGGCAAGTGTACATATTGCGCAGAGATCGCAAAAGTTGCATTTTTTTCAATTTTTCAATTTTTTTTCAATAATTTACATGACTAACGGCAAAAAAAATTCATTACACGCATGTACCGCAAAAAAAATTACATGACTTGACGTTTTTTTTTGTACACGAGTTACATTTTTTACCGTGGCAGGCCTCATCCTGCTGGTGCGACGTGTGAGGAGGCCCACAGGTTGTTCATCGCCCAAAAGTTTGGACAAAGGGACGATTGTCCACAAAAAGCGTTCAACCGGCCCGTTGGTTTGCCTGGCGGGGGAATGAACCCTGCTCATGGCGACTGCATCGCCAATGTTCAGTGCAGTTCTATGGGTGATGGAAAGGGCACACGGGGTGACTGTGGCAAGTGTTGGTTAGTGGTGATCCAATGGGTTGTGTGCCCCAGCAACCAGCCACCGTGTGTACTGAGAATGCAAGGGTTGCGTTCATAAGATGCATCCCCCTAAGAGGTGGCTAGGGAGCTCTCCACATGGGTTGTGCCGCACCTGTAATGGCATTCACAATATCCGCTGCAACTTTTGCACCCCCCCTTGCTCTCCGAAAAAAATCCAGGGGCAAAGTGCTACATGGATGATCAACATTCAACATTCCAAAGATTTGGTACCTTGACTACCGTATGATCGAAATGATCAAAACACATCTGCAAGTTTCTTTGCACCCCCTTTTCTATTTTACCCATTTTGGCTGCAGGGATATGAGCTGGGGGGGGGGGTTGACCAACCATCGAATTTTCCGAAATTGGAATGTGACCAGACGGGGGTCCAGGCTTAGGTGTTGCTACTCTCGGGGCTTTGCCAAAAGGCGAGAATTTCACGCGCCGCTGAATAGCCTTCACAACATCCGTTGCAGCCTTTTCAGATCTGTTCGTCAAATTTGGTCTTCTTCAGCTGCTGAAATTGAGGCGTACAGGTAATACTCGTAGTTGTGGGTGTAGTTGCTCAAAGCGTAATCAGAAGAGAGGGGCGACGAGCAAGAGCGCACTCGTCACCCCTTTGGCCAAGTGCCTCCTCAGCAAGTGCACGCCTGGCTTGTGCCCCTGTTAACCCGCTGTGGAATGCAGGGGGAAAGAGACGATATCTGCGCTTGTGGGACAACATGTACAGCGGTGCTGCTGACCCCCAAGGTGGTGTTCTGTGCCAACATCGGAGACAGTCGAGCCGTGTTATGCCGCGGCCATACCGCAGTGGACATATCGAAAGACCACACGCCCGATGATGAAGGAGAGAAGGTGTGACTGACCCATCGACCGACCCGCTGGCGCAAAAGACACCAAGGCTGATTAGTTGTGTGCTGCTGGCGCCGTTGCGTGCCCCCACCCCCTTTCGCTCGGCCGGTTCCCAGCTCTCGATTTTGGATTTTGGGAGATAGCCCGCCGGCGGGCATTTCTACCGGTCGGGTGCATGGTCAGCCGCAGACGCACTGCGCCGGCCGTGTTGAGCGAGAGGCTCTCCGTACACAACACTCGCTGACCGCTGCACTACACACTGCCGCAAGGCACCGCCGGCACTGAGCGGCCCCACACAACAAGGCTCCTCCCATACACCACCAAATGTCGTACGGGAGGTACCCACGGTGGAATCGGGCGCCCCGGGCCGTTAGCGTCCGGACTGGCCGCCGTGGCGGAGAGCGTCGGTGATGTGATTGTACTGATGAGGCACATGGGGACCGAAGAAATGTTGACCTCATCCCTCCCCCAGCCCAGCCCCCGTCCAGGACACGGTCCCGGACTGTCTGCCCCTTTTACGATCCCCCCTCCCCAGCCCCCAGGGCCCCCTTCAGACCCTCCGTCTTGGGGGTGTGGGCCCTGGAGACACTCTCAGCCCGAACTGGGGGCCGCTGCTGGAGGGGCCACCCACAGTGCCACTCGCCTCTCGTTTTGCCGGTGGTCTCCATCGCCGAAGCGCTGGATTGTGTCCGCCAGACCCATCTTCAGCCTTGATGCCCCCACGGTAGTGTCCGGACACGGGGGGGACGTCTCCTCGGTCCCGGTACGCGACTCCCCCCCCCCCCCTCCCTGCCCTCCGGGCCCACTTAGTTACCAAGGGTCAGTGGCTACGGGCCATACATACGGTCGCGCCAAAGGCGCCCAAAAAATTTGTCCCTTTTGCTGGGGACCCCCGAGAATGCAAGGGTTAGGCAGCGACCAGCTAGTCCTCTAGAGAAGCCCTCCTCGGCGGCTACCCCCCCCAAAACCCCCCCCTGGGGGCTTTCGGCCCACTTCTACTGGGGGGGGGAGTCGCGTACAGAAGCGAGGAGACGTCCCCCCCGTGTGTCCGGACAGGGGGCCGTTGTGGGGGCCCAAGACACCCGCGCCAGGAGGGCCCCACGGGGCCGCGCCGTGCACTGTGTCCCCCGCAGGTGCGGATCACGCACGCCGGGGCCTCTGTCTATGAGGACGGCCGCATGGACGGGATCTTGTCGGTCTCGCGGGCCTTCGGGGACATCGACTTCAAGCAGGCGGGGGGGCTGGGGCCCGAGAAGCAGGCGGTGACGGCGTACCCGGGTGTGCCATGTTGTTGCTGCCGTACGTTCCCTGCCATTTGCTTCCTCCTGACCCGGTGCTGCGCGTTGAGTACCCTCCCAGGCCATGGCTTAGTGGCGAATTGTACCGAGACCAAGAGGGGGGGGGGTGTCAGAGGCCAAAAACTTTTTTGTGTACCAACAATCGACCTCCAATTCGGGCCTTTTTGATAATTTCATTTTTTTCCTGAGGAAAAGTTTTCTGATGTAGGGGAAGGGGAGAAGGTTACGAGTAGCCAATGGGATTGTTGTTGAGGTTTGGGTTGGTACCTCTTGTTGATATCGGGCGCTGGCCATATGCGGTTGCCCAGAAGGATGTGTTGGATCCGCATTGCTTGGGTAGACGCGCTGCCCCCACGACTGAGTTTGCATTGTTTGGGACAACGGCACATCCATCTGCTTCAATTGGCTGAACCCCGTGTACGTATGCTGCGGGTCCGCCCCAAGCGGGTCAGGTGGAGGAACCTAGGCTGCCATTGCCGCCCCCCCCCCCCCCCCCGGGCAACGCTAACCCGTGGCTTGCATCCCCACCCGCCCAAACAAACTCCCCTGATATTGGTTTGAGTAGTGTGGATCATGGGATGCCCAGCCCATTGCAGGCTATTATGGGCTGTGACGAGCTATGATGAGCTGTGGTTCAGGTGATGTTTTGGCTGAAATGCGCCGTAGTGGGCGGTTGCTCGGTGCGGGGGTTTGGTAGTTTGTGGTGGCGTGTGACAGGGGCTGCGATGCCCATCATAACCCACCACAGGCCCTGGGCAGGGATCCCCACAAATGCTATGATCGCTATGCAGCCATGGCACTCCCAACTCAGACTCCTCAAGGCTTTCACAAAGTCCCCAAGCAATCAAGAAAAACACCCACCCAATAGGCTTGGGTCAAAAATGACAAGAACCTCGTCTGAATCAATTCCTTCGGTCGCAGCTGGAGATCACAATTAAATCACTTTTTTGCTCTCGGAGGCGCCCATTGCTCCGGGCGGCGTGCATCGCCACCGGACGGGGGGGGGGGGGGCGTGCGTGACTCTGCCGGATTGATGGCACAATGCGCCCTGGAGGGATGACATGATGTGGCAGCCCACTGGGATGGACGGCGCAGCACATCCTTCCGAGCGACACCGCATCGCGCCCCCTGAGCGATGATGCACCGCGCCGGCGTAGCATGCCCCCGGAGCAGCACGCCCCCCGAAGCGATGGGGCAGCTCGCCCCCTGGAACGACAAAAACGTCGGCGTAGCACGCCCCCCAGAGTGACGGTGCACTATACCCCCGAAGCGACAACGCTGCGCGCCTCCCGGGGCGATGGCGCAGCACTCCCCTCGGAGCAATGGCAAAGCACTCCCCCTCCCCGCAACGACAGCACACCATGCCTCCTTTGAGCAACGGCGCACCAGACCCCCTGGTGCAACCGCGCAGTGTGCCCCATGGAGTGGCGGCACAACACACCCCCGGGAGCGATAGCGCAGCACGCCCCCCGCGGAGTGACAGCAGCGCGGTGCGCCGTCGCTGCAGGGGGCCTGGTGTGCCGTCGCTTGGGGGGGCTAGCTGCGCCATCGCTCCGCGGGGGGGCACCATTACTCCTGGCGGCGTGGTGCGCTGTCGCTCTGGGGGGCCTGTTGCGCCGTCGCTGTGGAGTGTGTGCTGCGCCATTGCTCAAGAGGGCATGGTGTGCCGTTGTTGCGAGGGGGGTGGTGCTGCGCCATCGACGCGAGTACCGTGCTGAAGTGTGTGTGTGGGGGGGGGTGTTGCGCCAGCGCTCTAGGGTGTGTGTTGTGCCGTCGCTCCGGGGGGTGTGGTGCCCTGGCGCTCCAAGGGGCGTTCTGTGCCGTCGCTCCGGGGGTATGTGCTGTGCCGTCACTGCAGGGGGCACGCTGCGCCTTTGCTCTGGGGGGCATGCTCTGCTGTTGCTCCCGGAGGCGTGCTGCGCCGTTGCTCCGTGGGGGGCGTGGCGTGCCCTCCCTCCGGGGGGGGGGGGGGCGTCGCTCCGGGGGGCGTGGTGTGCTGTCGCTCTGGGGGGCATGTTGTGCCGTCGCTTCAAGGGGTGCGCTGCGCCATCGCTTTTCGGGGCATGCTACGCCGTCGCTCCAACGAGCGTGCTGTGCCATTGCTCCCGGGGCTGTGCTACGCCGTCACTTTGGGGGGCTGTGCTGCGCCATTGCTCCGGGGAGCATGATGGCGCAACAACCCCCACGGAGTCATGGTGCAGCACACCCCCCGGACCGACGGCGCAACACGCCCCTGCACGCCCCTCAGAGCTACGCCACAGCACCCCCCCCCCCCCCCCCCTCCTCGCGGAGTGATGGCGCAGTACGCCCGCCGAAGCGGCGGCTCACGAAGCCCCCCGGAACAATGGCGCACCACACCCCCCTCCTCCCAGACTGGCGGCGCAACACGCCCCCGGAGCGACGGCGCACCACGCCCCCCCGGACCGATGGCGCAGCAGCCCCCCCCCCCCCCCCGGAGCGATGATGTAGCACAGCCCCTGGAGTGACAGTGTAGCATGCCCCCCGGAGCAACGGCACACCATGACCCCCGGAGGGAAGGCGCACCACGTCCCCCTGGAGCGACAGTGCACCATGCCCCCCAGACCGACGGCGCAGCACGCCCCCGGAGCGACGGCACAGCACGCCCCCCAGACCGATGGCACAACATGCCCCCGCAGCGACGGTGCACCACGCCCCTCAGAGCTACGGTGCAGCATGCCCCCCGGAGCGACAACGTAGCACGCCCCCCAGAGTGACGCTGTCGCAGGCCCTCCAAAAGCAACGATGGCGCACCGTGCCCCTCAGGAGTAACGGCTCAGGAGTAACGGTGAAGCACGCCCCCCGAAGCAATGGTGCAGCACACCTCCCAGAGTGATGGTGCAGCACGCCCCCCCACAACGACGGCGCAACCCCCCCCCCCCTTTCCTCCTGGCGTGACGGCATAACAAGCCCACCGGAGCGACGGCACACCACGCTCCCTGGAGCGATGGCACATCATGCCTCATGGAGCAACGGCGCAGCAAATGTCCCCGGGAAAGATGGCGCAGCACGCCCTGCGCCGTCACTCCTGGAGGAGGGTAGGGTGCTGCGCTGTCGTTGCAGGGGGGCACATCCTGCCACATTCAGCACAGCCCCAGCACACCAACTACTGGGCTCCGCGAACGCGGAAACGCCAGCAGCAGGAGCACCGGCCGCAGCGGCCGACAGAACGCAGCGACCCAACACAACATGCGAAGGGAAGAAAGGGTGACTGTCCAGGCCCCGTAAAGAAACAACAACCAAACGGAATGTCACACAGGGGGGCATGTTGTGTGCCATCGCTCTGGGAGGTGTGCTGCGCTGCCACTCTGAGGGGCTTGCTGCACTGTCACTGTAGAGGCGTGCTGCGCCGCCGGTCTTGGGGGCCATGCTATGCTGTCGCGCCCGTGTGTGGTGCGCTATCGCTCTGGAACAACGACACACCCCGGAGCGATGGTGCAGCACACCCCCCGCACTGAGGGCTCACCATGCCCCCCGCAGCGACAGTGCACATCCCCTCCTGGAGTGACGGGGCGCTGCACGCCCCCCGGAGTGACGGTGTAGCGAGCCCCCTGAAGCGACGGCACATCATGGTCCCCGGAGGGACGGCACACCACGCCCCCGAGAACAATGGTGCACCACGCCCCCTAGAGAGACGGCACTACACGCCCCCCTAGAGAGACGGCACTACACGCCCCCCTAGAGAGACGGCACTACACGCCCCCCTAGAGAGACGGCGCACCGTACCCTTGGGGGCAACGGCACGGCAAGCCCCCCGGAACGACGGTGCAGCGCGCGCCCCGGAACGACGGTGCAGCAAGCCCCCGGGGCGGATTGTGCCACCCCCGGAGCAATGGTGCAACCCCCCGCCCCCCAGCGACGGCGCAAGACGCCCCCCAGACTGACAGCGCACCACTCCCCCCGTAGCAACAGCGCAGCACCCCCCCTTCTTCCCTGAGTGACGGCGTACCACGTCCCCCGGAGCGACGGCGCACCACACCCCACGGAGCGACAGAGTATCAGGATCCTTGAAGAAACAGTGCCACAAGCCCCTGGGAGCACCTGCTCTAAGGGGCAAGTGCCGCTTAGAGGGTCGTGTGTCGCTCCTACGTGTGTGTGTGTCCCTTTGGGAGGCGTGTGCCACTTTGGGGGGGCGTGTGTTGTGCCCTAGGGCGCACGTCCCCTTTGATGGGGGGGGGGATGCGTCGCTCTTTGGGGGGGGGGGGCTGTGCGTCGCTCTGGGTGTGTGCATTGCTCTTGGGGGGAGGGGCGGGGATGCATCACTCCAGGCGGTGTGTTGCTCTGCAGGGTGTGCGTTGCTCTGAGGGTCATGCGTGGTCTTTGTCAACAAGCACTACAACAAATTAGCTTATGAGATCATGGGCTCTCCCAATAAGATCACCCGAAGGTGTTTTTGGAGGGTAATTCACGTCGCACGCGTCAAGGGCATACACCTTGAATATGATTGGCCAACTTGTCATAAAGTGAAGGGAAAGGGCCACAGTCACAAAAATACTTTTCGGAATATACCTTGAGCCAAATATTTTTTGGATCAAGGTTATGCTTGAACAAGGGGGGCAAAAGCTCTTTGTCACAGGAAGCACAAAGACGTTGATAAAACGATTTTGCGGGGTGTTGCAGTCATTTGCTCAACATCCGGATCAGTTGAGGACGTCAACCTAAACTCAAAACTAGTATTTGGGTACCCTTTGCTGCCATTGCTATTTTACTATCTATGGCAATGTGGCAATGTGAGACACTTTTCTCTCAGTGCTTCCTGTGGACCCCGCCCTGCATTTTATCCCATCTTTCACAGGCCCAGACTTGGAACGGGGGGAGGGGAGGTGTCAATCCCTCCCCTGTGCGCCTCCTGTTGCAATTATTCAAACAGACCCGTGATGTGGCTGCACCACAACATGGTTACCACATCTACAGCACAGAGAATGCCAGTGCTAGGGGGGGGGGGTGGCCTGTGATGGGTTGGATTGGGCTGCAGTGATTTGCGATGAACTGGCTTTTGCTGTGGTGTTGCAATGCACTTTGATACACTATGGAGGGTTGTGATGGTGTATGAAGTGTCATGGTCATAGTTCCCCTGCTACAATGTCGCCCACACCCATACTGGCCCCCAACGGTGGCTGTTGGGCCCTAGGGTGTCCCACTTCTCCACAGGAGCACAGGAAAGGACACTTCTCCACAGGGGCAGGGGCTGGAAGTGCCGCTGGTGTGCCCCCGTCAGGGGTGGGCAGTCATGGTAGCCCAAGTCCCCCGCCCATTCCTCAACCCCTGATTGCCAGTGATACGCAGGCATGCATGCATGGGCAGCATCATCATGGACACCATCTAGCACCAGGCAGCCTATAAGCCTTCAAATCGGCCACCAAATGTTACCTTCCCCCTCAACCTCAGGGGATAGGAAGGGAGTGCAGGGTGGCAGGCTTAGGCCAGACAGGGAAGGCCCTCGGTCGTGAGAGGTCAATGGGCACCACTGCCTGTGGAGGGAAAGGGTTTGACAAGCGTAGGTGGTGACAGACCAACAAATGCCGCCGGCTTCAGGCAGCAATCCACCCAGGCGCCATTGCAACCCCTCCCCAAACAACAACAACAACTTCCCCGTCATCCTACACTCTGCCCCCTCCCTGCAAAAACAATGGCATTTGATTGGGGGAAGCCACTGTCATGAAGCAGGCACCAAAGCTGGGCCATCTGAAACACCAAATAACAGGGGGACACTTCAAAGGCATATCGCTGCATCGTTGGATGTAGGACCACAGCAAACAGACATGGCGTTGGAGACACACATCAACCGTGCGCCAACGGGTGCAAGGCACGGCACCCGAGGACTGAACTGGTTGGCCTCCATGAGCCGAAGAAAACAATTGCCATCCCAGTGGCACGGACAAACCTGTGCCATGCTGCGACACATGATACAGCACGTGGCGAAAGCCCTGTTTTGGGGGATGGGCAGGGCTGGGCTTGAAAGGGTTGGTGTGTGTGGGGAGGGGGAGGGATCTGGGACCCAAAAGGTCGTGTACCAGAGATGGCCCAAAGAAATTTGCCCTTCAGTCAATTGTACTTTTTCCCACTCTCTGAATTGTAGTAAAGGGGGGGGGGGGTCCAGAGGGATCAGTTTGCGGCTTACAGCCTCGCCTGAAGACCCATTGTCATGCAGGGGGTTACATGTTCATGTTCATGGAAATCCGGCCTGCCCAAGAGCGAGGCGTTCATGGAGGGCAGGGGGTTGGAGGTTTACCTCCGGTGGTGGTTGCTTGGGACTGCACATACACATGCACATTCCAAGGCGCCTCCTATCCCTTGGCGCCATGGACGGTGTGCACCGCGTTGCGGCGCGCCTTGCGGGCTGTCTCCCGTGCGCGTCTGCAGATGTCAGTACGACTGTGATCACGCCTGAGGACCGGTTTGTGCTGGTGGCCTCTGACGGGATCTGGAATTGCATGACCAGCCAAGAGGTGGTGACACACGTGCTGGAGGGCTTGGAGGTACGTGTGCTATGCGTTGATGTGCTGTGCTGTGCTGTGCTGTCTGTAGGGGCACCGCACAGAGGGCCTGCACAAAGTGTACGTGGAAGACGGCGTCACAAGGGGATTACACAGGGGTCAACAAAGGGTGCAGTGATTCGCAGTCGGACATGTCATTTCAATACAGTCCCTGCCTCATCCCCAGGCCTGAATTAGACTATTTTGGGGGTGCCCCCCCCCGCCCCGCCCAAACTAAAATTCAGAGAGTCGGAAAACGTAAAATTTATTGAAGGACAAATTTCTTTGGGCCATTTCTGGTGCGCAAATTTTCGGGACCCAGACCCTCCCCCCTACCCACACACACCGCCCCTTTCAAGCCCAGGCTTGCCCGTCCCCTAAACAGGACCAGGGACGGGCTCTGTTCCCCTTCGGGAGGGGGCTGGCCCGTCCCCTCGCCGGCAGCAGTTATCTAAGGTTTGGACTGGAGACCCCCGGAGTTATGATGTAAGGGAAGCGTCAGCGCAGGCCGCATGATGCACCTTCCCCGAGTAGTGAGAACAAGTAACGAACAGCACGCACAGCACTGCAGTCTCACACGCTGGCCTCAGATGGCCACCCTGCCATGAACAGTGCCCGAGTAGATAGCGATTTCGAGGGGGTTTCTTGCGTGCGATGCCCGAGTGCATTCCCACGAGGTGACTTGAACTGCTGCTGTGGGACTTTCTGTCTCAGGGGTCTGCCATGGGGTCGTGGTTGTAGGCCACATGGCCATGGGTCAGGGCCATCCGTAGGGATCCAGATGTTCCTCTGAGGGACAAGGATTATGGACGGCGCCCGTTGGGGGGTTAACGGACGGCGGTTGCGGGATAATCGACGGTGGTTGGCGGGTAACCGACGGCGGTTGCGGAGTAAACGACGGCGGTTGCGGGCTAACTGACGGCGGTTGGCGGGTAACCGATGGCGGTTGGAGGGCAACCGTGAGCATTCTATTTTGAAAGTTTGACAGAGGGATTTTCCCTCTTTTTATGGACGGCCCTGCAATGGGCAAGGGTGACAGCCCAGCCCCCAGGGGACTAGCGGGTTAATTTTCCTGTCCTTTGTTTGTGCACACGGGCAAAGTACTTTGTCCGTATGGACAGGTCACCTCCTCCGCGTCGAGGCTGCTGAACACAGAAGAATGCAAAACCGTGTGTGGCGTGGGATGTGCTCGTGTACACGCCGCCCCCGCACCGCGGCCTTTTGAGCCGCCTCCGGCCCATTCATCGGTGTGTCTCTCGTCAGGCGGGCCTGTCCGCAAAGCAGACGGTCGGTGACCTGCTGGACAAGTGCGTGGCCCCCGACGTGGACGTGGGCATCGGCACGGACAATATGACGGTGGTCCTGATGGAGCTCATCCACAAGGTCAATTGAATGCGGCCCTCGCCCCGTCCACCGCGAGGGCCCCGGTGCCGTCCAGAACAGCCGCCCCCCGCGTCCGGGCGAGTCCGCGCGGCCCCGGGCCCCGCGCGGTCCCCCGACCGGCCCGGCTGCAGCGGCGCTGCGCATCGCATCGGCCCCCCGCTGTCAGTCCGGTAGTGCAGCGCTGTCTCGGGGTGCGGCGCGGGGCCCGGCCCCTCAAACGTCGGATCGCTGCCGTCATTCTGTGCCCCAGCGACCGGTGGCCGGCCCCTTTGAGACATTGCGGTGGCCGTGGCGGTTACACTGCAATGTCCACTGGACTGAGCCCTGTCAACGCCATCTGACAGAACATGTCCGCACTGTACGCCTTCCCGCATCTGTTGATTGTCCGGTGCAGAGTCGGCGCTAACCCCCGGCAGCAAGTCGCAGCATCGTCCGGCAGCACTCCAGGTTAGGGTTTCCCAGCAGCAGAAATGCACGTGTTTGGGAGCGCCACGGAACGCCCGGAAGGCCCCTCCAAGGCAGCGAGTTACCGGTCCGCAAAAAGGTGCGGCGTGTTGGTGTGTGTGTCCGCGGGTGTCGGGGGGGCATCAGGTCGGGATCTGACGGAGTGACGCGTCGGATGTCCTTCTGAATCACCCGTTGGATGTGGGGGGCGCTCAGGCACAGGCACAGGCACTCCCGGAGGGACCACACTTCTCTCCCTCTGTCCCCGTACCCCCACGACCTGTTAGTCCACCAAAAAGGGGGTTTTACAGTGGACGCAGGAGCGCGTATACTTTTTAATTGTCTGGCCAAACAAAACCTCCACTTCAACCGGCGCCCGTCGGCGCGTAACCGCCATCGGTTGGCACACAGTTGCCGGCGGGCTCCTACGGCCCCGAGGGGGACGCGGCAGCGAACTGCGCCCGAAAAGGGCGGTCCAATGCGCTTTTCCGTAGGGGCACAGGGTCTTCCATACGGTACATCATTGCGAAACGTGAGGCCGCTAGGTCTGGGACGAGTGGCTTCTGTACGCTGTGCCAGCGACGCGAGATTGCACGAGAGCTGTTGACCCCCATTTGGCTGAACGTGATTGCGTTGCATACCCCTCTAAACATGTCCATAAAATGGTCGACTCAAGGCCGTCATTGGTCGTGGGGGGTCGGCACGGTCCAGCAGCATGCGAGCCCCCCCCGCGACGGGCCCAACTCATCGGGACCTGAAGCTACCGACACGAAAACGAGTCGGCCAACAGAGGCCGTTTCCCATGCAACAGCGGGGCTATTTTCGAATCGAATCGAATCGAATCGAATGGAATCCAATCGAATCGAATCGAATCGAATCGAATCGACGATGCTGGGGCCGGCATTTGCACCGATATGTGAGACACTGGGCCTGTGCTCATTCTAAAGCTCAAATCGAGGGCTTTTCGGCAAGCAGTCCAAGACATGGTGTTGCTGTGCTGCGGCATACAGAAACAGCTTGCTGTCACTGCTGTGCTTGCAATCCCTGACGTTTGCCCCTTCAGAGTGTGCAGGGCGCTCCTGTATCACCCGGTCTTTTCATCAACGAGCGCCCTTAAGGGGCGCCCGCCAAGCTGGCTGTTACCAGCCAGCGGTCACCTGATCAATCGCTGTTGGTTGACCACCAAAATGCTGGCAGTTGGCTGCCAACTGCTGATTGGTGAACTGCCTTGTTGAGTTGAACGCCAATGGGTGACTGGCTATCTGCCATTGGCGAATGGTCTGCCGCCTCGGTTGCCAGACAATGGGGTGAGGCTCAGCACTGCGTGCACACACATACACCCAGTGCCGGCCGCCAGCAACACCGACGAGACACGACTCACAATCAGCGAGTGGTGCTCTACTGCAACCTCGGTTCCATCCCTCTCCATCAGCGAGCACCTTCGGTGTAGCGTCTGACTGACATCGCTGACTTCTCCAAGGGGCAGGCCGCTGCACCAAGAGTCCAGTTGCTCATACAAAAGGGTACACAGGGCCTAAGACCAGCCACCCAGACAGAAACAGTTGGCCCGAATTGAAATACACGGTAACATATGCGCGTGCACGCACACACACACACACACACGGCGTGCATCACGTGCAAGAGGCTGCGCAAAACAGCCCAGGAGTGTTGCTCTTTGGGGCATCACGAAGCGGGGCACGTCCCTCGCCGCCCACAACTACAGCTCTGTGAGGCCCACAGACTGCCGCCGTGCCCCATTTGCGCACGCACACAACGGGGGGTAAGGCACTGTTGTGCAAGGGGGCATCACAAAGTGTGCACCCCAGTCCAGCCATCCAGGAAGCGTTGCTCCTCTCAACAGCCGAAGCGTTCATATAAACGCCCACGAGTTGGGCCTTCACAGACAAGTCAAGCCTCTTTGAGGTCTCCACACCAACCCCCAACGCCTCCCGCCCCCAAGCGGCGGAGGCCCAAAACGCCATCCCTGCCCTCCCCACCAACCCCTGTTCCACAGGGGCTGGTAGAAACGCCGGATACGGAAGCAATCTGCCGCCAGCTCTTTCTGGGGGCACACGGAAGGGCCAGCTCCGAGGTTACCTAACCGTACACACACAGAGGTTCTGATTCCGCAGAAGGGATGGATCACAGGCGCAAAGAGGCAACAGCAGACTGAGCCGAATACACCTGCCATCTCATGGCTGCATAAGGATCTACCTCGTAAAAAGTACAGATCACACACACACACACACACACACACACACACACACACACACACACACACACACACACACACACACACACAAAGAATGGAGATGCATCTTAGCGAACGCTATGAGCCTGTTTCAATAACTGGGCGTCGCACACACACACACACACACAGTCACTCTGTATACTGGCTGTCGCCAACCACACATCCCCCGTGCTCTGGAGCACCTGTTACAGAGTGAGAGAGTTTCCCTTTCTCACTTCTGTTTCGGTCTTAACTGTGCGTGTGTGTGTGTGTGTGTGTGTTTGTAAGCTGGCGTACGTGACCAACATGGGCTGGTGCTGACCCACTTCTCCACGTACTCTGTGCTACAGAAAGGCGCCCAGCGCAGCCAGACAATTTTCTTGTCTTGTTCTGACTGTGCCTGACGAGATTCAGTGCAAGCCGGCCTCCTGGATTGCTGCTCGCTGTCTTGGCTGTTGCCTGTTTGTTACGTATATGATGTGTGTGTTTGTGTGTGTGTGCTGGACACTGCATCCACATTTGGTACATTATTCTGCCTGTAACTCAGCGCTTCCACGTGAGTTTTGCCCTATGCAAATCACTGCACGTATTGCTGTGCCTCAAGTGCACATGTGCGTGCTCCGCACGTGTGCGCGGAAACACCAGGAGCCTCGCCGCTGATGCCTGTGCCTCTGGGACGGCATCAAAGTGCATTGGCTCACAGTTTCGTCGGTTTGAACATCCCAAACAACCGTTGGGCATTCCACAGTGGACTTGGCCCTGGACGTTGTCTTGGGGGCACCCAGAGCCTCTTTTCCAAACACCCCAACGTGATCTTAGGTGGCTCTGTTGAGCCCTCTCTGAAATGGAAATTGCAGCTTTCCACGTACCACCACTGGAGCCTTGTGCCCTCATGTACTGATGTACTGGGCACGGCCCCCTTCCTTTTTTGAAACTTGGTTGCCCACTGGATCCATGTAACACGGGTTGGGCACAGTCGGGGTGAGAGCAACAGACGTTCTGCAAGGTGGCGATGATCCATTGAGTGGCGTGGGAGTGTTCTGTGGAGGTATGCCTGCAGACACGGGGATGGGGGGGGGTTAAACCACAAAGGGCTAGATGTGCTGATGTTGGGAAGGGTGCAGTGCATGGGTGACTGGTGATGGTGGTGGTGGGGGTTTGTGGTGCAGTTTGCTGGTTGAGAGTGGAAAGTCCGTCCCAGTCCTCGAAATGCAGCATTCCGCCCTCGGCCCATCTGACGGAAGGGTGTGGCGACAGGGGGGGGGCAACAACCTTGGAATGACTGCCGCATCCCGGGTATGATAGGCACATCACGGTGGTCGTTTTGTGATACATATGCTCGGTACAACATGGAGGGGAGGTCGTGGGGGAAGATCTGAATGGGGCGGTTGCACCCTCTCTCTCCCTTTCACTACAGCGCTTGCTCCACAGGAAGGACAAAGCCAAAGCAATCAAATGACTGAGGCAACGAGCCTCGGTGTGGTTTTATCGTCGTTTGCTGCACAACTGTGTCTATGTCTGTGTGTGGGTGTCGCATAGCAGCAGAAGAGCACAACAGAGTAGAAAAACAGAGTGTTCAGGGTGTGGGACTGGAAGGGGGGGGACAAGGGCAGGAACTGCGCCCCGCGCACCAGGAGGTGCCCGCCACGGGGGTGGCAACAGGGCGGTGACCAACCGCGCACGGGACAGTCCACGCCGTACGGAGATGTGAAACCCTCGTACCAGGGGGGGAGGCGGGTGGGACAGGAGTGGGTGCGCGACAGGGGCACCCAGGAGCGCCAACAGACAAGGAGAGGAACAGCACAGACGCACAGAACGTGGGAGCCACACCAGGAGGGACAAGGGCGAGCACAGCAAACAAGGAGGAGGGGCGCAGCAAGGCAGGAGAGGCAACGAGAATAGCAGGAACAGGGGGCATAGCTCTTGCAGCTGAAAAGGCCAAGAACCCACTGGAAACTCTCCTTCCCCAAACAAATACCCACACCCCCAACACACACGCACTGAAAACGAACCATTGTGTCAATCGAAACCAGATATATATATATATATATATATATATATATATATTTATATATATATATATATATATATATATATATATATATATAAATTCAAAGCCATTAATCAGCACTCACTAATACCCCCCTGAGTGACATTCCGTTTGGTTGTTGCTCCTTTACGGGGCCCTGGACAGTCACCCGTTCTTCCCTCCGCATGTTGCGTCGTGTTGCTGCTCGCTGCGGCCGGTGCTCTTGCTGGTGTTGTTTCCGCGTTCGCGGAGCCCAGTAGTTGGTGTGTTGGGGCTGTGCTGAATGTGGCATGGTGTGCCGTTTGCGCGTCAGCAGCGCCCAATAATTGGCGTATTGAGGATGTACCGGTCGTTGCCGGGGTCGTTTGACTGTTTTTGCTGTCCACGCACCTCTGTCCACAGGCCGTCCGTAGCCTGCCTCGCTGTGTTTCTGTGTGCGTGAGGCCCAGGTGCCCTGTTCCTCCACGCGCTGTCCCGGCCGCCCACCATATGTCCTTTGCCCCCTCACGGCTGGTCTGCCCCTGATGGGCTTGCGCTCCTGTTGCGCAAACAGCCCATCTGGGCTGCGGGAGACACCCCCCACCTGATGCCAGTTGAGCAGGGGTTGCCCTGGCACCCGGTAGCGACGGGGCTGGCTGGCCAAGCCATCCCCTTTATTGTCGCTGCCTCCCATGCGCACGCTCTGCCATCCGCTCCATTCTGGTTCCCTTTCGACTCCATCACTGACATTTCCGAATGCCCCCCCCCCCACCCGTCCAGACCCTGCGCACCAACATGCTCAGTATGGGAAATTGGCCCCCGCGTGCATGGTTCTGACCAAATTCATTGAATGGCCTTCAGCAGTCCATTCTTCTCAAGTTGAGATGAGATTATGATTGAGCTGCCGTCATATTCTAATTTTGGAAGTTGCAGGGCTGCCTCACAGGTGCTGTCTATGTTTACGATATTTTTTGTTGTTAGGAGACTTCATCTGGAGGATGTCTTGGACGCTTTGCCGCCTTCCTCACCGCATTCTTTGGTTCGGGCATGGAGGCATGTCTGGCGCTCCTTGTGCTTGGAGGGGTTTGGTTTTGCCCCCACCACGGATCCCCCATGGGAGAGAGATCTAGAGGGTTGATCCTTTCAGCTGGCACTCATGCACTGCCCCGGGCTCGACATTGGATGCAAGCCTCGTCAATGTGCGGCAGAAATGATAAGTGACGTTTGCCCCAATGATTCTTCCACTCTGTTGTCGTCGGCCACAAAAGAATTTCCATTATTTTGCGTGTTGAACAAAGTGGGAGGTATCTTTCATCTTTTCCGCTTACCAAATGGAGCTGGCACCATTATTGTCCAACACATGCAGCTTTTTGTAGAAACTGGGGTTCAAAGTACCTACTACCCTGTTCATATTCATTTCTTTCTTTACTTCCATGTAACACTGTCCCACCACACAACATGCGCTGTACCTTCCAGCCCCAAACAATTCCCTGGGTGTACAGATGCTGCGACCCTTTGACCACTGATGATGTACTAGTGAGCAGACGCTGGCACAGGATCCCAGAAAGATGACGAACGCCACCTGTGATCACAATGATGATGGGAACGCATTTCACCATTTCTCGCTGCTGCCACCCTTTCCTCCGTTGGCCATCATTTTCATACCACAAGAGTGTAAACCATGCAGTGCTTGTAAGTGATAAGCAACCCGAATTTGCATGCGGATTCGCAGGTGCGGTTCTTATCCATTCTCCTGACTTACTCACCCTCCCTTCCTTGTCCAAGCATCACCCATGTCCAAGCAACAGTAGGGGTTGGTTTTGTCAATTTTCACACTGTGGATTTTGGCGGTGCATTTTTCAATTGGTCCTACTTTGTGCTGTGTGTGCTGTCTGATGCCTAGGCTTTGAAGTGCATGATATTCATATTTCGCGTCAAGGAAGCTGATTGGGGCATGATGGCCTTTGTAGCATCTTTTGCCCCTTGGTTTTCAGAATAGTACACCATGTCTTTCCGCATGTACCGTGCACAGTGCAACGCGTAAGCAACACCCCTGTCCAAGCAACACGAGATGTTGGATCCGTCAATTTCTGGTCATTTACCATTGGTTGGACAAGGGTGCGAGGGGGATAGGTTGCTGGGCTCTTTATTATTGTGGTTTTTGTCTTTGAGTTCAAAGTCCGCATACGGACAATGCTGGGTGGTCACCGCCTCTGCTATTCCCATTTTTTTTTATCACTGCTGTCGAGATTGCCTCATTTGTCTGGTTCATCTTTTAAATTTCACTCAAGGGATTGCGCAAATAAATTCATGAACTAATCCGCAAGCAGTTTTATATCTATGCAATATTGATTGATTCTGCAGTCTTGTCCATGTGCGTCTGTATACATTCTCTGATGTCCAGTTGCAGATTGTGCAAAGTTGGCAGGATTGGCAGATGGAATATGTGGCCCAGTGTGTGCAGTGCTGCGAGCCGGTCCAGATGTTTTGTTAGCTGTGAAATGCAGTGGCAAAATTGAGTAAACTGACACCAAAAAGGAAAGATATTGCTTTCAAAAATGATGTCATGTTCAACAAAAATGGTCAATAATGGAAGTTAGATATACTGGGGTGCTGGCCGTTTGGGCCATTTCCGGGCCGGCTGCATTTTTATTATTTCTGGCCGTCTTGGCCATTTCCGGGCGGCTGCATTTTTTGTATTTCCGGCCGTTTTGGCCATTTCCGGGCGGCTGCATTTTTTGTTTTTCCGGCCGTTTTGGCCATTTCCGGGCGGCTGCATTTTCATTATTTCCGGCCGTCTTGGCCATTTCCGGGCGGCTGCATTTTCATTATTCCCGGCTGTCCTGGCCATTTCCGGGTGGCTGCATTTTTATTATTTCCGGCCGTCTTGGCCATTTCCGGGCGGCTGCATTTTTATTATTTCCGGCCGTCTTGGCAATTTCCGGGCGGCTACATTTTTTGTATTTCCGGCCGTCTTGGCCATTTCCGGGCGGTTGCATTTTTATTATTCCCGGCTGTCTTGGCCATTTCCGGGCGGCTGCATTTTTATTATTTCCGGCCGTCTTGGCCATTTCCGGGCGGCTGCATTTTTATTATTTCCGGCTATTTTGGCCATTTCCGGGCGGCTGCATTTTTATTATTTCCGGCTATTTTGGCCATTTCCGGGCGGCTGCATTTTCATTATTTCCGGCCGTCTTGGCCATTTCCGGGCGGCTGCATTTTCATTATTTCCGGCCATTTTGGCCATTTCCGGGCGGCTGCATTTTCATTATTTCCGGCTATTTTGGCCATTTTCGGGCGGCTGCATTTTCATTATTTCCGGCCGTCTTGGCCATTTTCGGGCGGCTGCATTTTCATTATTTCCGGCTATTTTGGCCATTTCCGGGCGGCTGCATTTTTATTATTTCCGGCCGTCTTGGCCATTTCCGGGCGGCTGAATTTTTATTATTTCCGTGCGCTGTGTGTGCGCCGTGCGAAAAATCAGCTGTTTTCCACCACCAGTAGCTAAGGATCCCAGGGTCCCGAATTCTGCACCCTACAGCCCCTGCGAGTACACCAGGGATTTTTGTTACACTGATTCTGCACCCCATGCTGTTTTGAATTGATCATGCATGCTTCTGTAGGTGGGTGGTTTTATTGCATAGCTCTGGGTTTTTTGGTGTTTGCCATTTGGGTGTATCTACCAGGTCTTAACAAAACTCTCCAGCCACTTGAAAAGAGTTTTTCCGGTTTCATAATCCGTTGATTTCGGATGCGGAGGGAGGGGTGATGGGACCAATCTTTTGGGTTCCAAAAGTCATAATTTTTTCTTACTGATTTACCCACGTGATTGAATAGTTAGTTTTGGGGCAAATGGATGCATCCATACAGTTAGAAGAAAATGACATGGGTCCATGCAACTAAGAAACGACATGCAAGAGTTCATAGAAGCAGCAGACATCCTCTAAAATGTGTGCACATCGGGATTTTTTCTATTGAAACTTCAGAGCTGCATTCCGGTATCAGCTCCATGTTCGATCAATTGACTGAGCTCGTGACACAATGTTGTATAATTTGCACATGTATTCCAAAGGTTGACTGTTGTTTAGAGGTTGGTTAATGCCACATCATATTGGGGTGGTAACTGCATGTTTCAATGCAAATTGACCATGCTATCAAGCCATTGGTTGCATACTGACCATAGCCTTTGCTTTTAGTTGCTGCTTGGTGTCTTGTCATCAAATGCACATGTGTGAGAGAAGGAGTGGTTGCACCATGTAGCCAGAAGATGGAAAAGGCATATGAGATACTACATGCACCTTGTGACACTTTGTTGTTCTGGACTACAGGCTACTATTCACTATTGAAATTGTTTTGAGCTAGGGTCTGAGTGCACAACACTATTGGCAAATCAAGCAAATTTGGTGGGTTGCTTTGCAACTACAAAAACTATGTTTTTCTTCCCATGCACACCACTTAGCATTGCAAATGATATGTGTCTTCAAAAGTACGGAATTATGCCCTTTCAAAACAACCAAGCTAAATCTATTTTGGTCTTTGAAGAATCTCAAAGAAGGAGTGGCCTACAGTCTTATCTTACTTGTAAAAATGCAGTTTCTCTCAAGCCAAGCTGGCAAATATTCTTGATTTTACAATAACGCTTCCGGGAAAAACATCGAAATATTCTTGTACAAATATTCGAACTACTTCAACTGCATTGCCTTGAAAAGCAAATGAGAGGTACAAGGTTGAAGTCGTTGACATATAACTGCATTGGTCTCGGACAACTTCCATTTCAACGTTCGGCATCCATGTGAGCTAGTAAGAAAAAGTGCTTTTCCAATGCTTTGAGGCATACTCTAGTTGTGTTAGGGATGCACTGAGCATCCAGGCATTTCTATCTTAGTATTGGCCCCACCAAAAGTGGTGATAACACATTTTGACCTATGGAACCAAACACCCAATCAGGATATGGAGTGGACCCCTTAATCCCCTTCAATGTGAGGCAAATCATCTTTTCCTGAGTTGACTGAGTACTGACATATCCAGGGCAGAGCCTATGAATTTATCTATGTTTTTCCATGAATTCTTAGCTGTCCTAGTGGTATGCACCCTAGGGGGCTGGGCACCTCTTTTTGAGAGGTCCTGGGTTCAATTCCCGGTCAGCCTAGCTAAGTAGGAAGATCCCATGTGACATGGCAGTGACCTCATCGCCACATACCATGCCACCTCAGCACATATGGGACCCAAAACAAAGAGTGCACATCTCCCAAGATGGCACTATGGAGATAGAGTGACCATGGGGCAGTTTTCCAACTCTTTTCCAGAACATTTCAGCTATCTTTGTGAATATGCAATCCGATTTGACCTGAGTTGCAGTTTCTGTGAATATCCTTTCATCTTTCACTGTTTACACTGCAGCCCTTCATGCTTTGATCCTGATTCTCTTCTCCTTGCATACTATTGGCTTGGTCTATCCTGGATTGACTGTATTTCAGCAAATAAAAGCTTTTCATCTCCAAAAACAAGCAGCAGGAAAACCTACACCAGCAGCAAGCAGCAGGAGAGACAAAAACACAGTGTTGAAACCACTATAAACTTTTGTGGTAGCAAGAGGCAGACTGTCTCTGCGCACCGGCAGCAACCCCGCGCCATACATCCAGTGCGCCGAGTACAGTCACATATAAGCAGAAGGGCGAACGAAGATGGACACAAGGAAGGAGGACGCCGACGTGAAGACAGCGCCAGCGCCTGAGGCACCGGCAAGGCCAGCACCTGGTGAACCTGGACCTGGACCTAGCGGCGCTGTACCTTCGGAGCCCTTACATGGGCCAGTGGAAGTGGCTGAGGAGTCGTTGGATGGACTCCAGACGGCCTTCAGGGCCCTCTCAGTCGAAGAGGTGGTCACTCAGCCTGTGAAGAGGAAGAGCGAGAGCGAGAAGGATGCTGGAGACGAAGCAGACGAAGGAGAGGAACAAGGGCAAGACCTGACGAATGACCCTACCTTCGAAGGCGCACCAAGCACTTCTGGCCTCCACGCATCACCCTCTCCTATAACCACCACACTCCCAGCCGCTGCAACATCCACTCCCATAACCAACCCGCCTATGGCAGAGGGCACAGGCTTTACTGGCATGCCTCCCTACCCCGCCTATGGTATGGGCCCACCTACCACTGCGCTCCATGAGGCAACTACTGCCAGTGAGCCGGTGGCTTCCAGCTCTGCGCCGCGATGGTATGCGGCTGACTATCCCCATCCACTACCCGCTACTGGAACCTATGGGTATGCTCCTGGGTATGCTCCTGGGTACGCAACCTTGAGTGGGTTGAGGAGAGGACCTGAGTCTCTTGGAGGCAGGAGTAGAGGATCGGGGAGATCCTCCAACAGGTCCCTGACGCGGTCGGAGATCAACGAGGTGCTCCGAGGAGCCACGTCAAAAATCGTGGGCGACCTCACGCAAGAGATCAGGGAGAAACTGGAGCCCCTGATGATACCGCCCCAAGCGTCACCTACCACGGTGGTAATGTCACCCCACCGAGTACAGGCCAACCACCTGGCGGCAGGGTTGACAAACACCCTGGGGAGCCTGAGGAGCCGACCGATGCCGACTCCTGCAGCTATACCGAGAAGTCCATTCGTCCCGAGAACGGCCCAGCCGCCCTACAGCCACGTGACGAACTCTACGAGGGCCGAGCTGGACCGGCTGGGGCTGACAGCCTTGAGGGCAATGGTGGACAAGGAGCCTTATGGCTCTAGTGATCTAGGCGGAGACCCCTCCGATGATGAGCCGCCGTCGATGACTTCTGCTTCGCCCTCGGAGGACGATGACCCGGAGGACCCCGAGGACCCAAGTGGGAAGAAGAAGAAGAAGAAGAAGAAGAAGACCCGACGCCCTGAGGGACGCAGGTCTCAGGAGGTGAAGGCTATTGCCACCTCCAAGATCGTGGTGAACCTGCCTGAGTTCACAGGCAAGGACCTCAGCGAGTTCGCTGAGAATTTTGGCCGGTTTCTCCGATTGACCGGCCAAACCCACGCTAGTGGGCAAGTCAAGTGCGATCTGCTCCTGCAATGCTGCAAGACCAAGTACCTGGAGAAGCAGGTCAGGCAGATTGTGACTAACTCCGCCACCTTTGCCGATGTGTTGGTAGCCCTGGAGAAGCAGTACCCGACCTACGAAACCGACCTCTCCATCAGGGCCGAGATCCAGAACCTGCCCGTGCTGCCCAACAACCCCAAACCTGGCAGGGTCTCTGAGCTGTTGGCTGATCTGGATCACTGGGCTGGACGACTGACGCCCGGTTCCTACAGCAGCGACGACCTGCTGTTCTGGTTGGTGGCCAAGCTCCCTGTAGAGCTGTGGGACGAGTGCCGTTCGACGGCGGAGCGCAAGGCTAGATCCCTCCGCTAAGAGGATCTATGCGTGCTACTCCTGGAGCTGGCGCTGGAGAAGGAGAGCGACCAGCAAGTGAACAACTACCGTCCTGGTGGAGGAGGTTCTGGAGGCCATGTCAAAGGGTACCAAGGGTCCTGACCTGGGCAGGGGACTACCCCCAAACACGCCCACGCCCGTATCATGGAGAATGTTAAGGAGCTATTCTGGTGTGATGCCAGGGACGAGCAGGGCCACCTGCAGCACGCCCCTGACTGCGAGCAGCGAGACTGCTTCGTAGTCCAGGGGAAGCAGCAGGAGAAGAACACCGGCGCCAAAGCGAAGCTGCCGGATCATTACAGGTGCACCATCACGTGTGCATTCTGCGGTAAGCGGAAGCACTACGAGGATGAGTGCTACCATAAGCAACGCCTATCGGCGAAGCTTAAGGGTGAAGATCCTGGCAAAAGCTCAGGCAAAGGTGGAGGCAAAGGCAAAGGCAACGACTCCGGCAAGGGCAAGTCGAAAGGACGTGGTCAAGGGCAAGACAAAGGTCAAGGTGGACGAGGAGGAGGCGCTAACCGCCAGCCAGACAAGGACAACAAGAATAAGGACAAGAACGGAGGCAACCCCAACCCTAATCCAGGGGGGAGCTCCGAGCCCTCTGGAGGGCAGTCTGGTCCTACCACACGCTCACAAACGCAGGCCCAGCAAGAACAAGGAGCCAAGCGTGAGCATGAAGGTGGTGATGACGGCAACGCTAAGAAGAGGAGCCGTTTCATGAGGATGGCCCGCAAACTGCGGAACAAGCGGTTCGAGGTGACCTGTCCCGCGGAGTTCTGACGGGGACGTTCTGGTGGCATCCAAGACCTGGTGTTTTGGGTACGTATCCGACTAGGGGGACGCGAATACCTGGGGGTATTGGACACTGGCGCCACCATATCTATAGTGGCCAAGAAAATTTTACCTTGTGGGAGCCTGAAGAACACCATGACCACCGCTGCTATACGCATGGGGGATGGACATGTGGTGCACAGCTGCGGGGACTGTGAAGTGGAGGTACCTATGGGCTCCCGGACTATCGCCCATCGGTTCTATGTGATGGACACTTAGGCCTTCGACTTTGTACTGGGGACTGACTTCTTCGTACAGCACTCCCAGATACAATCCCTGACGATGCAAGCGCCCTACCTCCTCTACGTGGACCACGGCAGTGGCAGAGAGTCTGTGCCACTGGAGCAGTCGGAACATACCTCGAGTTACCTGAGGCTATCGAAGGAGGAGCCCTCGAACATGATGGCGGCCTCCAAAACTGAGGACTATCAACTATTGGGGGAAGTCCTAGACCAAGGTCTGAAGGAGTTGGGTTACTCTCGAGAAGACCTAAGTGTGGAGTTGTTCGCCAGCGACAAGCAGCATGTACTGGACCTTTACTGCAGCAAGGGGAAGAACTGCAGCTACAAATTTTACCTGCCCTCTTTCGGGATGGCCTACGGGAACCCCAGATTCAGTGAACTGGGGAAGGTGCTGACCAAGGTGGCCTTGGAACGTTCCCGTATGGTCCTGTGTTCCCCCGATTGGGGAGCCCATGGGGGCAACCAATACTGGCGAAACCTCCTGGACAGGCTGACTATCAGCTCTGCTCGGTTACCTGATGAGGCCATCTACGTGCCTCTGGGTCGTAAGACGCCTATTGGGAAACCCGGATGGGGGAGTATGCTGAGCGTGGTGGACGGAGGTCCTACCTCCATCCCCTGGGAGGATCTGGACCAGACTCTGGTCCAGGCTATACAACGTGAAAGCGATGGACTCGCCTTGGGTGACTTGAAGGATCGCCTACGACCTCAAGATGCTGTTGAGACTACACCCGGAGGAGATGAGTACGTCGTGACTGACACCAACGCCCCCAACTCTCCCTGTCATGTACCTGTTCGTGATGGAGTCTCTGAGTGTGGACTATCTGAGCTACCTAGCTCTATCCACTCAGATGACGAAACTGAGCACGACGCCTTCTTCGTGCAGACCTGTGTGGAGGAAGTGGAGAACGCCGAGTACGTCGCCCCACTGAAACCCCTACTCTCCATGAGGGTGGAAGACCCCGTGGACGAGGAGCTGGACCCTTGATCTAGGCTAAGGGAGTATGTGGATTCCAAGAGGAAGTTCGTGGCGAAAAAGCTATGCTACGCGAAGCCTACCCGCAGCTCATGGCCACTGAAGCAAGGACGTATGGGAGACCTATCCCAATTGAAGGAGGACCTCGAACAGAAGATCACCACCTGGCAAAGGGAGGTAGATCTTAAGCTCATGAAGAGCGTGTGGGGCGCCCATGTGAGGACCCCAGAGGAGGACGACCTCTCGGAGGAATGTGCATGTGAACCCCCTCGAGCGTGCCTATGTTGCCATCGTCCACCGGAGATTGTTGAACAAGACCTTCTATATGCCTACCAAGGGCTGAAGGACACTACCACAGGCGAAGAGTTGGTGGAGGACCACCTCCCGACGTCTTTTACTCAGGGGGCAAGCAACTTACACTCCGACGAGGACTTGGAGGACAAGATCAAGGTATTGAACCCGCGGGTACAGAAGCTTATAAGGACCTATCTGGAGGTGTTCGGAGAACTACCCCCTCCAGCCTGATGTGACAAGCTGGTACAGATGGACCTCAAGCTGAAACCTGAGTTCGTGGGTCACAAGATCCGGAGGAGACCCTATCCAGCTCCTAAAGAGCAGGCCGACGAGATCGAGCGACAGATACAAGAATGTATCGACGCTGGCCTAGTCCTGGAGTACAAGGACGGGGACTACCCCCTCCACTGCAGCCCCTGTTTCCTGGTGGCTAAACCTGGGTCTACAGCCAAACGGATGGTAGTGGACTACGGAGAGCTGAACAAGAAGACGCTGAACCACTCAGGGTCCATTCCCAATATG
Organism: Eutreptiella sp. 'Long Island Sound 2002'; assembly: GCA_964036045.1. Lineage (NCBI taxonomy): Eukaryota > Euglenozoa > Euglenophyceae > Eutreptiales > Eutreptiaceae > Eutreptiella > Eutreptiella sp. 'Long Island Sound 2002'. Next base: position 53,397,199 of record OZ038385.1, read on the forward strand.
GAGTCTACCCTGGAGAAGATAGCCTCCTGCCGCTACAAAACCAAGATGGACAAGAGGAGCGGATTCTGGCAAGTGGACCTGACGCCCAACGCACAGGAACTACTGGCCTTCATCACCCCTCAGGGGAGGGTGTTCAAGTGGAAGGTCATGCCGTTTGGCGTGGCTAACACACCCGCTCTATTCCAAGAGCTGATGAACAAGATCTTGTCCATCCTACGAAGGAGACCTAAGGTGCAGGAGCTCATATCCCGTGGTGCTCAGATGGAGGCTCACATCGACGATGTATGCCTCGGGACCAATACCCAGGAGGATCACCTAATCCTCTTGGGTGAGTTCTTTGCGGTCTGCCAGGAGAACCACACACGACTCAAGCTGGAGAAGTGTGAGTTCATGCAGGAGACCATGCAGTACCTGGGGTTTGACGTTGGCTATGGGTGGTGGACCCCAGCGGCCTCTAAGGCCAAACCCCTGATGGATGCCAAGGTACGACACGAAGACCCCAAGAAAGGACTTCATGATGTACGCAGTTTCATTGGGGCGTGCAACTTCTATCGCCGCCACATCAAAAACTTCACCTACACCAGCGCCGTTCTGACGGACTTGATCAAGAAGAGTACTACTTGGCGCTGGGGCCCACAAGAGCAACAAGCGTTTGACGAGCTCAAAGACAAGGTAGCCAACGCTAAGTGCTTGGGCGTGCCTGGGGCACAAGGGGAGATTATCCTGGTGACCGACGCCAGCAATGTGGGCGGTGGTGGAACGTTGTTCCAATGGCAAGCACTAGAGAAGGAGGAGTTCGACTCGGCCATTTCCCAATGGGGGACGGAAGGTCTCAACCGAGATGGAACCCTGAAGCACAGCTACCCTGACGACAAGTGGGTCCTAGTACCTCTGGGCCACTGGAACTGGAAGTGGAACCAGGCCAGGGGGAACTACTCCACCTATGAGCAGGAATTGCTCGCGGGTATGCTGGTGCTATCCTCACAAGCACGACTGTTGGGGAGTAACCCTGTGGTCTGGCTGTGCGACCAAGAACCGGTCCGCAGTTTCCAGAAGGGTCCCCCACCTGAGAAGGCCAAGCTACGGCGCTGGTGGACATACCTCAGTCAACTACGGCTGACGGTACACCATATCCAGGGAGTGAAGAACGAGTGTGCCCACTACATCAGCCGCAACAACTTCGACGCCCTGATTGGTGCCCGGTCTGAAGCGCTGGCTAAGGAGGCGTTCAGCCGTATGGACGTACATCTGGACCTGAACATGACCATGATACGCCCCCTGGATGGACTCCAACAACCGGAGTACCTGAAGGAGTTTGGGGATATCTACAAGCGCCTGGAGAAACGCCTTGAACCCCTCCTGGTCAACCAAGACCAGTGGAAGAGGGACAAGAGCTACCTCTGGCACGAGGACCGCATTGTGGTGCCTAGTGACAGAGTCCCAGCGCTGCTGAAGTGGACCCATGAGTCCAGCGGTCATGTGGGTGCTGACCGCACCCTGAGGCTGTTCAAGCAGTGGTTCCACACTACGTGGACTGACGACCAACTGCGGAAAACCCTCCAGCCTATCGTGGACAAGTGCCCCTGCAGGTCCTGTAAACCAGGGGATATCAGGGACAGAGGTCTCTACTCGACCCTGCCCATCCCTCACTGTGCTAACAGTGTTCTATACGTGGACTACACGGAGATGCCGAAGTTCGGGGGCTATGACTTCGCCCTCGTGGTAACCTGTGGGTTGACCAGGTTTACCAGGGTGTTCCCATGTACCAAGCATATTACCGGGAGGAGACTATCAAGATACTCCTGGAGGAGTGGTTTTGTGTCTATGGGGCGCCCAAGGAGATCAACTCCGATGAGGACGTACGAGTACGCTCAGATACCGGTTGGTACAAGAGGGTCCTGAGATCCCTCAATGTCCAGGTGTCTACGGGGATTCCCTACTCTCACACGAGCAACCCCCTATGTGAGCGACAGATCCGTGTCCTGAAGGAGAACGTACGGATATGGTGCAAAACTGAACGCACCAGAGACTGGGTGAGACTACTGAAGCGGTACCCAGAACCCCATGGCTAGGTTAGGGCATACAACCGGTCTCCGGTCCACTAACCCCATGTACGGAAGGCGCCCATTGACGCCTGGTGCGAGCCCGGCGGGAACGTGTTCCGTGCCGTAAAGCCCCGCATCGGCAACCGATGCACCGCCAGCGGAGATTTGTGTATCAGAATATCAGGAATCAACAGGCTTTTATTTTCATATTGTTTCCGTCAATTTTTACGCTTCCGTTCTGATACTCACTGTTTTGACTGCTGGCGGTTGGATCGCGACTTTACCGTAACCGCCAGTTTAACTGTTATTAATGGAAATTTTAACGCAATCCGTCACGAAGGCTCCAAAGTCTTCAGGAACTGCATGGATGCTTCCGCAATTTTCACATCTTACACTCGCAACCTTAATCCGAATTTTTCAGGATGTCGAAATCGGATTTTCGACTTCGACATCCCCGCACTTGATTTGACCTCTTTCGAGTGGACCTACGTGCTTCCCTATGCACGAATCAACTTTCCTTTTATCCTGCCCTCCATTTGTCTTAAAGATATGGGCAAAACAAAGTTGATTCGTGAGGCCACTTGTGAAGGTCATATCTCGTGTTGCTTGCGAGGAATGACAATAAGGAAACGTGGGATGTATTCACAATACTCCCGACGTAATTTAGGAAGCATCATATGCCTTGCGTCTTCACACGTGCGCGCTAGTGTAATGGATCATGGTCAAGAGGGTAGAGTTTGCGTTGTAACTCTATGGCCATGATATTGCGTGCGTTAAGATAACTTTCGAGTGTAGCGCGCGAGTGTTGGTGTTGCATAGGAACTCTCCTTGAGTTCCTATGAGCAATTGACACAAAGTTATGCCCTTGGAGGGGCATGACATATCGTGGGGGGAGCTACCTTTTTGGGCAATATGGAGTATGTGCCTTGTGTTGTGTTGCGTGCCCATTTGGCGGGTCCATCGCTCCAAGCCAAGCCCGCCAATGGACCTCATATTGTGCAAGCCCCTTCTCCATACTCCCTACGATCAATTGCAAGCCTAACCTTCGTGAAGGGAAGCTTGTGTGGCGATCCCAAAGCGATGCGTTGGGAGCAAGGTGTGTGTTCTGCAATTTTCCATGTTTTCATGTGCCCAGTTGGAAGGCAGCGCTCGTAACCTTTCAAAGCGCCCCAAGTGGAGCACATATGTGGGATCGAAGGTCATTGGTGTCAAGTCATTGTGTTTAGAAGGATTAGTTGATTGCACGATCCAAGCCGAAGATATTATAATATAATTGTGCACCTTTCAAGGCACTTTTGTGTGTCTTTGTACCAATTTTGCCGTTTTTGGCTCGTCATGATGTCAAGTGGCGACCGTGTATCTCAACGTTGCGCTCAATTGACATCATGACCCAAGTATGATATGAGGGTACATACTTCGGTGCCCAACATATCTTGGACCCGGCGAATAACTCCTCGTGGGCTTGGCGTACCGTGGCCGCCATGTTGGCGATTTGGGACCATCCCAAATCATGGGCTCACTTGGCGACCCTGCCATTCCCAAAACCGGAGGAGTTGGGCGACGCCCAAAAGATATGTTGGACACACATGACTTGATACCAATCCTATGGCACACTCCGGTCCAAGTCGGGCATGTGCCTTATTTGCCCCAACCGTGAGTGTGCGCATTTTTGGCCATTTTGAGCAATTTTCCACTTTTGCTGCCCGCCGTGCACTATGTTCTAACCCTCGTGCACGCCGGACGCATGGACCAATGGACCATATATGACATGAGTGTTATGGGTAATGGTCCCCATGGTCCACACACCACGTGGGCGAAGCGGAGCCACCTTCGTTAAGGTGCTAGCCCAAAATGAGTGTGAGCAATTTTGACATTTTGGCATTTGTGGTCCCAATTGGGATTGACACCACGCCAAGTGGCATGGAGATCTTTGAGAGCCAAAGGCATGGGAGTCTCCGTTAGACTCCCGGTGGATCGCGTATGGAATGGCGGATCCGATCTTCAAGCCGGCGTGGAGATATACTATTGGGAGCACCCCGAATTTTGGCTCATTTCGAGCAGCCAAAATGACCCCATTTTGGGACCCCAATTTCCCCCTTCCGTGTGGTCCATTGGCGGCCCCATTTCTCTATGCCCACGGGGAGCCCGGACCTAAATCAAAGTTGTACACTCAGATATAAGTCCTAGGTCCTGCCTCCTAACCTGTGAGCCATTGGCCTTGCCCTGGCCGGGCGAGCCACGCGTGGGAATGACGCCAATTTTGGTGATTTTGGCATCATGACCCCACTTGACGAATCCGTGTTGCCCTGATGCCGGGACATCAGAGGGAACCAAGTTGGGTGAGGGCTCCAGGGAGTTCGTACTCGAAGGGCATAGGGTCAATTGCCTCGTCCCTACCTCTGACGGGTCCGGACGAGGGGTCAATTTTGGAGTTTTTCAAGCTAATATCAGTTTGGGCTGAAACAGCCCATTTTCAGCTACCAACTTCTGGGAGATAATGGCGGAGCCATCTCTCTGGTTCAGAGTGGAGTTGGGACCTGCCGTTAAGGGAGCATAGGGAGCCACTGTCGGTTGGCCTTGGAGCCCCTTGGTTGCCAGGAACTCGCCTGTGGCTGGGCAGGACACCTCTCCCATTGGCAGGGTTTCAGGGTCCGGACTGAGCAGGGCATGGGTTGTGTTTGAGCCCCCGCCCCCACCAGCCACTGAGAGGGTCGGACCTGGGATTGGGATACAAGTTGGGATAGAGTGTCTATTGTCCTGTGATGCCCTTACCCCAGTCCAGTCTTAACCCCATGTGTACATATCCTGATGTGTTGCTGTAAGTCAGAAAAAGTGCTTTTCCATTGCTTTGAGGCATACTCTAGTTGTATTAGAGATGCACTGAGCATCCATGCATTTTAATCTTAGTATTGGTCCAACCAAAACTGGTGATAACACATTTTGACCTATAGAAAAGTTTATAGTGTTTTCAGCACTGTGTTTTGCCTCTCCTGCTGCTTGCTGTTGGTGTAGGGATTCCTGCTGCTTGTTTTTGGAGATGAAAAGCTTTGGTTTTGATGAAATACAGTCACTCCAAGTCACTCCAGGATAGCCCAAGCCAATAGTATGCAAAGAGAAGAGGATTCAGGATCAAAGCATGAAGGGCTGCAGTGTAAACAGTGCAAGATGATTGGATATTCACAGAAACTGCAACTCAGGTCACATATGAATGCATATTCACAAAGATAGCTGAAATGTTTTTGGAAAAGAGTTAGAAAACTGCCTCAGGATCACTCTCTCTCCATAGTGCCATCTTAGGAGATGTGCACTCTTTGTTTTGGGTCCCATATGTGCTGAGGTGGCATGGTATGTGGCGATGAGGTCACTGCCATGTCACATGGGATCTTCCTACTTAGCTAGGCTGACCAGGAATTGAACCCAGGACCTCTCAAAAAGAGGTGCCCAGCCCCCTAGGGTGCATACCACTAGGATAGCTAAGAATTCATGGAAAAACATAGATAAATTCATAGGCTCTACCTTAGGTATGTCAGTGCTCAGTCAACTCAGGAAAAGATGAATAGCTTCACATTGAAAGGGGATTAAGGGGTCCACTCCATATCCTGATTGGGTGTTTGGTTCCATAGGTCAAAATGTGTTATCACCAGTTTTGGTTGGACCAATACTAAGATTAAAATGCATGGATGCTCAGTGCATCTCTAATACAACTAGAGTATGCCTCAAAGCAATGGAAAAGCACTTTTTCTTACTCCCCCCTTGTGCTGTGGTGGCCACCACTGTCGCATTTTAGGAAAAAGGGAATTTCCTTGGCCTTTCCTTGGTTTCCACACCTACTTTAAAATACCTACAGTTTCCCTCACACAGAAAAATGGGCGCTCACCATGGCTGGCGTCCTTTTGCTGCTCTGATTGTATCATTTCCTCCAGAAGACTCAGCGCTCATGGCGCTGCCGGGGCTCCTGTGGCTTGGTTGGGTTAGATTGGGAGCATGCCAAACATGTGCATATGCATCCCTCCCTCCAAGACGCAGCGTCGACACAACCCAAACGCAAGACACATTATACACACTCGCATGGGTTCTCGTAAACCTGCTGGCGACCTGTGACCTGTCTTAGGGCGAAGGGAGTCGAAAAAGAAATTAATTTGCCCCTTGGTGGGGTCTTGGTTCTGCTCAGTCTCTCCAGGCACCTGCGTTTCGGCCCGAACACGGCCTACTCAGTGAGGCTGCGCGTGGGTATCTGCAGAGGCAGGAATGGGAGATTTATGGACGAATCCACGCAAAAACGAAGCGACGACACCAAAATCCGTCAAATGACGGCCTAGAATTTTTCTGAAACGACACACCTGAGCAGAATCCAATTGTGCATTAGAAGCACATTTTTATAAAAATTATAGTCATCTCTGGATTTTTTAAATCCAGAAATTCATACGCATAAAATGGCGGCGCGCAGGAGCGGCTCCTAGCGAAGCGCCGGAAAATGGAGAAATAATGGAATTATAAACGTATGTCTCGCGTAGTCTTGAAAATGACGAGACACACATTAATAAATAAACATACAGATTCCACCCACACTAATAGAAGCTTCAAAAATTCAAGAATTCGAAAATGAACGAAAAGACTTCAATGAATCAGGTATAAACTACAGGTATGTTCGTCTCGTATGCCGCATACACATTGCTCGTCTCGTGTCTCCGTGAACGAGCCTTGTAGCAGCGCTAACAAAGATAGAACGCGATAGAGGGATTGATTAGAAAGATTGCAGATGATTAGCGGTCAGATCAGGGTGATTGGACATACACACAAGTGCATAGCAACGTTCTTCGCGTGCGCCCCTCACTTGCTCTCACCTTGCTTCACTTCCCAGCGGTAAGCAAGGTAGGTACGCCCAGGCGGGGCCACCTCCTGGTGGAGTCAAGATTGCGGCTGAGATGGGCAGGTTTGCCCAAGTGGGACGTGCATGCTCGTGCATTCACACACGCATTAAAGGGTAGGCCACACGAAGTGCGCACGGTAAACCTTGTTTAGGCTACCCAGGGGCTCCTCGGTACGTTCTTTAAGAGAACCTGAGGAGCCCCTTAACGCTTGCTTGCTTGACAAGGGTAGCTGGTCTTCCAGCGTGTTTGCGGACAGTGTATTATAGGTCACACTGAGAAGGGTATAATACCTGGAGTGTGGCTTAGTTCCTCCGCCGCAAACGCCCTTTCATTTGCCTTTGTTTACAGGTGGGCAGGTAGGGTGATTGGTGCAGCATCATTTTTTTTTATGCCCTGCTAAACAAGGGCGCAGATCACACAAACAAGTAACTCCGCTCCGCCTGTGGCAGAGCAGGGAGTCCGACTTAATCGACATCTGCGCCTTGCACGCGAGAGTACTCCTTCCCTCCAAGCCCTAGCAGGGGAAATGCGTTGTGGCGTCCCCTGTTAGGCCACAGTTGCTTAGTAGCGCTGTGTTCTCTTGTCATTTCACAGGAGGGTCGCTAGGACCCACGACACCTTTGACTTCGCAACGCCCAGTAGAGTGTGCGTGTAGGAGTGGTAGTCCTGAGTGGGGGCTTGAGCCAGTTGCCCCAGTGCTCGCCCACCAGGATGGTGCCACTGTAGGGTGTGTAGGACCTGTAGTGCGTGTGTCACTGTCCCACCCGTTTCCTGCAATTTTAGCAGGGTTGGTGGGCTGTGGCAGTGGTTAGGTCAGTGTTTTGGCCACATAGCAAAACGGCGTTTTCATGCCTTCATAGCTTTTGGCCACCCCTCCCTGTAGTAGACAGATAGGTAGGGAAAACAATACCTGGATTAGCACGCTGGGTATTCCCCCAAGGTTTTGCGCCAGCACAGAAATTGGGCGCATAGGGGAGGGGAGACCCGGGGCGTACCCCGTGGCATCAATAAGCCAACCCTCCAGGTTTAGCAAGGGCGCAGACTTGGGTATAATTAGGACACCACTTCTGCGGCTTGCTCTCAGGACCTTAGGACTAGCACACTCACACATACGCTTTGGCAGGTAAGGGTAAGGTTCAGTCCCTAGCTTTAGTCTTGGAGGCAAGCGTCTCAGCGAGCCTCAGCAACTCACCAAGGTTGTTCTGGAACAAGTAGTCAACCAGAACTGAGTTTAGGCGTCCCTCAGGTAGAACGAATGCAGAGGAGGGCTCCCAGGTGGCCTCTTCGACTCCAAACCCTTCCCAGAGGGTGAGGAAGCGTCAACCCTGGCGATAGCGGTGGCGTAGGACAGACTTCACCAGGTAGAAGCCCTCCTTAGCCATCTCCTCGGCGTTCATGTCGGGGAGTTCACCTTCAACTTCCATAGGGCTGGCAGCCCCTTGTAGGTCCAGAGCGGCGATTTCCTCGTCGTTCAGCTCCCACTCCTCCCCACAGAGGTCTTCAGGATCATGGTAGCGCTTCAGGTGTTGAGCAGCGCACACCAGGGTCCCCCCTAGACGGGGAGAACACCGCACGGTGATACGGTGTCCATCCACAGATAGGATCTTGTACGGCCCGAAGTATGGGTCATCGCTGGTAGAGCGTGGCCAGGCGGGTAGTCGACTGTGGTGCACCAGCACCCAGTCCCCCTCTTGGTAGGTGGCCGGTACACGGTGCTTGTTCTTCTTGTTCCACTGACGCTCCCTCACTCTCTGGAGCATAGCCTTGGCCTTGTCCACCTTCGCTTGTTGCTCTTGGACCCATGCACCCACAGAAGAATGGGTGTCCTCTGGATAGGGGGCATGTAGGAACCATGCCGGGCGCCCCATGAATAGCTCATGTGGCGAGTAGCCAGTAGCTGAACTCTCTTGGGAGTTCATCATCAAGGATATGACGGGGAGTAGTCTCACCCAGTCTCTGGTGCGTTCAGTTTTTCCACCATATCCTGACGTTCTCCTTCAGGACACGAATCTGTCGCTCACATAGGGGGTTGCTCGTGTGAGAGTAGGGAATCCCCGTAGACACCTGGACATTGAGGGATCTCAGGACCCTCTTGTACCAGCCAGTATCTGAGCGTACTCGTACGTCCTCGTCGGAGTTGATCTCCTTGGGCGCCCCATAGACACAAAACCACTCCTCCAGGAGTATCTTGATAGTCTCCTCCCCGGTAATGTGCTTGGTACAGGGGAACACCCTGGTAAACCTGGTCAACCCACAGGTTACCACGAGGGCGAAGTCATAGCCCCCGAACTTCGGCATCTCCGTGTAGTCCACGTATAGCACACTGTTAGCACAGTGAGGGATGGGCAGGGTCGAGTAGAGACCTCTGTCCCTGATATCCCCTGGTTTACAGGACCTGCACGGGCACTTGTCCACGATAGGCTGGAGGGTTTTCCGCAGCTGGTCGTCAGTCCACGTAGTGTGGAACCACTGCTTGAACAGCCTCAGGGTACGGTCAGCACCCACATGACCACTGGACTCATGGGTCCACTTCAGCAGCGCTGCGACTCGGTCACTAGGCACCACGATGCGGTCCTCGTGCCAGAGGTAGCTCTTGTCCCTCTTCCACTGGTCTTGGTTGACCAGGAGGGGTTCAAGGCGTTTCTCCAGGCGCCGGTAGATATCCCCAAACTCCTGTAGGTACTCCGATTGTTGGAGTCCATCCAGGGGGCGTATCATGGTCATGTTCAGGTCCAGATGTACGTCCATACGGCTGAACGCCTCCTTAGCCAGCGCTTCAGACCGGGCACCAATCAGGGCGTCGAAGTTGTTGCGGCTGATGTAGTCGGCACACTCGTTCTTCACTCCCTGGATATGGTGTACCGTCAGCCGTAGTTGACTGAGGTAGGTCCACCAGCGCCGTAGCTTGGCCTTCTCAGGTGGGGGACCCTTCTGGAAACTGCGGACCGGTTCTTGGTCGCATAGCCAGACCACAGGGTTACTCCCCAACAGTCGTGCTTGTGAGGATAGCACCAGCATACCCGCGAGCAATTCCTGCTCATAGGTGGAGTAGTTCCCCCTGGCCTGGTTCCACTTCCAGTTCCAGTGGCCCAGAGGTACTAGGACCCACTTGTCGTCAGGGTAGCTGTGCTTGAGGGTTCCATCTCGGTTGAGACCTTCCGTCCCCCATTGGGAAATGGCCGAGTCGAACTCCTCCTTCTCTAGTGCTTGCCATTGGAACAACGTTCCACCACCGCCCACATTGCTGGCGTCGGTCACCAGGATAATCTCCCCTTGTGCCCCAGGCACGCCCAAGCACTTAGCGTTGGCTACCTTGTCTTTGAGCTCGTCAAACGCTTGTTGCTCTTGTGGGCCCCAGCGCCAAATAGTACTCTTCTTGATCAAGTCCGTCAGAACGGCGCTGGTATAGGTGAAGTTCTTGATGTGGCGGCGATAGAAGTTGCACGCCCCAATGAAACTGCGTACATCATGAAGTCCTTTCTTGGGGTCTTCGTGTCGTACCTTGGCATCCATCGGGGGTTTGGCCTTAGAGGCCGCTGGGGTCCACCACCCATAGCCAACGTCAAACCCCAGGTACTGCATGGTCTCCTGCATGAACTCACACTTCTCCAGCTTGAGTCGTGTGTGGTTCTCCTGGCAGACCGCAAAGAACTCACCCAAGAGGATTATGTGATCCTCCTGGGTATTGGTCCCGAGGCATACATCGTCGATGTGAGCCTCCATCTGGGCCCCACGGGATATGAGCTCCTGCACCTTAGGTCTCCTTCGTAGGATGGACAAGATCTTGTTCATCAGCTCTTGGAACAGAGCGGGTGCGTTAGCCACGCCGAATGGCATGACCTTCCACTTGAATACCCTCCCCTGAGGGGTGATGAAGGCCAGTAGTTCCTGCGCGTTGGGCGTCAGGTCCACTTGCCAGAATCCACTTCGCTTGTCCATCTTGGTCTTGTAGCGACAGGAGGCTATCTTCTCCAGGGTAGACTCCATATTGGGAATGGACCCTGAGTGGTTCAGCGTCTTCTTGTTCAGCTCTCCATAGTCCACTACCAGCCGTTTGGCTGTAGACCCAGGTTTAGCCACCAGGAAACAGGGGCTGCAGTGTAGGGGGTAGTCCCCGTCCTTGTACTCCAGGACTAGGCCAGCGTCGATACACTCCTGTATCTGTCGCTGAATCTCGTCGGCCTGCTCTTTAGGAGCTGGATAGGGTCTCCTCCGTATCTTGTGACCGTCGAACTCGGGTTTCAGCTTGAGGTCCATCTGTACCAGCTTGTCACATGACGCTGGAGGGGGTAGTTCTCCGAACACCTCCAGATAGGTCCTTATCAGCTTCTGTACCCGCGGGTCCAATATCTTGATCTTGTCCTCCAAGTCCTCGTCGGAGTGTAAGTTGCTTGCCCCCTGAGTAATAGACGTCGGGAGGTGGTCCTCCACCGACTCTTCGCCCGTGGTAGTGTCCTTCAGCCCTTGGTAGGCATACAGAAGGTCTTGCTCAACCATCTCCGATGGACGATGGCAACATAGGCACGCTCGAGGGGGTTCACATACACATTCCTCCGAGAGGTCGTCCTCCTCTGGGGTCCTCACATGGGCACCCCATACGCTCTTCAAGAGCTTGAGATCTACCTCCCTATGCCAGGTGGTGATCTTCTGTTCGAGGTCCTCCTTCAATTGGGAGAGGTCTCCCATACGTCCTTGCTTCAGTGGCCATGAGCTGCGGGTAGGCTTCGCGTAGCATAGCTTTTTCGCCACCATCTTCCTGTTGGAATCCACATACTCCCTGAGCCTGGATCGGGGGTCCAGCTCCTCATCCATGGGGTCTTCCACCCTCATGGAGAGTAGGGGTTTTAGTGGGGCGACGTACTCGGCGTTCTCCACTTCCTCCACCGCGGTCTGCACGAAGAAGGCGTCGTGCTCAGTTTCGTCGTCTGAGTGGATAGAGCTAGGTAGCTCAGATAGTCCACACTCAGAGACTCCATCAGGAACAGGTACATGGCAGGGAGAGTTGGGGGCGTTGGTGTCAGTCACGACGTACTCATCTCCTCCGGGTGTAGTTTCAACAGCATCTTGAGGTCGTAGGCGATCCTTCAAGTCACCCAAGGCGAGTCCATCGCTTTCACGTTGTATGGCCTGGACCAGAGTCGGGTCCAGGTCCTCCCAGGGGATGGTGGTAAGACTTCCGTCCACCACGCTGAGCATACTCCCCCATCCGGGCTTCCCAATGGGCGTCTTGCGTCCCAGAGGCACGTAGATGGCCTCATCAGGTAACCGCACAGAGCTGATAGTCAGCTTGTCAAGGAGTGTTCGCCAGTACTCGTTGCCCCCATGGGCTCCCCAGTCGGGGGAACACAGGACCATACGGGAACGTTCCAAGGCCACCTTGGTCAGCACCTTCCCCAGTTCACTGAATCTGGGGTTCCCGTAGGCCATCCCGAAAGAGGGCCAGTAAAATTTGTAGCTGCAGTTCTTCCCCTTGCTGCAGTATAGGTCCAGCACATGCTGCTTGTCGCTGGCGAACAGCTCCACACTTAGGTCTTCTCGAGAGTAACCCAACTCCTTCAGACCTTGGTCTAGGACTTCCCCCAATAGTTGGTAGTCCTCAGTTTTGGAGGCCGCCATCATGTTCGAGGGCTCCTCCTTCGATAGTCTCAGGTAACTCAAGGTATGTTCCGACTGCTCCAGTGGCACAGACTCTCTGCCACTGCCGTGGTCCACGTAGAGGAGGTAGGGCGCTTGCAGCGTCAGGGATTGTATCTGGGAGTGCTGTACGAAGAAGTCAGTACCCAGTACAAAGTCGAAGGCCTCAGTGTCCATCACATAGAACCGATGGGCGATAGTTCGAGAGCCCATAGGTACCTCCACTTCACAGTCCCCGCAGCTGTGCACCACATGTCCATCCCCCATGCGTATGGCGGCGGTGGTCATGGTGTTCTTCCGGCTCCCACAAGGTAAAATTTTCTTGGCCACTATAGATATTCCCGCGCCAGTATCCAGTACCCCGAGGTATTCACGTCCCCCTAGTCGGATATGTACCCAAAACACCAGGTCTTGGGTGCCACCAGAGCGTCCCCGTCAGAACTCCGCTGGACAGGTCACCTCGAACCCCTTGTTCCGCAATTTGCGGGCCATCCTCATGAAACGGCTCCTCTTCTTAGCGTTGCCGTCATCACCACCTTCATGCTCACGCTTGGCTCCTTGTTCTTGCTGGGCCTGCGTTTGTGAGCGAGTGGTAGGTCCAGTCTGCCCTCCAGAGGGCTCGGAGTTCCCCCCTGTATTAGGGTTGGGGTTGCCTCCGTTCTTGTCCTTGTTCTTGTTGTCGGGCTGGCGGTTAGCGCCTCCTCCTCGTCCACCTTGACCCTTGTCTTGACCACCTTGACCACGTCCTTTTGACTTGCCCTTCCCGGAGTCGTTGCCTTTGGCCTTGCCTCCATCTTTGCCTGAGCCTTTGCCAGGATCTTCCCCCTTAAGCTTCGCCGATAGGCGTTGCTTATGGTAGCACTCATCCTCGTAGTGCTTCCGCTTACCGCAGAATGCACACGTGATGGTGCAGCGGTAATGATCCGGCAGCTTCACTTTGGCGCCGGTGTTCTTCTCCTGCTGCTTCCCCTGGACGACGAAGCAGTCTCGCTGCTCGCAGTCAGAGGCGTGCTGCAGGTGGCCCTGCTCATCTCTGGCATCACACCAGAATAGCTCCTTCACGTTCTCCATTAGACGGGCGTGGGCGTGTTTGGGGGTAGTCCCCTGCCCAGGTCGGGACCCTTGGTACCCTTTGCCTCCAGAACCTCCACCACCAGGACGGTAGTTGTTCAAGTGCTGGTCGCTCTCCTTCTCCAGCGCCATCTCCAGGAGCAGCACGCATAGATCCTCGTAGCGGAGGGATCTAGCCTTGCGCTCAGCCGTCAAACGGCACTCGTCCCATAGCTCTCGGGGGAGCTTGGCGCACAACCAGAACAGCAGGTCGTCGCTGCTGTAGGAACCGGGCGTCAGTCGTCCAGCCCAGTGATCCAGATCAGCCAACAGCTCGGAGACCCTGCCAGGTTTGGGGTTGTTGGGCAGCACGGGTAGGTTCTGGATCTCGGCCCTGATGGAGAGGTCGGTCTCGTAGGTCGGGTACTGCCTCTCCAGGGCAACCAACACATCGGCAAAGGTGGCGGAGTTAGTGACGATCTGCCTGACCTGCTTCTCCAGGTACTTGGTCTTGCAGCACTGCAGGAGCAAATCGCACTTCACTCGCCCACTCCCGTGGGTTTGGCCGGTCAGTCGTAGGAACCGGCCAAAGTTCTCAGCGAACTCGCTGAGGTCCTTGCCTGTGAACTCAGGCAGGTTGACCACTATCTTGGAGGTGGCAATAGCCTTCGCCTCCTGAGCTCGGCGTGCTTCAGGGCGTCGGGTCTTCTTCTTCTTCTTCTTCTTCTTCTTCTTACCCTTGGGGTCCTCGGGGTCCTCAGGGTCTTCGTCATCTGAGGGCGAAGAAGAATCCATCGACGGCGGCTCGTCATCGGAGGGGTCTCCGCCAAGGTCACTAGAGCCATAAGGCTCTACGTCCACCATAGCCCTTAAGGCTGTCAGCCCCAGCTGGTCCAGCTCGGCCCTCGTCGAGTTCGTCACGTGGCTGTAGGGCGGCTGGGCCGTTCTCGGGACGAATGGACTTCTCGGTACTGCTGCAGGAGTCGGCATCGGTCGGCTCCTCAGGCTCCCCAGGGTATTTGTCAACCCTGCCGCCAGGTGGTTAGCCTGTACTCGGTGGGGTGACATTCCCACCGTCATAGGTGACGCATGGGACGGGATCATCAGGGGCTCCAGTTTCTCCCTGATCTCTTGCGTGAGGTCGCCCACGATTTTCGAAGTGGCTCCTCGGAGCACCTCGTTGATCTCTGACCGCGTCAGGGACCTGTTGGAGGATCTTCCCGATCCTCTACTCCTGCCTCCCAGAGACTCTGGTCCTCTCCTCAACCCACTCAAGGGTGCATACCCAGGTGCATACCCAGGAGCATACCCAGGAACATCCATATAGGTTCCAGTGGCGTGGAGTGGATGGGGATAGTCAGCCGCATACCATCGCGGCGCAGAGCTGGAAGCCACCGGCTCACTGGCAGTAGTTGCCTCATGGAGCGCAGTGGTAGGTGGGCCCATACCATAGGCGGGGTAGGGAGGCATGCCAGTAAAGCCTGTGCCCTCTGCCATAGGCGGGTTGGTTGTGGAAGTGGATGTTGCTGCGGCTGGGAGTGTGGTGGTTATAGGAGAGGGTGATGCGTGGAGGCCAGAAGCGCTTGGTGCGCCTTCGAGGGTAGGGTCATGCGTCGGGTCTTGCCCTTGTTCCTCTCCTTCGTCTGCTCCTTCTCCAGCATCCTTCTCGCTCTCGTTCTCTCTCTTCCTCTTCACAGGCTGAGGCTGAGAGACCACTTCCTCGACCGACAGGGCCCCGAAGGCCGTCTGGAGGCCATCCGGGGAGTCCTCCGCCGTATCCACTGGCCCATGTAAGGGCTCCGCCGAAGGTACAGCGCCAGGCGCCGGCCTTGCCGGTGCCTCAGGCGCTGGCGCTGTCTTCACGTCGGCGTCCACTCTTCCTGGGTCCATCTTAATCCGCCCTTCTGCTTATATTTGCCTGCTCGGAGCACTGGTTGTACGGCGCGGGGTCGCTGCCGGTGCACAGAGACAGGCTTCCTCTTGCTACCAGAAAAGTTTATAGTGTTTTCAGCACTGTGTTTTGCCTCTCCTGCTGCTTGCTGTTGGTGTAGGGATTCCTGCTGCTTGTTTTTGGAGATGAAAAGCTTTGGTTTTGATGAAATACAGTCACTCCAAGTCACTCCAGGATAGCCAAAGCCAATAGTATGCAAAGAGAAGAGGATTCAGGATCAAAGCATGAAGGGCTGCAGTGTAAACAGTGAAAGATGATTGGATATTCACAGAAACTGCAACTCAGGTCACATATGAATGCATATTCACAAAGATAGCTGAAATGTTTTTGGAAAAGAGTTAGAAAACTGCCTCAGGATCACTCTCTCTCCATAGTGCCATCTTAGGAGATGTGCACTCTTTGTTTTGGGTCCCATATGTGCTGAGGTGGCATGGTATGTGGCGATGAGGTCACTGCCATGTCACATGGGATCTTCCTACTTAGCTAGGCTGACCAGGAATTGAACCCAGGACCTCTCAAAAAGAGGTGCCCAGCCCCCTAGGGTGCATACCACTAGGATAGCTAAGAGTTCATGGAAAAACATAGATAAATTCATAGGCTCTACCTTAGGTATGTCAGTGCTCAGTCAACTCAGGAAAAGAGAATAGCTTCACATTGAAAGGGGATTAAGGGGTCCACTCCATATTCTGATTGGGTGTTTGGTTCCATAGGTCAAAATGTGTTATCACCAGTTTTGGTTGGACCAATACTAAGATTAAAATGCATGGATGCTCAGTGCATCTCTAATACAACTAGAGTATGCCTCAAAGCAATGGAAAAGCACTTTTTCTTACTCCTATGGAACCAAACACCCAATCAGGATATGGAGTGGACCCCTTAATCCCCTTTCAATGTGAAGCTATTCATCTTTTCCTGAGTTGACTGAGCACTGACATACCTAAGGTAGAGCCTATGAATTTCTCTATGTTTTTCCATGAATTCTTAGCTATCCTAGTGGTATGCACCCTAGGGGGCTGGGCACCTCTTTTTGAGAGGTCCTGGGTTCAATTCCTGGTCAGCCTAGCTAAGTAGGAAGATCCCATGTGACATGGCAGTGACCTCATCGCCACATACCATGCCACCTCAGCACATATGGGACCCAAAACAAAGAGTGCACATCTCCTAAGATGGCACTATGGAGAGAGAGTGATCCTGAGGCAGTTTTCTAACTCTTTTCCAAAAACATTTCAGCTATCTTTGTGAATATGCATTCATTTGTAACCTGAGTTGCAGTTTCTGTGAATATTCAATCATCTTTCACTGTTTACACTGCAGCCCTTCATGCTTTGATCCTGAATCCTCTTCTCCTTGCATACTTCTGGCTTGGGTTATCCTGGATTGACTCTATTTCTGCAAATAAAAGGTTTTTTCATCTCCAAAAACAAGCAGCAGGAAACCCTACACCAACAGCAAGCAGCAGGAGAGGCAAAACACAGTGCTGAAAACACTATAAACTTTTCTGGTAGCAAGAGGCAGCCTGTCTCTGTGCACCGGCAGCGACCCCGCGCCGTACAACCAGTGCTCCGAGCAGGCAAATATAAGCAGAAGGGCGGACTAAGATGGATCCAGGAAGAGTGGACGCCGACGTGAAGACAGCGCCAGCGCCTGAGGCACCGGCAAGGCCGGCGCCTGGCGCTGTACCTTCGGCGGAGCCCTTACATGGGCCAGTGGATACGGCGGAGGACTCCCCGGATGGCCTCCAGACGGCCTTCGGGGCCCTGTCGGTCGAGGAAGTGGTCTCTCAGCCTCAGCCTGTGAAGAGGAAGAGAGAGAACGAGAGCGAGAAGGATGCTGGAGAAGGAGCAGACGAAGGAGAGGAACAAGGGCAAGACCCGACGCATGACCCTACCCTCGAAGGCGCACCAAGCGCTTCTGGCCTCCACGCATCACCCTCTCCCATAACCACCACACTCCCAGCCGCAGCAACATCCACTTCCACAACCAACCCGCCTATGGCAGAGGGCACAGGCTTTACTGGCATGCCTCCCTACCCCGCCTATGGTATGGGCCCACCTACCACTGCGCTCCATGAGGCAACTACTGCCAGTGAGCCGGTGGCTTCCAGCTCTGCGCCGCGATGGTATGCGGCTGACTATCCCCATCCACTCCACGCCACTGGAACCTATATGGATGTTCCTGGGTATGCTCCTGGGTATGCACCTGGGTATGCACCCTTGAGTGGGTTGAGGAGAGGACCAGAGTCTCTGGGAGGCAGGAGTAGAGGATCGGGAAGATCCTCCAACAGGTCCCTGACGCGGTCGGAGATCAACGAGGTGCTCCGAGGAGCCACTTCGAAAATCGTGGGCGACCTCACGCAAGAGATCAGGGATAAACTGGAGCCCCTGATGATCCCGTCCCATGCGTCACCTACGACGGTGGGAATGTCACCCCACCGAGTACAGGCTAACCACCTGGCGGCAGGGTTGACAAATACCCTGGGGAGCCTGAGGAGCCGACCGATGCCGACTCCTGCAGCAATACCGAGAAGTCCATTCGTCCCGAGAACGGCCCAGCCGCCCTACAGCCACGTGACGAACTCGACGAGGGCCGAGCTGGACCAGCTGGGGCTGACAGCCTTAAGGGCTATGGTGGACGTAGAGCCTTATGGCTCTAGTGATCTTGGCGGAGACCCCTCCGATGACGAGCCGCCGTCGATGGATTCTTCTTCGCCCTCAGATGACAAGGACCCCGAGGACCCCAAGGGTAAGAAGAAGAAGAAGAAGAAGAAGAAGACCCGACGCCCTGAAGCACGCCGAGCTCAGGAGGCGAAGGCTATTGCCACCTCCAAGATAGTGGTGAACCTGCCTGAGTTCACAGGCAAGGACCTCAGCGAGTTCGCTGAGAACTTTGGCTGGTTCCTACGACTGACCGGCCAAACCCACGCGAGTGGGCGAGTGAAGTGCGATCTGCTCCTGCAGTGCTGCAGGACCAAGTACCTGGAGAAGCAGGTCAGGCAGATCGTGACTAACTCCGCCACCTTTGCCGATGTGTTGGTTGCCCTGGAGAGGCAGTACCCGACCTACGAGACCGACCTCTCCATCAGGGCCGAGATCCAGAACCTGCCCGTGCTGCCCAACAACCCCAAACCTGGCAGGGTCTCCGAGCTGTTGGCTGACCCGGATCACTGGGCTGGACGACTGACGCCCGGTTCCTACAGCAGCGACGACCTGCTGTTCTGGTTGTGCGCCAAGCTCCCCCGAGAGCTATGGGACGAGTGCAGTTTGACGGCTGAGCGCAAGGCTAGATCCCTCCGCTACGAGGATCTATGCGTGCTGCTCCTGGAGATGGCGCTGGAGAAGGAGAGCGACCAGCACCTGAACAACTACCGTCCTGGTGGTGGAGGTTCGGGAGGCAAAGGGTACCAAGGGTCCCGACCTGGGCAGGGGACGACCCCCAAACACGCCCACGCCCGCGTAATGGAGAACGTGAAGGAGCTATTCTGGTGTGATGCCAGAGACGAGCAGGGCCACCTGCAGCACGCCTCTGACTGCGAGCAGCGAGACTGCTTCGTCGTCCAGGGGAAGCAGCAGGAGAAGATCACCGGCGCCAAAGTGAAGCTGCCGGATCATTACCGCTGCACCATCACGTGTGCATTCTGCGGTAAGCGGAAGCACTACGAGGATGAGTGCTACCATAAGCAACGCCTATCGGCGAAGCTTAAGGGGGAAGATCCTGGCAAAGGCTCAGGCAAAGGTGGAGGCAAGGCCAAAGGCAACGACTCCGGGAAGGGCAAGTCAAAAGGACGTGGTCAAGGTGGTCAAGACAAGGGTCAAGGTGGACGAGGAGGAGGCGCTAACCGCCAGCCCGACAACAAGAACAAGGACAAGAACGGAGGCAACCCCAACCCTAATCCAGGGGGGAACTCCGAGCCCTCTGGAGGGCAGACTGGTCCTACCACACGCTCAAAGACGCAGGCACAGCAAGAACAAGGAGCCAAGCGTGAGCACGAAGGTGGTGACGACGGCAACGCTAAGAAGAGGAGCCGTTTCATGAGGATGGCCCGCAAGTTGCGGAACAAGGGGTTCGAGGTGACCTGTCCCGCGGAGTTCTGACGGGGACGTTCTGGTGGCATCCAAGACCTGGTGTTTTGGGTACGTATCCGACTAGGGGGACGTGAATACCTGGGGGTACTGGATACTGGCGCCACAATATCGATAGTGGCCAAGATAAATTTTAACTTGTGGGAGCCTGAAGAACACCATGACCACCGCCGCTATACGCATGGGGGATGGACATGTGGTGCACAGCTGCGGGGACTGTGAAGTGGAGGTACCTATGGGCTCTCGAACTATCGCCCATCGGTTCTATGTGATGGACACTGAGGCCTTCGACTTTGTACTGGGTACTGACTTCTTCGTACAGCACTCCCAGATACAATCCCTGACGCTGCAAGCGCCCTACCTCCTGTACGTGGACCACGGCAGTGGCAGAGAGTCTGTGCCACTGGAGCAGTCGGAACATACCTCGAGTTACCTGAGACTATCGAAGGAGGAGCCCTCGAACATGATGGCGGCCTCCAAAACTGAGGACTATCAACTATTGGGGGAAGTCCTAGACCAAGGTCTGAAGGAGTTGGGTTACTCTCGAGAAGACCTAAGTGTGGAGCTGTTCGCCAGCGACAAGCAGCATGTGCTGGACCTATACTGCAGCAATGGGAAGAACTGCAGCTACAAATTTTACTGGCCCTCTTTCGGGATGGCCTACGGGAACCCCAGATTCAGTGAACTGGGGAAGGTGCTGACCAAGGTGGCCTTGGAACGTTCCCGTATGGTCCTGTGTTCCCCCGATTGGGGAGCCCATGGGGGCAACGAGTACTGGCGAACACTCCTTGACAAGCTGACTATCAGCTCTGTGCGGTTACCTGATGAGGCCATCTACGTGCCTCTGGGACGCAAGACGCCCATTGGGAAGCCCGGATGGGGGAGTATGCTCAGCGTGGTGGACGGAGGTCTTACCACCATCCCCTGGGAGGACCTGGACCCGACTCTGGTCCAGGCTATACAACGTGAAAGCGATGGACTCGCCTTGGGTGACTTGAAGGATCGCCTACGACCTCAAGATGCTGTTGAAACTACACCCGGAGGAGATGAGTACGTCGTGACTGACACCAACGCCCCCAACTCTCCCTGCCATGTACCTGTTCCTGATGGAGTCTCTGAGTGTGGACTATCTGAGCTACCTAGCTCTATCCACTCAGACGACGAAACTGAGCACGACGCCTTCTTCGTGCAGACCGCGGTGGAGGAAGTGGAGAACGCCGAGTACGTCGCCCCACTAAAACCCCTGCTCTCCATGAGGGTGGAAGACCCCGTGGATGAGGAGCTGGACCCCCGATCCAGGCTCAGGGAGTATGTGGATTCCAAGAGGAAGATGGTGGCGAAAAAGCTATGCTACGCGAAGCCTACCCGCAGCTCATGGCCACTGAAGCAAGGACGTATGGGAGACCTCTCCTAATTGAAGGAGGACCTCGAACAGAAGATCACCACCTGGCATAGGGAGGTAGATCTCAAGCTCTTGAAGAGCGTATGGGGTGCCCATGTGAGGACCCCAGAGGAGGACGACCTCTCGGAGGAATGTGTATGTGAACCCCCTCGAGCGTGCCTATGTTGCCATCGTCCATCGGAGATGGTTGAGCAAGACCTTCTGTATGCCTACCCAGGGCTGAAGGACACTACCACGGGCGAAGAGTCGGTGGAGGACCACCTCCCGACGTCTATTACTCAGGGGGCAAGCAACTTACACTCCGACGAGGACTTGGAGGACAAGATCAAGATATTGGACCCGCGGGTACAGAAGCTGATAAGGACCTATCTGGAGGTGTTCGGAGAACTACCCCCTCCAGCGTCATGTGACAAGCTGGTACAGATGGACCTCAAGCTGAAACCCGAGTTCGACGGTCACAAGATACGGAGGAGACCCTATCCAGCTCCTAAAGAGCAGGCCGACGAGATTCAGCGACAGATACAGGAGTGTATCGACGCTGGCCTAGTCCTGGAGAACAAGGACGGGGACTACCCCCTACACTGCAGCCCCTGTTTTCTGGTGGCTAAACCTGGGTCTACAGCCAAACGGCTGGTAGTGGACTATGGAGAGCTGAACAAGAAGACGCTGAACCACTCAGGGTCCATTCCCAATATGGAGTCTACCCTGGAGAAGATAGCCTCCTGTCGCTACAAGACCAAGATGGACAAGCGAAGTGGATTCTGGCAAGTGGACCTGACGCCCAACGCGCAGGAACTACTGGCCTTCATCACCCCTCAGGGGAGGGTATTCAAGTGGAAGGTCATGCCATTCGGCGTGGCTAACGCACCCGCTCCGTTCCAAGAGCTGATGAACAAGATCTTGTCCATCCTACGAGGGAGACCTAAGGTGCAGGAGCTCATATCCCGTGGGGCCCAGATGGAGGCTCACATCGACGATGTATGCCTCGGGACCAATACCCAGGAGGATCACCTAATCCTCTTGGGTGAGTTCTTTGCGGTCTGCCAGGAGAACCACACACGACTCAAGCTGGAGAAGTGTGAGTTCATGCAGGAGACCATGCAGTACCTGGGGTTTGACGTTGGCTATGGGTGGTGGACCCCAGCGGCCTCTAAGGCCAAACCCCTGATGGATGCCAAGGTACGACACGAAGACCCCAAGAAAGGACTTCATGATGTACGCAGTTTCATTGGGGCGTGCAACTTCTATCGCCGCCACATCAAGAACTTCACCTATACCAGCGCCGTTCTGACGGACTTGATCAAGAAGAGTACTACTTGGCGCTGGGGCCCACAAGAGCAACAAGCGTTTGACAAGCTCAAAGACAAGGTAGCCAACGCTAAGTGCTTGGGCGTGCCTAGGGCACAAGGGGAGATTATCCTGGTGACCGACGCCAGCAATGTGGGCGGTGGTGGAACGTTGTTCCAATGGCAAGCACTAGAGAAGGAGGAGTTCGACTCGGCCATTTCCCAATGGGGAACGGAAGGTCTCAACCGAGATGGAACCCTCAAGCACAGCTACCCTGACGACAAGTGGGTCCTAGTACCTCTGGGCCACTGGAATTTGAAGTGGAACCAGGCCAGGGGGAACTACTCCACCTATGAGCAGGAATTGCTCGCGGCTATGCTGGTGCTATCCTCACAAGCACGACTGTTGGGGAGTAACCCTGTGGTCTGGCTATGCGACCAAGAACCGGTCCGCAGTTTCCAGAAGGGTCCCCCAACTGAGAAGGCCAAGCTACGGCGCTGGTGGACCTACCTCAGTCAACTACGGCTGACGGTACACCATATCCAGGGAGTGAAGAACGAGTGTGCCGACTACATCAGCCGCAACAACTTCGACGCCCTGATTGGTGCCCGGTCTGAAGCGCTGGCTAAGGAGGCGTTCAGCCGTATGGACGTACACCTGGACCTGAACATGACGATGATACGCCCCCTGGATGGACTCCAACAATCGGAGTACCTACAGGAGTTTGGGGATATCTACCGGCGCCTGGAGAAACGCCTTGAACCCCTCCTGGTCAACCAAGACCAGTGGAAGCGGGACAAGAGCTACCTCTGGCACGAGGACCGCATCGTGGTGCCTAGTGACGGAGTCACAGCGCTGCTGAAGTGGACCCATGAGTCCAGTGGTCATGTGGGTGCTGACCGTACCCTGAGGCTGTTCAAGCAGTGGTTCCACACTACGTGGACTGACGACCAGCTGCGGAAAACCCTCCAGCCTATCGTGGACAAGTGCCCGTGCAGGTCCTGTAAACCAGGGGATATCAGGGACAGAGGTCTCTACTCGACCCTGCCCATCCCACACTGTGCCAACAGTGTTCTATACGTGGACTACACGGAGATGCCGAAGTTCGGGGGCTATGACTTCGCCCTCGTGGTAACCTGTGGGTTGACCAGGTTTACCAGGGTGTTCCCATGTACCAAGCACATTACCGGAGAGGAGACTATCAAGATACTCCTGGAGGAGTGGTTTTGTGTCTATGGGGCGCCCAAGGAGATCAACTCCGATGAGGACGTACGAGTACGCTCAGATACTGGCTGGTACAAGAGGGTCCTGAGATCCCTCAATGTCCAGGTGTCTACGGGGATTCCCTACTCTCACACGAGCAACCCCCTATGTGAGCGACAGATTCGTGTCCTGAAGGAGAACGTCAGGATATGGTGCAAAACTGAACGCACCAGAGACTGGGTGAGACTACTCCCCGTCATATCCTTGATGATGAACTCCCAAGAGAGGTCAGCTACTGGCTACTCGCCACATGAGCTATTCATGGGGCGCCCGGCATGGTTCCTACATGCCCCCTATCCAGAGGACACCCATTCTTCTGTGGGTGAATGGGTCCAAGAGCAACAAGCGAAGGTGGACAAGCCCAAGGCTATGCTCCAGAGAGTGAGGGAGCGTCAGTGGAACAAGAAGAACAAGCACCGTGTACCGGCCACCTACCAAGAGGGGGACTGGGTGCTGGTGCACCACAGTCGACTACCCGCCTGGCCACGCTCTACCAGCGATGACCCCTACTTCGGGCCGTACAAGATCCTATCTGTGGATGGACACCGTATCACCGTGCGGTGCTCTCCCCGTCTAGGGGGGACCCTGGTGTGCGCTGCTCAACACCTGAAGCGCTACCATGATCCTGAAGACCTCTGTGGGGAGGAGTGGGAGCTGAACGACGAGGAAATCGCTGCTCTGGACCTACAAGGGGCTGCCAGCCCTATGGAAGTTGAAGGTGAACTCCCCGACATGAACGCCGAGGAGATGGCTAAGGAGGGCTTCTACCTGGTGAAGTCTGTCCTACGCCACCGCTATCGCCAGGGTTGGCGCTTCCTCACCCTCTGGGAAGGGTTTGGAGTCGAAGAGGCCACCTGGGAGCCCTTCTCTGCATTTGTTCTACCTGAGGGACGCCTAAACTCAGTTCTGGTGGACTACTTGTCCCAGAACAACCTTGGTGAGTTGCTGAGGCTCGCTGAGACGCTTGCCTCCAAGACTAAAGCTAGGGACTGAACCTTACCCTTAACTGCCAAAGCGTATGTGTGAGTGTGCTATTCCTAAGGTCCTGAGAGCAAGCCGCAGAAGTGGTGTCCTAATTATACCCAAGTCTGCGCCCTTGCTAAACCTGGAGGGTTGGCTTATTGATGCCACGGGGTACGCCCCGGGTCTCCCCTCCCCTATGCGCCCAATTTCTGTGCTGGCGCAAAACCTTGGGGGAATACCCAGCGTGCTAATCCAGGTATTGTTTTCCCTACCTATCTGTCTACTACAGGGAGGGGTGGCCAAAAGCTATGAAGGCATGAAAACGCCGTTTTGCTATGTGGCCAAAACACTGACCTAACCACTGCCACAGCCCACCAACCCTGCTAAAATTGCAGGAAACGGGTGGGACAGTGACACACGCACTACAGGTCCTACACACCCTACAGTGGCACCATCCTGGTGGGCGAGCTCTGGGGCAACTGGCTCAAGCCCCCACGCAGGACTACCACTCCTACACGCACACTCTACTGGGCGTTGCGAAGGTGAAGGTCTCATGGGTCCTAGCGACCCTCCTGTGAAATGACAAGAGAACACAGCGCTACTAAGCAACTGTGGCCTAACAGGGGACGCCACAACGCGTTTCCCCTGCAAGGGCTTGGAGGGAAGAGGTGCTCTCGCGTGCAAGGCGCAGATGTCGATTAAGTCGGACTCCCTGCTCTGCCACAGGCGGAGCGGAGTTAATTGTTTGTGTGATCTGCGCCCTTGTTTAGCAGGGCATAAAAAAAGGCTGCTGCACCAATCACCCTACCTGCCCACCTGTAGACAAAGGCAAATGAAAGGGCGTTTGCGGCGGAGGAACCAAGCCACACTCCAGGTATTATACCCTTCTCAGTGTGACCTATAATACACTGTCCGCAAACACGCTGCAGAAGCAGCTACCCTTGTCAAGCAAGCAAGCGTTAAGGGACTCCTCAGGTTCTCTTAAAGAACGTACCGAGGAGCCCCTGGGTAGCCCAAACAAGGTTTACCGTGCGCCCTTCGCGTGGCCTACCCTTTAATGCGTGTGTGCATGCACGAGTATGCGCGAGAGCGTAGGGCAAACCTGCCCATCAGAACCCAAATCACGACTCCACCAGGGGGTGGCCCCGCCTGGGCTTACTCACCTTACCCACCGCTGGACAGTGAGAGCAAGAGAGGGGCGCACGCTAAGAACGTTGCAATGCACTTGTGTGTATGTCTAATCACCCTGATCTGACCGCTAATCATCTGCAATCTTTCTAATCAATCCCTCTATCGCGTTCTATCTTTGTTAGCGCTGCTACAAGGCTCGTTCACAGAGACACGAGACGAGCAATGTGTATGCGGCATACGAGAAGAGCATACCTGTAGTTTATACCTGATTCATTGAAGTCTTTTCAATTGATTTTCGAATTCTTGAATTTTTGAAGCTTCTATTAGTGTGGGTGGAATCTGTATGTTTATTTATTAATGTGTGTCTCGTCATTTTCAAGACTACGTGAGACATACGTTTATAATTCCATTATTTCTCCATTTTCCGGCGCTTCGCTAGGAGCTGCTCCTGCGCGCCGCCATTTTATGCGTATGAATTTCTGGATTTAAAAAATCCAGAGATGACTATAATTTTTATAAAAATGTGCTTCTGATGCACAATTGGATTCTGCTCAGGTGTGTCGTTTCAGAAAAATTCTACGCCGTCATTTGACGGATTTTGGTGTCGTTGCTTCGTTTTTGCGTGGATTCGTCCATAATTCTCCCATTCCTGCCTCTGCAGATACCCACGCGCAGCCTCGCTGAGTAGGCCGTGTTCGGGCCGAAACGCAGCAGCCTGGAGAGACTGAGCAGAACCAAGACCCCACCAAGGGGCAAATTTAATTTTCTTTCGACTCCCTTCGCCCTAAGACAGGTCACAGGTCGCCAGCAGGTTTACGAGAACCCATGCGAGTGTGTATATTGTGTCTTGCGTTTGGGTTGTGTCGACGCTGCGTCTTGGAGGGAGGGATGCATATGCACATGTTTGGCATGCTCCCCTACTAACCCAACCAAGCCACAGGAGCCCCGGCAGCGCCATGAGCGCTGAGTCTTCTGTAGGATATGTTACATACGAAGCAGCAAAAGAGCGCCAGCCATGGTGAGCGCCCATTTTTCTGTGTGAGGGAAACTGTAGGTATTTTAAAGCAGGTGTGGAAACCAAGGAAGACCAAGAAAAATTCCCTTTTTCCCAAAATGCGACAGTGGTGGCCACCACAGCACAAGGGGGGAGTAAGAAAAAGTGCTTTTCCATTGCTTTGAGGCATACTCTAGTTGTATTAGAGATGCACTGAGCATCCATGCATTTTAATCTTAGTATTGGTCCAACCAAAACTGGTGATAACACATTTTGACCTATGGAACCAAACACCCAATCAGGATATGGAGTGGACCCCTTAATCCCCTTTCAATGTGAAGCTATTCATCTTTTCCTGAGTTGACTGAGCACTGACATACCTAAGGTAGAGCCTATGAATTTTTCTATGTTTTTCCATGAATTCTTAGCTATCCTAGTGGTATGCACCCTAGGGGGCTGGGCACCTCTTTTTCAGAGGTCCTGGGTTCAATTCCTGGTCAGCCTAGCTAAGTAGGAAGATCCCATGTGACATGGCAGTGACCTCATCGCCACATACCATGCCACCTCAGCACATATGGGACCCAAAACAAAGAGTGCACATCTCCTAAGATGGCACTATGGAGAGAGAGTGATCCTGAGGCAGTTTTCTAACTCTTTTCCAAAAACATTTCAGCTATCTTTGTGAATATGCATTCATTTGTGACCTGAGTTGCAGTTTCTGTGAATATTCAATCATCTTTCACTGTTTACACTGCAGCCCTTCATGCTTTGATCCTGAATCCTCTTCTCCTTGCATACTTCTGGCTTGGGTTATCCTGGATTGACTCCATTGACTCTATTTCTGCAAATAAAAGGTTTTTTCATCTCCAAAAACAAGCAGCAGGAAACCCTACACCAACAGCAAGCAGCAGGAGAGGCAAAACACAGTGCTGAAAACACTATAAACTTTTCTGTTGCTGTACATACTTTCATTCCCTCTTTGCAGAGTGGCAAGGATTCTGAAACGCTTTCTCACATGACATGAGCGCATTGATGCCCCTGTGAGCGTAGTGCTTTGCCTGCCTGCTCACTTGCGCGTGTTCACCGCAGCGTCCCGTGCCCGGCCCCCCACGGGAACGCGTCAAAAGCGTTTCACCGCCGCGGGGTTACCCAGCCCTCGCGTGCCACTCGGGGCCACCAACCCCGAGCAGCGCGGCGCAGCTCGCAGCTCGCAGCGCAGCGCAGCGGCTCGCAGCGCAGCGCAGCAGCTCGCAGCGCCACCCAGCGACAGCGCCGAGTTCGTCACGGAGCCAGCAGCGCCGTCCAGAGCATCGCCCTGACCGCGCCGCGACCGTGAAGGAAGTGGACAGACCAGACCCATCGGCCGACCAGCAAGGCCGCGTCAACCACTTCCACAACCACCGGCTGACCAGCACCAGCCGCACGCCCAGTCCAGTGCTGCAGCACCCGCCTCAACAACCACCACCAGTTCGTTGAGTAGAACGAGTGCACACCAAGGACCTCAAGACCAAGTACGCCCCCCGCTGCCATGGTAAACTGGCAGGAAGCGGGCAGGATGTGGCCGCGGCCCCACCCCCATGCGGCACGCCTGCTGCGTGGGTTGGTTTGGGACCAGCACTACCGCCACAGCCACCCCCAGTGCGAAGGCGGCATGCCTGGGAGCTTCGAGCTCCGCGAGGACATGGGGGAGGACCGCCTGCGGGCAGTGGAGGAGTGGCTGCGGGCGGAAGGGTACGAGTACCGCTTCCGCCGCAAGCGCTGGAGGACGTGGACCCGGCCGGACAGGCCCGGCGAAGGCCTGCGTCCCGACGGGATTGAGGAGGACGAGATGCCCAACGAGTACCCGTCGGGCGCCTCGATCAACGTCTCCATGTGGGACATGATTGAGAAGAACTTCCCGGAACCGGGGAGCGAGCGCAGGCTGCAGGGCAGCAGCAGCGCGTCTCCGGGGAAGGAGAAGCGGTCCGCCGGGGACAGGAAGCGGGACCGGAAGTGGCGGGAGTACCAGGAGTCCCTGGCCGCCGAAGCCGCCCAAGGCGCCAAGGGCGGAACCCCAGCCCCCAGTCCCCAACGGGCCAATGGTGGTCACCACCCCGGCCACGCCACCCTTGGTGACTTCATGGAAGTCGCCAAGCAGTCCAGGGCCAAGCCCCGTCCGCTGCTCCTGAGGCCCCAGCAGGCCCCAGCAGGCCCCAGCAGCGACGTGGAGTCGGCCCACCGCGGGAGGATGCCGGCCGACCAGGCCAGCTCCAGCAGCAGCGCCGCTCCCGCTCAAAGGGACGTGGCGCGCGCCTGTGAGCGCATCTGTGGTATCCCCTGCAACCTTCGGGTTGCCCGGCAACGGGCCACGCAGCGGAACGCTGCCGTGGAGGGCGCCGTCGGCATCGCCCATGAGGAGGCCACCGAGTGGGGCAGAGGCATGGACTACCACGCCTCGAAAGTGGCAGCCATCGCGGCCCGTCTCACGGCTGCGGCCGCCCATGAGGCAGTGGCTGCCCGGATCAGGGCAACCGACGAGGAAGCCCGCCGGACGCAGGAGGCCATTGCCTGCAAGGAGGCCGAGGTGAAGGCGCTGGAAGAGGCGCTTGCCCAAGGGAGGGCAAAGAAGGAGGCGGAGGAAAGGGCCCACGCCGAAGCGACGGCTAAGGCCCAGGAGGACGCCGCCAAGAAGGACGCCATCGAGGCCGCGCGACGGAAGGTCGCTGAGGAGAGGGCCAAGACGGAGGCGGAGCTGGCGACGTTGGAAGCGGAGAAGGATCGGCTGCAGCGGGCCCGGGAAGCCGAAGCGGCTCGTGCCCGGGAGGAAGCTGAAGCGCGAGCTGCCGCAGCCACGGCCGCCGCAATGGAGGAGGCAGAGGCCAAACTCCGCCGCGAGACTCCCCCGGGAGGATCACCAGTGGAGTCCCTTCGAAAGCTTTTCGAAGGGGACGCCTCCTCCAAGATGACGCTGGACGAGGCCGACACGGGCAGCAGTGGGAGCAGTGGCCCCACTGCCCATCGACGGAGGAAGGGCAAGGGGAAGACCCCCGAGAGGCCGCGGAGGCCAGCGGGTGGACACCCCCACGACAGTGACCCCTTCTTCACCGCCAGCGACGGGGATGAACGAGGCCGCCGACATCGCCAAGTGGTGGCTTGGACGGGCGGAGGAGGCGGAGACGTCCCCATGGAATCGGAAGGTGAGGATGAGGATCTCCCTCCTCCCTACCGGAGCTCGGAGTCTTCCGAGACCGAGAAGCCCAGGTGGGGCGACATGGACGAGGATGACGACATGGACTTCGGCATCACGAAGAAGCGCCCATCCTCGGACCCACCGAGGCGACCCGGCGGAGACCCACCGGGACCCCCTGGCGGAGGACCATCAGGACCCCCTGGAGGACGCCCACCAAGTGGACCCCCTGGAGGCGGACCACCGGGTGGGGGAGGACCCCCTGGACCGGGCGGACCCGGCGGAGGCCCTCCTGGAGGACCCCCTGGGGACCCCGACGACCCACCAGGGAACGGCGACCCGGATACCACCTGGCGGTGGATTGTCCACCTCCGCAGGAGGGTCTCCTCCCTCGAGTGCGAGGTAGACACCGGCAAGGGCGAGATGACTCGCATCTCCAAGGTCGCCGCGCGCGCGCAGACAGAGCTGGACATCGCCAGGGCCGAGATCAGACAGCTGAACACGGTCATCAGCGGCCTGCAGCAGAGGCTGGACGCGCTGGAAGCCCGTGGGAGCGTCGGCAGCGACCGCCCACCCCTGGAGTCTGGCTCGTCGGACGACGGCTGGGGACCCGGACCAGGTCCAGGCAGACCCTACGCCCCCAGCGGAGCCCCCAGGAGTCGCCCCAGCGCCAGTGCCCCCTCTCTCACCGCCCCCTCTCACCACAGCGCGGGCCGCCGCAACGAGCGCGTGCCGCCCGGCAGTGGCAGTGAGGATTGGCGTGATGAGTGGCTCAGCGCGGAGTACCGCAACCGCCGTGCTCCACCGCAGACACCGGTACGCCCCCGGCGCCCCGCACCAGCCCTGGAGCCAATCCCAATGGCTGGTGGACGTTATGGTGGACTGAGGGATGAGGTCCCCAGAGGAGACGTGGAGTGGGATGTCGGTGAAGGTGAGGATCTGGACCTGGACCTGGAGGAGTTCGACATCAGCCCGCCGCGTGGTGCTCGACGGGAGGCCGCTGAACGCAGCCGCCGGCGCCGTGATGAGGATGCGTACATGGAAGGTGTACGGCGTGAACATCTAGGTTCAGCGTACATGGAGGAACCGCGGCGTAGCCACAGGGATTCCATGGAGGAGATGGACGTGGCGGCCGTGGGAGTCCGTGGGCGAGGCCGATGGGAACCTCGGTCGACCTCGCGGCCGGCGTTCATGGTCTCTAAAGCCGCGGATGCCGCCGTGTGGGAAGACTTGAAGGACATCAAGCCCCCCATGTACGATGGCAACCCCCTCAACCTCGACCGCTTCTTGGAGAAGCTGGACGATTGGGGGCTGACCGTCACTGAAGACCTGCCTCCCGCGGATGCGGAGAGATATGTTCAGGTACCGCCTGCCGGAAGTGCTCGGCGAGCTATACTTCGTGGCGACCAAGGAGGGGAGAATCAAGACCCTCAAGGAAGCCAAGAAGTGGCTCAACGAGCAGGAGCGGGTGGACGCTCCGCAGGTGGCGGCCAAGCGCTGGAAGTCCATCAAGCTTGAGCATGATTAACGGGAGATCCGCCTACGAGATTGGCGAGACTTCCGAGGGAAATACACCCTCTTCCGCCGCAACGTGGAGGACTGGAACGAGGGTGACGAGCAGGCTCGCCTGCTCTCCATGCTGCCGGAAGCATGGATCAAGAGGGTCACCAAGGAGGAATCCAAGCGGGCCAAGTCCAACCACACGGTCAAGATGATGCTCCCCAAAGAGTATCATACGAACGTGGTGGCTTGGGCGAAGAAGAACGTGGCCCGGGATGTCAAACGGCACTCCCTGCGGAACGCTCTCCTCATCACCGTCTCGGGCGATCGCGAGAAGACCGCGATGTGGCGCCTTGACAAGTGTGAGTTGAGCGGCCAGACCATCCGTCTGCAGCCCATCCCGGCGCGGATGAGCTGCGACGAGATCCTGGAGTGGGTTGGCGAGGAAGTACTCAAGGAGTACCGAAACCTCCACCACACCCGCGGGTTGAGGCCCGGCGACCGCGACGTCAACTACGTTGGCGAGGGACCTGGCGGGGAAGCTGCCATGGACCCAGCGGGAGCCGGCGGCGATGAGACTCTCGTCGACGATGACGACGACGATGAGCCCGCCGAAGTGGCCGTGTGTGCCTTCGTGGCCAAGAACCTGAGCGCGGGGAGAAAGCCGGGAAACTGGAAGCCCCTGCAGCAGGGTTGGAGGAAGCAGGAGAAGAGGGACCCTCGCCGCATTGGCGACCCTCCGCTGTCCTTTGGGGAGTTCATACGAGCTCACCCTCAGGGCTGTTTCGTGTGTTATGGGAGGAAGCGAGGCTTCAACCATGACCACCGAACATGCCCCGTCCACAAGGCCGACACGGAGGCTTACAAGAAGGCGCACGGGTCGAAGAAGCGTGCGCCCGCGGGTATCCGGGAAGCCAAGGTGGAGGTGGACAGGGACGAGCTCTCCAAGCTGGTGTCGCAGGGGACCGAGTTGGCCAAGGAGATCCAGGAGATCAAGAGGAACTTGGTCCCTGTTATGGCTTCGAACAGCAGCAGCGCAACAGCGCGCAAATCGCAAGTCGCAGTCGCAATCGCGCTGACAGTCTGTGAATAATAAAGAAGCATCGAATGCCAACTGTGAATGAGCGCTGTAAGATACTTCGATCTTTGAACAGGGTTTATGTCTTCGAGATTGTGTTACTATTGGTGCCCCGTCTAAAGATCCTGCGAGGTTTGTCGATTGGGATTTTGGATTTCGGATTTTGAGAAACAAAGAGGCACAGGAGTGCAGTCGAGTTCCCAAGAAACAAACCACAACAAGTGGTAGCCAGCTAGGTGGCGGGGAGGATCAATCTTCGAGATCAATCTTCGACACCGCAACGCCGTCAACTTGATTTGGACTTCGATCTACAATGGAGCGGCCCTTCGACGACGCAGCTATGCTGCATTTCATCAGAGACAGTTTGTTTCGAAGTGATTCACCCTTGCATCACAAATTTTCGACCTCGTTAGAGAAGTTCATCGCAGAGCGCATCGCTAGTCGAGAAAGCGAGTGGTTTCCATGTCTCTCTCGTGATCTTCACAGCTGTTCGCAGAAGCTTGCGGATACTCAAGCCAAAGTTATCGAATTGGAACAACGCGTCGATGTATTGCAGGCAACAGCAGCAAGTGCTACCGCAGCAACTGAACAACGCGTCGATGCATTGCAGGCGACAGCAGCAAGTGCTACAGCAGCAACTGGCCAGCGCATCGATACTTTGCAGTCCTCGACGGAAAATGCAACTCAAGCTGCTGCAAATGAGCTTCGACGCGTAGAACTTGAATTGTCGCAATGTTACGCTCTCCTTAACGAATTTGTACGAACTTCGAGTCCACCACCTCCGAACAACATCCAGTTTCCGCAACCACAACAACAACAGTTTCAGCAACCACCGTCTTCTTCGAATTCGAACCAACCTCACCCTCCACAACAACCACTCCCACAGCGGCCTACCTTCGAACCACTACCCCAGTTCGTAGTTCAACGTGCTCCTTCGCAGGAGATTTTGGGACGCCGCGTCGAGCGCCTGAACAAACTGGTCAAGAGGTTCACGGGTAAACCTGGATGCGGAGAATTTCGAACATGGAAAGAAGATCTATTACGAGCCTTCACTTTGTCGGACATCACCTCACCCGTCGATCAGGCAGCAACGATGTCATTCCTCCTCGATTGTGATGCCGCTGAGTACTATCATAGCCTGACGAAAGTTGTACAGGACGACTGGTTCGAGCTCATGCGTGTGTTAGGCCAGCGTTTCGACTGTATATCCCATGAGCCAGTGTATTTGTCGAGAATGTTGAGCTTGAAAGAGAGCGAGTTTTCCCGACATGCAGATTACGTTCGAGAATTTCGTACATGCGTTATCAAGTCGAAGGTCAACACGAATGAACTCCAGATGGGTTACCTCGTCAACTCTCGATTTGTTGAAGGGTTGTCGAATGACGCTGTGCGTCGGCAATACATCGTTGAGGTCCGTTCGAGATGGCGTTCTAATAATCCATTTGGATTCGATACCTTGGTGGAGACCATCGCGGAAGCCTACATTGCGGCTGGGTATCAACTGGAAGAAGTACAGAACGCATCGAGAACGACATCAGATCACACCCTGGGTCCTGCAGTGTCGAGACCCCTGCCTATGATGGTCCCACCTACTTCGACTTCCACGTTTCCATCGAACCCTATGCCAACGCCACACGTCACATCGATGCCGACCCCAGCTGCGGCGCCCACGGCTTCGACCGTGGCAGAGCCGATGAATCTCGATGCAATTGCCAAACTTCGAGAAGAGTTACATGCCTACATTGGTGAACGGTTCGGACGTCAACATGGCGGACGCCAAGATGGTCGAGAAAGCAGACGTTGCTACAACTGTGGCGAACAAGGACACTTGGCACGCGACTGTCCAAAAGGTCGACCGCCATCCCGAGGACGAGAACGCCGGGAATCACGGTCGAACACGCCGAAACGAGACCAAAGTCGAGACAGCAAGGGACGGTTTCGATCCCGCTCCAAGAGCAGAGAAAGGCCTACAACGGCCTAGAAAACAATTCCGAAGACCTGGTGGCGGACGTCCTCGAGAAGAGCTGAACACCACCACCAGCACCAATAAACCCGAAAAGAATTCGACGCTTGGAAGTGTCACTGTCGAAGGAACTGAACCTGAGCATGCGTCTCTGTTCACGGTTCGAGGGCGCATTTGCGCATGTCGTGAAGACTCCTTCGACTCCAGCGTGGAACTGTTGGTCGACTGTGGAGCGACTAGTGACTTTATGTCGATGCAATTAGCAAAGAGGGCGCGACTTCCCCTCTATAAACTGAGAAACCCTGGACATGTCTTGACAGCAGGAGGTGTCCAAGTCGAAGTACGGTACTACACGCGAGCTTATGTTCGAGTTGGAGAGCTTGTATTTCGTCATCACTTCAAGGTCTTGGAGATTTTGCCGGATGTAGTGCTTGGACTACCATGGCTTCGAAGCTACAATCCAACTGTTAACTGGAAGGAGCGATACGCCGACATCCAACATGGTTCGATTTCGTACCGGTTGTCTTTTGGCGAATCACGACATTCCACCCAGCTACAGTTTCAAGCAGCTTCAAAGCTGGACCTTCTTTCGATATTTTCATCCAGTTCCTCGAAAGCGAGTCCGGTTGGGAATCCTACCCCACATGCCAACGAACACCCTGACCTACACTCGTCGACACACGTTCAGCGCAGTACTGACATGTACGATGAGTCCGAAACGGAAGATGGTATCACCGATGAGGAGTGTAGCGATATGGAGATTGAGTACATTTCGTTGCCGAAACTCAAAAGAGAGATCCGTCCATCTGATCTCACGGGAGATCAAGTATTTTTGTGTTGCATGCCTCGACCAGCAGTGCCAGTCGATGAAATGTATAAGATGCAAGCCAGCGATGGCAATGATGACGGGCTTGACCCTGTTCGACGCAAACTACCGAGTCGATTACACAAGTGGGCGGACCTCTACGACCGGGAGAAAGCGGAATATGGAGACCTACCTCCGCATCGACCTGGAAGAGACCATCGAATACGCCTCGATTCGGAAGAAAATCCACCGTGGGTACACCCTTACAAAATGGATCCGAGCCAACTAGATGAACTTCGACGACAATTGGACAAGTTGCATCGATCTGGTCGCATCAGACCATCCTCGAGTCCATACGGAGCGGGTTGCCTACTGGTGAAGAAGTCGAATGGTAAATGGCGTATGTGCGTCGACTACCGAGCGTTGAATACACGAACTGTACGAGATCGATATCCTTTGCCATCGATCCAATCCATCTTGAGTACACTGGGGGGTTCCACCGTATTCTCAAAGATTGACCTTGTTAGTGGGTTCCACCAGATCCGAATTCAAGACGAAGATATCGAGAAAACCGCCTTCAACACACAATTTGGCGCCTTCGAGTGGGTTGTTATGCCCTTTGGCCTCTGCAATGCACCGTCGACGTTCCAACGCGTCGTGAATGATGTCCTGCGAGACCACTTGGGGATCTTTGTATGGGTGTACATTGACGACATCCTCGTCTTCTCGAAAGATGCGGACGAACACCAACGACACCTCGACCTGGTACATGACCTACTCCGTGAGCACCAGCTCTTCCCCTGCATCGATAAATCCACATTCTTTCAGAGTCGAGTGCCCTTCTGCGGATAAATCATCGACCAAGATGGAGTACACATGGACCCCGAAAAGATCAAGGTCATTCGAGGTTGGCCTCCACCAACTACGGTTCATGAAGTTCGACAGTTCATTGGATTGTGTGGATTTTACCAGCAGTTTGTCGAAGGGTTCCAAGCTGTCGCAGCCCCTCTGACTGCAATGTTTAAGGCAGACTTGGAGTGGGAATGGACGGCCGTCCACCAAGCTTCCTTCGACAAGCTGAAACAGGCGATGATCAGCGCGACACATCTCAGTGCTATCGACCCCCGACAGCCGTATCACCTGTACACAGACGCTTCGAAAGACTGCGTGGGTGCTACGCTGGCGCAACGATGTGCGCATGGGAAGTACAAGGGACATCTTCGACCTATTGCCTTCATGTCGCGGAAAATGCAGCCTGCCGAAACTCGATACCCGATTCGAGAACAGGAGTTGTTGGCCATCGTATTAGCCCTGAAACAATGGTTTCACCTACTTCGAGGACCGCAACAGGTGCACGTGCACACTGACCACGAAAGTCTTCGATATCTCAAGACCTGTCCTCGACCGCTGACACCACGGCAAGCACGATGGTCCCAATTCCTCGAGGAATACAACCTGACGTTGTGGTACGTGCCGGGCCTCGAGAACCCTGCGGCAGATGCCTGCTCTCGTTTAACTTCGCGGCAGTTGATGGAGATCGAAAATGCTACACGTACACGGGCTTTCGCAATTCCCCTGGTCGAAGACTGGGCTTCACCGGAAGGAGAACCTGTCGATGAGTTCCTACATGTACTTGAAGACACATTCTCTCATGACGAGGTGTGGCCCCAGCCGTACGACCACCTGTACGTTTCACTACGAAGCGGACGCTCCGTGGGGAAGGAACTTGACGCAGATGAGCTTGCGGAACCAGCCCTCCAATTCGATACCGAACCCGCCGTCGACCCGGAGGACCTGGAGCCGCGACCGTCGAGCGCGACAACTGCGGAGCCGGAGGACCTGAGACTGGATCCAGCACCATCGGACGAGATCATGGCTGAGAATTCACACCAACCAAACATGCATCTCGATGAGGCTGGCAATGAGCCAGACACGTCTATTGACACCAACGACCTCCCCGATGTAAGCATGGATCGCCCCCTTCGAGTCACCTTTGGCAATGAACTTCGATACGCACCGACCATGGCGGAACTGATTCGCTGTCGACGTCACCGTGACGGCACGTTGCAATCGGTTCCCTTGCCGAAGGTTGGGCTGAACACGCCGTACCCTTCGAGTCTTAAGGGTACACACCGCCGAGTACATCGACATTATCAGTGCAAAGACTTGACTTCGACAGCTGTGTGGGCGACAGCCTATCGGGAGGACCCCCGGACGAAACACGTCTACGAAGTCGCAATTCGAAGCCCTGCGGCAGGACACCAGCTTCGAGATGCCAAGTTGTCCTTCGATGATGGCAAATTCTTCCATTTGTCGATGATGGGCAAACGTGTGCTTGTTCCCCGAACGCTGGTTACGTCGATTGTGGCTATGTATCACGAGTCGGAGTTCTATGGCCACTCAGGAGTCCTTCGAACCATGGCCCTGATCAAGCGCGACTATGTGTGTTCACACCTACGACACTATGTCGAGCGATACATACTAAGTTGCGATGTCTGTCAAGCGGCAAAATCAAGACGGGTCGACACCGCCAGAGTCCCAAGACCCTTGCCGGTGCCCGACACCAAATGGCACAGCGTGTCCGTCGATTGGGTTTCGGGATTGCCGCCGACCACAAGGGGCCATGATGCCATCATGACTGTAGTCGACCGATTCTCCAAGCGTGGAATGTTCATCCCTTGTCGCAAGGATATGACAGCCGACGACCTCATCTATGTGTTCCTACGTGAGGTTATTCGATTGAAAGGATGCCCTCGACAAATTGTTTCTGACCGAGACAAGCTGTTCGAGTCTCAGGCGTGGAAGGAGCTGGCCCAGCGCTTCAAGATTGAGATGCATCAAACAGTGGCCAACCGCCCTCGAGGCAATGGCCTGGCGGAGCGCAGTAATCAGTCCATCCTCCAGCGCCTGCGTACACACGGCATCTTCGGCAACAACGAGTCGGATGTCGACCTCCTGTTCGCCGAAATCCAGTTCAACAACCTGACATCCAATAGTCTTCGACTATCCCCGTTCGAGATAGATGAAGGACGAACACCCCTTTTTCCATTGGATTTTCCCCGAATGACTTCTCATGCACATGAACCATCGACCGTGAATGATTACATGCAACGAGCGGAACGTACCTTCGATTCTGTGCGTGCAATGCTTGCCGAGGAACGTCGACGCCAGATGCATGTGGTCCTGCAAATGGACCGACACGTTCGAGTGCCTGAAGTCGGTGAACGATGGTGGGTGTTGGTGCCTGAATATCGACATAAAGGGAAACTCGATGTTGTCTGGTGCGGCCCTTACAAAATACTCGAGGTACTGAACAAGGGCGAGAATGTCAAACTGGACATCCCTGCCCCCTTCGATAAGTTGCGAGTTTTCAATCGAGACAGCATAAAACCCTACGTCCATCGAGAGGGAAAGCCGGTGTGGGAGTTTCCGATGCCCCCTGTCAAAACTGGAGAATCGCCCCGACTTGTCAAAATTGTGGCTAGACGTCGAGTGGGATCTAAAAAGCGCCGCACATTCCTGTACCGTTGTGAATGGGATGACGACACATGGTCTTGGGAGTCGAGCAAGGCTCTAGAAGAGGATCCTGTGTACCTTGAGTTCCTTCGACTCCACCCTGAGTAACTGAGTAACATCCTTACTCTCCTCTGCAGCGTGGTTTTTCGAAAAACTCATGCGAGGTTCCGGGTCGAACACCGGAGCCTCCGCCTATGGTACTACATCCCGGACGCCCCGAGCTTCCTCTAGACCTCCGCCTTCTCGAGCGACATCGTCGAACGTCATCGATGTTGACGCGATTGAACCCCCAGCGAGGACGACTTCAACTGGCCGCTGCTTGTCGGTAGCATCAGCGCCAACTCGTCCAAATCGACCTCTCGATCCATTCGAACCGCCGCACTACAGCCAGTCGGCATATGCTGGGAGCTCGAAAGATAAAGGTGGCCCGTCGAAAGGAGGCAAGGGAGGTGTGTTCCCTGACGGGAAATTTGCGGGAATAGCGCCGAGTGGAAGACCCATCATAACAGGAGGCGCCGAAGACTTGGAATGGCTCGAGATAGCCCTGGCCAGCTTGCCTGTTCTGGAACCGACGAAGGGAGGGACTCCACCCGACATGCCGCCGGAACTCTGTAAGCTGTACGGGCCCCCTCCCCCGGTCGATGCAGAATACTTTTGAGAGCGGTGCTCAAGCCCTGACTGGTTCGATTCTGATGATGAAGATCTTGCTTGCTACACGGGGTACGACGACTGATCTTCCTTCCTCTGTTCAGCGCCCGGATGGGTCGACAATTCTTGGACATCGAGGCCGAACACCTGGACATCGAGGTCATCCAGAGAGGATCCGAGTACCGGAGAGCCGAAAGTCGAAGACGACTGGGTCGACCAATCCTGGCATTCGAATGCCCCGAAAACACAAGCTTCTACTCGAACGAACCAATCCGACTCCTACTACCACGACGCCGACTCCTATTACCACGACGATAACTACAACTACGACGCTGAATCCTGGCCACTCGAGTCCGACGACGAAGCAGAATATCCTTACGAACCCGCGCGGTCGACAGCACCACCCAGCTACGATTCTGTGCCGGTGCCAGAGTCGAAATGGCAGCCCTACAACATGCCGCAGTACAATCATGAAATCGAGACCATCGACGAACTTCGACACTTGGGAAGGTTCGGATTGAAGCCACCCTATCGATTTGGGACACATGAAGATGATCCGATGAAGACGGAGTACACTAAGCTCGAACCATCGGTGCTCACTATTGCGTCGAGTACCATGGCTGGTCTTCGAAAGCCGCACACGTTCCTGAGCGAGAAACACTATGAAGTCGTGTCGAACGCAAATGCCGCCATCGTCGAGTTGGGCAAGACCATCTGCATCGACAGTTGGGGTCGAACCGCACCATTCCCGTACGAAATGGCTCGAAGTGCCCCTGACACGTCTTTCGATGAACATGGAAACCTTGGTGGTAAGCCAGGATACCAATGGTACACGAAAATCGAAATGGCTTGTCAAAACTTTCGAGCGGCCCTCATGAAATGGCGACATTATGATGAAGAGCTCGATTATGGATTCCGACAAGACCTCACCGAACATACCCTGCCGAGTCAAATTGCTCGACTCAACCGCATGCATCGAGAGATCTCGGGTATCGACGACCTGATAAATGTTGCGGATGGGATCGACCTGATCTTCAAGTATCGACGCTTCTGGACCCACGAAAAGATGAGACGAGAAGCTCCCGTTGCAGTTTCGATTATGGGAGTTATCCGTGATCTTCAAAAGGTTTGCCAATCGAACGACTGGCTCTTCGAAGATCGAGCCCCCTTCCTTGCGTACAAAGTCGATTTGCTTCTTCGCCGACACCAACTGCGTGGCCTTCGAGGCACCTCTCGACTCGGATATAAACGCTATGGATGCGCTCCTCATCGAACGCAGGACCTTGCGGTCCAGCTCCAAGAATACTTTCGAATCGGAGAACAGGTCGAACCTTACGCGTACAACGCAGTCGCACCAGGCGCCCCCATCGACCTTGTCCAGTTGGCGACGATCTACCAAACTGGACCCGGACGACTCGGGTACCACGACTTCGATAGGGCAATCCGACGAGTTGCTGCCCTTCACTCATCGAATGAAGAGTATGTCAATCTTTTCCCTTTCGTGGATGCCCCCGATTTGGTTCGACGCCTGGGTACCTCGACATACCTCATGTCCCCCTACGAGGCCGGATACCAAGATGGACAACGTTGGCGTCGGGCGGTCAAGTTTTGAAAGGACGTCTATGCTGACGAACGGGAGGAGATCGAGAAGACCGACTCGCCTGCGAGCGACCCGTTCCACCCGGACCCCCTCGATCACCGGTTCTTGTCGATGGAGTCGAATGTCTATCAGCACCACTTCGACATTCCGTTGTTCAAGTACCTCACGCCGATCCACGAAGACTTTAAGGCTGCACATCGACGCAAGGTCAGCTGCCGAGACCAAGTCCTCGAAGCGGTCATTGTCGACACGGCTTCGAGCCTTGTGACTGCAGAAGCGGTTCGATTCGCTCTGCAGAGTTCCCTCGCTGACGGCCACTATGTCCACCAACACCTCGGTCGACTCCAAGAAGAAGGTTCTCGAACCAACACGCTTGAGATCGTCGACCGATATGCCCTCGGCCCTGAGAAGGACGACATCAGCGCCGTCATTGTCGTACGACGACTTTCGATTGCCGACACGCCGTGGTGGCGGGTCGATACGCGAACTGGTCAGTTCTACCACAGCATGGCCGCTGGTACTGGCTCGAAGGAAACCTATCGGTGGTCTACTGGTCGACATGACGGATACTCCTTCGAGGTCACCAATCGGGCCGATCTGTGGAGCGAGGACGCTTGGAAACCGTCGAGCCTCTGGGATTTCTATTCGACCAGGGCACAAACACTGGGACCTGGACAATTTCGAGCGCTTGCCCGTGAACATGTCTTCGTATTCCAGTACAAGTGTCCCGTCGATGACCGACCTGGTGATCCCAACCTTCGATTGCTGAACCATCGATCTGGTATCCTGATTCAGAAGCGTGCCCTCGACAGCGACATCCGTCGACACTATACGGGTCATGACACCTTCAAGTTCATGGCTGGCGTCGAGACACTGAAGGAAGTGCATGAACTATGTCGACTTCCCGTGGATCGTTCATATACGTACACGTGGGGCAGGGACTGCTGATTCGACATGTCTGGATGCCAAGTAATGGCTTATTCGACAGTCTGGATGCCATTAATGGTATCGAA
This sequence comes from Eutreptiella sp. 'Long Island Sound 2002', assembly GCA_964036045.1. Classification (NCBI taxonomy): domain Eukaryota; phylum Euglenozoa; class Euglenophyceae; order Eutreptiales; family Eutreptiaceae; genus Eutreptiella; species Eutreptiella sp. 'Long Island Sound 2002'. Next base: position 53,439,158 of record OZ038385.1, read on the forward strand.
TGCTCCATATGCCTGTCGAGCTGACAGATGTACAGGCCTGTTGGTCTGCTGAGCATCCAGCTTCGATGCTATGGTATGTTATGGTTCGACGTGCCCACAGCCTTGCTGCGGGTACAGCGCCCGTGCAGTGTGCCTGGCGAGGTTGTCTTCTGCAGCTTCCGCCGAAGGCCGCAGCCGTGACAAAGTCGAACACGGCGTGTGAATGAGGCGCTGACGACGGGTGTCCCATGACTGCACCTCGGTGTGTGATTTCGACCAGAATTGGTTCACTGTCTCGACCAGAATTGGTCCACTGTCTCGACCAGGATTGGTCCACTGTTATGCTTCTGTAGCCAGCACATGTCGAGGCCCAAAAAATTTTTTTTCTGTCTGGGCCTGCTCTCATTCGGCATTGTGACGCCCGCCCAGGTGAGTGAGACCTCTTCGAGGTCTCAACGGGGGGGTAGTGTTATGGCTTCGAACAGCAGCAGCGCAACAGCGCAGCGCAACAGCGCAACAGCGCGCAAATCGCAAGTCGCAGTCGCAATCACGCTGACAGTCTGTGAATAATAAAGAAGCATCGAATGCCAACTGTGAATGAGCGCTGTAAGATACTTCGATCTTTGAACAGGGTTTATGTCTTCGAGATTGTGTTACTATTGGTGCCCCGTCTAAAGATCCTGCGAGGTTTGTCGATTGGGATTTTGGATTTCGGATTTTGAGAAACAAATAGGCACAGGAGTGCAGTCGAGTTCCCAAGAAACAAACCACAACATCCCCAGGTCGGACAACAAGAACAAGGAGAACAACCAGAATGACCAGAACAAGGACAAGGACAAGAACAAGGGTAAGAAAGGGGAAAGGAAGAAGGGCGTCAACGAGGTTGATGCGGAGGAGAACACCCCTTCCTCCACAACCGATGCCCCCTAGCGGAGCCCCTGCAGCCAAGGGCCCCAGCTAGGGCGGTCGCAGGATGGTGACGTGGGAAGCGCCGAACCATCCCAGTCGGGAGTCGATAAGCACAAGGGGACTGCCGCGGGCGGAAGGCCCGGTCCAGCACCCTGTCGCGGAGGCGGGGTGAGGGCAAGTGAAGGCACGAACCCTTGCACCCGTCCGTCCTTCGCGACCAAGAATGTGTTTGATGTACTACAAGATCTATCCGAGAGTATCGGAGGATCACCCGGACCGCAGCTGGATGCTGCAGATGGGCAGCCTGAGCCCATTGTCCACGACCTGCACCAGTCGCTTGTTGAGCTTCTGGAACGGCCGGAGATCCTGAGTTTGCACGCCGTGCGCCGTGTCGGGCGTGAGCGGCAGTTGCATCTTAAGGTCCGTGCCTTATGCGGGGAAGTGGAAAAGGTTTTCGACGTGTTGGTCGACACGGGAGCTCAAGTCAGCTTGGTCAAGGCTGGCCTACTTCCACCAGAGTGTCTGACCGACAGTCGGAAACCTGTCAGGCTGAAGGTGGCGAACGGCCAGTACATGGTGGGAGGCACGAAGGAAGCGGCCATCGGGCTGCAGTTCGTGAACCATCGTGAGCTGAGCCGCCCAGACCTCGGCAAGGAAATCCTCCTGCACGGTCGCTTCTACGAGGCCGAGATGGACTGGGACATGATCGTCGGGTACGACTTCATGATGGAGACGGACTCCGGCGTCCTCCCGGCCCAAGCCTCCGTGACCCTGTACCAGGACGACCAGCTCTCGTGGCTTTCGTCACCTGAGCACCATGTGGAATGCCAATGGATCCACCCCGAACGCAATCAGCTCGAAGTGGCCGCGCTGGACACTGAGCCAACTGGTCCTGCAAACCAGGAGTACAGCGTAAGGCCGAAAGTGGCGAGCCGAGTTGTCGCGGACTTGGGAGCTTCGGATCTGGCCCTGGATGCGTTCTCTTCAGGAACCTCCGCCCATCTTCGGGTGTGTGAGAAGTACTGGAGCGCACAGGACTCCGCGTGGAAGAAGCACTGGGGTCCGCATCAGGGATTGATGTGGATCCATTGCCCCCGTTGGGACATTCCAAGAGCGATAGCGAAGATTCGCAAGGACCGCTCCAAGGCAGTGCTGGTTGTTCCTATGGGATGCACCGAGGAGGAAAGTACCCGACATTGGGTTGCCTCATTGACCAACATGACCTTGAATAAGGTCGTCCTACCGGCTGGAGAGAGTGTCTATCAGGACGCTAAGGGACAGCCCATGCCACCCCAGAGATGGCCAACAGAATTCCACTATGTGGATGGGGGCCTTGATCAGGCCGACGCCACGGACTTCGTGTGTGTCAACCGCATCATGGCGGAGCCATGGCGGCAATGCTTTGCGGTTCCCCCTGTTGACATCCAAAAATCGGAATCGGAAGACCCCCTCACTGAAGAGGAGTGGGATCTGGTTCAGGGGTATCTGGATCAGCCCTTTCATGACTGGGGAAACCAGCGTGAGGGCAAGGGCCAGGACAGAGCCTGGTGGGAAGTGGACTCGATCGTCTCTGGTTCCTATGACGGGAACACGTGCAGAGGGTGCTGGACCACCTATCCAGCCAGGACGAGCCAATCGGGGGTAACCCACCCACCTACGGCGATCTATTCCGAGGCAAGACCAGAGATGGCCCTTTGGGCCACCTGGGAAGACCACCTGAGCCGAAACCGAGCGGGGTCGCTACCCCTCAAGTAAGCTCCGTGGTTCAAGTGCCCGGAAAAGCCAAGGCGGAGTCCGATGACTGCCCCAAGATCCAGGCGTTGAGGGCCAGGCTGAAGCAGAAGTATGGTGATACCTTCTTCAGCGGTAAGCCTGTCTTTCCCCCACCGGTGCGTGGACCGTATGGCGAGGCCAAGATACGACTGAAGCAGGACCCCCGTGTGTATCGGCACCGGGAGTTTGCCCTGAGGGGCGAGAGGAAAGAGGCCATGGAGAAGATCCTCCGTGACTTCATCCAGAGAGGCTGGCTCGAGCCGTGCCACTCCGAATGGGCCTCTCCGTGCTTTGTCGTCCCCAAGAAGGTGGCCGGTGAATGGCGGCTCGTGGTCGACTACCGGGGCCTGAACGCCCAAACGCAGCACGACAGCTATACGCTGCCCCTCATTGAGGACATGCTGCAAAAACAACACCGGCGGAGGATCTTCACGGTGATTGACCTGAAACATGGTTATCATCAGATGCCTCTCGCCGAGGAGTCCCGTGCCTGCACAGCCATGAGCACCCCACTTGGACCTCTCCAGTGGAAGGTGATGCCCATGGACGTTACCAACGGCAATGCGGCTTTTCAGCGGATGCGGGAGAACCTGCTTGAGCCGGTGCGCGACTGTGCGGACCCCTTCGTGGACGACGTGATCATCGCGTCCGGGGACCCCAGTATGAGCTACGAGGAGCTCCTGGAGGCACACGAGAGGGACGTCACTCGAGTGCTGGACCTTCTGGTTCGGCACAAACTCACGGGCAGCAGTGACAAGGTCACCATTGCGGTAAGCAAGGTGGTCTTCGCTGGCCACGTAGTTGGGAACGGGCAGCGAAAGCCCATACCTGGCAAGGTGGCTGCGATTGAGCACTGGGAAAAGCCCAAGACGGTCTCTGAGCTAAGGGCGTATCTGGGGTTCTGCAACTACTACTCGGGGTATATCAAAATGTATGCCGAGTATGCAGCCCCCATGACGACCATGCTCAAGGGCAACCGAGAGGAGACCAAGAAGGGGTCCAAGAAGGCTCTGGTCTGGACAGCTGAGTCCGACCGTGCCTTTGAGGGGATGAAGCAGGCGCTGCTATCCGCAGTGGGTCTGCACCTCGTGGATCCCGACCGCGGGTTCGTCCTGCGCACCGACGCTTCCGACTACGCCATATCCTTGATGATGAACTCCCAAGAGAGTTCAGCTACTGGCTACTCGCCCCATGAGCTATTCCTAGGGCGCCCGGCATGGTTCCTACATGCCCCCTATCCAGAGGACACCCATTCTTCTGTGGGTGAATGGGTCCAAGAGCAACAAGCGAAGGTGGACAAGGCCAAGGCTATGCTCCAGAGAGTGAGGGAGCGTCAGTGGAACAAGAAGAACAAGCACCGAGTACCGGCCACCTACCAAGAGGGGGACTGGGTGCTGGTGCACCACAGTCGACTACCCGCCTGGCCACGCTCTACCAGCGATGACCCATACTTCGGGCCGTACAAGATCCTATCTGTGGATGGACACCGTATCACCGTGCGGTGTTCTCCCCGTCTAGGGGGGACCCTGGTGTGCGTTGCTCAACACCTGAAGCGCTACCATGATCCTGAAGACCTCTGTGGGGAGGAGTGGGAGCTGAACGACGAGGAAATCGCCGCTCTGGACCTACAAGGGGCTGCCAGCCCTATGGAAGTTGAAGGTGAACTCCCCGACATGAACGCCGAGGAGATGGCTAAGGAGGGCTTCTACCTGGTGAAGTCTGTCCTACGCCACCGCTATCGCCAGGGTTGGCGCTTCCTCACCCTCTGGGAAGGGTTTGGAGTCGAAGAGGCCACCTGGGAGCCCTTCTCTGCGTTTGTTCTACCTGAGGGACGCCTAAACTCACTTCTGGTGGACTACTTGTCCCAGAACAACCTTGGTGAGTTGCTGAGGCTCGCTGAGACGCTTGCCTCCAAGACTAAAGCTAGGGACTGAACCTTACCCTTACTGCCAAAGCGTATGTGTGAGTGTGCTATTCCTAAGGTCCTGAGAGCAAGCCGCAGAAGTGGTGTCCTAATTATACCCAAGTCTGCACGCTTGCTAAACCTGGAGGGTTGGCTTATTGATGTCACGGGGTACGCCCCGGGTCTCCCCTCCCCTAAGCGCCCAATTTCTGTGCTGGCGCAAAACCTTTGGGGAATACCCAGCGTACTAATCCAGGTATTGTCTTCCCTACCTATCTGTCTACTACAGGGAGGGGTGGCCAAAAGCTATGAAGGCATGAAAACGCCGTTTTGCTAAGTGGCCAAAACACTGACCTAACCACTGCCACAGCCCACCAACCCTGCTAAAATTGCAGGAAACGGGTGGGACAGTGACACACGCACTACAGGTCCTACACACCCTACAGTGGCACCATCCTGGTGGGCGAGCACCGCTGCAACTCACTCAAGCCCCCACTCAGGACTACCACTCCTACACGCACACTCTACTGGGTGTTGTTGAAGAACATGTCGTGGGTCCTAGCGACCCTCCTGTGAAGAAGACAAGAGAACACAGCGCTGCTAAGCAACTGTGGCCTAACAGGGGACGCCACAACGCGTTTCCCCTGCTAGGGCTTGGAGGGAAGAGGTGCTCTTTTTGCGTGCACGGCGCAGATGTCGATGAAGTCGGACTCCCTGCTCTGCCACAGCCAGAGGCGGAGTTACTTGTTTGTGTGATCTGCGCCCTTGTTTAGCAGGGCATGAAAAAAATGGTATGCTGCTGCACCAATCACCCTACCTGCCCACCTGTAAAGCGAAGGCAAATGAAGGGGTGTTTGCGGCGGAGGAACCAAGCCACACTCCACGTATTATACGCTTCTCAGTGTGACCTATAATACACTGTCCGCAAACACGCTGACGGATCAGCTCCCCTGTCAAGCAAGCAAGCGTTAAGGGACTCCTCAGGTTCTCTTAAAGAACGTACCGAGGAGCCCCTGGGTAGCCTAAACAAGGTTTACCGTGCGCACTTCGCTTGGCCTACCCTTTAATGTGTGTGTGAATGCGCGAGCATGCACGAATATCTTGGGCAAACCTGCCCATCTGACTCTCAATCACGAACTCCACCAGGGGGTGGCCCCACCTGGGCTTACGCACCTTACCTACCGCTGGAGAGAAAGAGCAAGTGGGCACGTGAGGGGCGCAAGCGAAAAACGTCACTATGCACTTGTGTGTATGTCCAATCACCCTGATCTGACCTCTAATCATCTGCAATCTTTCTAATCAATCCCTCTATCGCGTTCTATCGTTGTTAGCGCTGCTACAAGACTCGTTCACGGAGACACGAGACGAGCAATGTGTATGCGGCATACGAGACGAGCATACCTGTAGTTTATACCTGATTCATTGAAGTCTTTTCCTTGATTTTCGAATTCTTGGATTTTTGATTCTTCTATTAGTGTGGGTGGAAGCTGTATGTTTATTTATTAATGTGTGTCTCGTCATTTTCAAGACTACGTGAGACATACGTTTATAATTCCATTATTTCTGCATTTTCCGGCGCTTCGCTAGGAGCCGCTCCTGCGCGCCGCCTTTTCGTGCGTAGGAATTTCTTGATTTAAAAAATCTAGAGATGACTATAATTTTTATAAAAATATGCTTCTGATGCACAATTGGATTCTGCTCAGGTGTGTTGTCTTAGAAAAATTCTAAGCCGCCATTTGACGGATTTTGGTGTCGTCGCTTCGCTTTTGCGTGGATTCGTCCATAATTCTCCCATTCCTGCCTCTGCAGATACCCACGCGCAGCTTCGCTGAGTAGGCCGTGTTCGGGCCGAAACGCAGCAGCCTGGAGAGACTGAGCAGAATCCAAGACCCCACCAAGGGGCAATTTAATTTTTTTACGACTCCCTTCGCCCTAAGACAGGTCACAGGTCGCCAGCAGGTTTAGGAGAACCCATGCGAGTGTGTATAATGTGTCTTGCGTTGGGTTTGTGTCGACGCTGCGTCTTGGAGGGAGGGATGCACATGCACATGTTTTGGCATGCTCCCAATCTAACCCAACCAAGCCACAGGAGCCCCGGCAGCGCCATGAGCGCTGAGTCTTCTGTAGGATATGATACAATCAGAGCAGCAAAAGAGCGCCAGCCATGGTGAGCGCCCATTTTTCTGTGTGAGGGAAACTATAGGTATTTTAAAGTAGATGTGGAAACCAAGGAAAGGCCAAGAAAAAATCCCTTTTTCCTAAAATGCGACAGTGGTGGCCACCACAGCACAAGGGGGGAGTAAGAAAAAGTGCTTTTCCAATGCTTTGAGGCATACTCTAGTTGTATTAGGGATGCACTGAGCATCCAGGCATTTCTATCTTAGTATTGGCCCCACCAAAACTGGTGATAACACATTTTGACCTATGGAACCAAACACCCAATCAGGATATGGAGTGGACCCCTTAATCCCCTTCAATGTGAGGCAAATCATCTTTTCCTGAGTTGACTGAGTACTGACATATCCAGGGCAGAGCCTATGAATTTATCTATGTTTTTCCATGAATTCTTAGCTGTCCTAGTGGTATGCACCCTAGGGGGCTGGGCACCTCTTTTTGAGAGGTCCTGGGTTCAATTCCTGGTCAGCCTAGCTAAGTAGGAAGATCCCATGTGACATGGCAGTGACCTCATCGCCACATACCCTGCCACCTCAGCACATATGGGACCCAAAAAAAAGAGTGCATATCTCCTGAGATGGCACTATGGAGATAGAGTGACCATGGGGCAGTTTTCTAACTCTTTTCCAGAACATTTCAGCTATCTTTGTGAATATGCAATCCGATTTGACCTGAGTTGCAGTTTCTGTGAATATCCTTTCATCTTTCATTGTTTACACTGCAGCCCTTCATGCTTTGATCCTGATTCTCTTCTCCTTGCATACCTCTGGCTTGGGCTATCCTGGATTGACTGTATTTCAGCAAACAAAAGCTTTTCATCTCCAAAAACAAGCAGCCGGAAACCCTACACCAGCAGCAAGCAGCAGGAGAGACAAAAACACAGTGTTGAAACCACTATAAACTTTTCTGAGCTTTCCAATGGCTACTAATACCTTTTTGTCACAATTTTCAGTTTGGTAGGATATAAAGGTAGCAAGTAAATCAAAAACTAATTATTGTACTTAAGAACCCAATGAAATGAAATTGTGAGGCCCATGGTAGGAATCCAACATCCATCATCTAACTACTTCTGTTTGCGTTGTGGCCTCCATTGAATTCCGTCGCAAGTTGCATACATTGTGACATTAATCGATCAACAACCGCGGGTACATGGCCCATACAAATTGATTGAGCTATTGTAATCTCCAATAGTTGCGAGCTATGCAAACGTTACTCGGGGCCATTTGCTTTGTAGCATCTCGGCCAAGACTTGTAATGATATCTTTATAAATTTGGTAGTTTGAACGAGCTGAACACTAATTCAAAGAGGGCGATACCAAAATCCTAAGCTGAGAATGCACACTAGCCACTTGTTTAGTGTGTTTCTTTTTTTTTTGTGGACAAAGCACCAACGTGTGCCACTTGGTGATCTGTCACATAGAACGTTCCAATTTGTTTTGGCAAAAACAACCGGTGTATGAGAGTGCTTTGTCTTGGCTCCCGGGAGAGCCGGTGACTTTTTTAGACTTGCTTTTTTTTTTGCTCGTATAGTGGTTTCTCCCGCTAGAGTTCACATGTGCAATTCATGCAATATTCGGGTGTTGTTCGACGTAGCTCAGTGATAAACCTAAATAGATCCACTCCCAACTCTATGTACAAACAGAGATGATCCGCACAGGGTCACCCTTGGGGAGTGGCAATCAGGTCACGTCACTGCTCATGTTGTGTTTCTTTTACTGAGGGGTAGGGGAGCGGTGGTGGTGGCTTTCCTGGTGTGGAGTTTGCGTCTCCTGGATTGGTTGAGGTAAAGAAAAAAGTTGTGGATGTTGTGGTGTGAAGAGGAAAAGAGAAACCGACAGATGATTGCACCTGTCGTGGCTGGGCATACAATACACACAGGCGACGAGTAAAAGTCCAAAAAAACGATTTTGTTTGCGTATTTGGCTGCTTGAGTTCCAAACCTGAGGAGAGGACCTGCCTTTTGCCTTACGATTAAAAGGATGTAGGATTAAAATCGTGTAGCCACAGTGTCGTGATATCCCATTGGTAAAGACTAGAATTGCGTGTGAGATTGAGAGTGCAGTACTGTGGGAGGGGGAGGTGATACGACGATTGTGTTTTGGTTTCGTCACCTTTTGTGAGGCGCGAGTAGGGATTGCACTGATTGTGATGTATCGATGTGGTCTTTTGCGAAGTGCTGGCACCGGGATAAAAACCCTCAGGATGGTAGCTGTGGGATGGATTGCCCGCAAGCACAGCCAGGCAACGGCCACGTGTTTGCCGGGAAACCGGTAGGTCGTACAATTTTCGTCGTCCCTCTCCCCCCCATGCCCCTTCCCGCCCTTTCCTCCAAGACGGAGGTGGTGCATGAGAGGTGCTGAAGTGTCCTATGCTCCTGCAACTTGCACCAGACCGTGTGTGCAAAAATGGGCGTGGTGGGTTATCGTGAAGCTAGCGAATGGATTGATATACACATTCAGTGGTGGATTAGGATCTGTGTTGCCGTGTCTCATGCCATTCATCGGGCAACGGATGTGATAGGGGTGTGGGAAGGTGGTGGTGCTTGAGGTGTAGGACGAGAGAGGACGGGACCAGAATACGAGAAACGAGTCTTCTCAGCTAGAAGAGCTTTGTGTGTGATCCATTGGCGAATTTGTGAGCGGTAGGATGGAGGCGAGGCATCCACAAAATTGTGTCGCACAGAGGTTGTGCTCTCACAGAGTGAAATGAATGAGGTAGGGTTCATCTGGTGGTGTTTATTGCACATGGGGCAGAGGTACTGATGCATGCAAAATGCCGCATGGTCTAGATGTTGGATGTTTTCGACTTGCAGCAATCACGGCAAAATTTAAAGATTGTGCATTGACAATTTCTCAAAAAGTACGGGAGACGGAAGTTGAAATGTGATTTGGGGGGAGAGTAAAGAGCCACACCAAAAAAGGGAGGAAAAACACTCTACTTATCCATGCATGCATTTTTTTGCTCCGGTCCGGTTTTGTTTGATTTGGCACAAAAACAATGGACCGAAACAAACATGGTGGCAATGGACCTGGAGATTTTCATTCTTTTCAATTATATGCTCCAGCATTTTGGAGAAATCATGGATGCAAATTTCTGATAAAATTTTTGGTAAAATAGCTGCCCAGTGATTGTTGCTCTACTTATGTATCGTGTGACCGAGTGGGTTTGAGGTTTGAGGTTTGATTTTGCGGGTACTAGACGCCTTTCGGCCCCGGGGGGCCACCTGGTCGGGCCAGGTGATATCCTCCCCACCGGGTCCTAGTGGGGGGCCCTCCAAGACGCACCTCCTGCCTGGTGGCGGAGTCCCCCGGGTTCACAGAGCTCGGAGCCCCGTCCTTCCCCGGCGTCCCCGTTTCGCCACTCCCCGGTCAGTGCATCAATTCGCAGCCGTGGCCGCGGGCGCTTACCCACTGCGTCGCCCCCCTAATGCGTGGTCGCCCGGGGCACCGGCGCCGCCGGGCCCGTGCTACTGGCTTGTCGCCAGTGGGACCCCCTTGGGCTGGCGCGGTGGCTGCCTAGCCTAGGGGTTGGGGCGTGGCGCTGTGCGCCACTACTGCCTTGGCGGGTGCAGTGTCCCGTCTGTGTGTGCGCGGCGCTCGCGGCCGGTTCGGGGGGGTTCGGGCCGGTACCTGGTGTTGTGTGTCCCCTTCTTCCCCCTTCCCGCCCCGCGTATCCCGCGTTGCGTGTGGCGGGCCGTCCCGTCCGGGTGTCCCTTATCCTCGCTCGCTGGTACGCCATTCCATGTGGTCTGTGCGTTCCGCGCGCTCGGTCCGGTTGCCCTTCTGGTGGTCCCCGCGTGTCCTTTTCGTGTGTGTGCGCTCGCGCTCTCGCGGTGTCCGCTCCCCGCTGGGTGGTGTGGCGCGCGCATCTCGCGTGGTCCCGGCACTGGGCGCTGGTAGGGCCGTTCCATGTGGTCCGTGCCCCTCCGCGTGTCCTGCCCCGGTCCCGTGCTCCGTCTGGCGTGCTTGGGGGGGGGGCGGTCCGGTCCCGGTTCCCCCCTACTTGGCTTGGGGTTGCGGGGGCGGCGGCTGGGCGTCCCCGGGGGGGTGCCTTCGTCCATTGCGTGGGGCGTGGGGCGTCCCTCTTCCCTCCTCTGCCCGTCCACTAGGTGGGCTGTCGGGGTCTGCGTTGCGGGCGTGCGGTTGTGGGGGCCCCGCTCCGTTCTCGCGGGGGGGGAGAGAGGTGTCGTCTTGGTGTCCAGGCGCCGGCCCGCCGGATTCTCATGACGTGCCTGATGCGCACGGAGCTTCGCCCTGCGGGATGCGTGGGGGGGTTGGGGTGACCGTGGCTGGAGTGGTGCTCCAGTGTCCCGGTTCATGGCCCAGCTGGGCAGCCCTACCGCGGGCTTACTCTTAGTACAGGGGGAGGGGGTTGCGGGCGCGTTTGTTCTGTGACCCGGGTGCCGGAGTATCTCAGAAGGCAGCCACCCCGGAGGTAGCGCACCAGGCGCACGCCGTGAAGGAGCTGGTTCGAACCCCGGGATCGGTGGTCTCCCACCGATCCCTTCGAATACCGGGCGAGGCCTCCCATCGACCTGTTTGAGTACAGGTGACGGTGCGCACTGCTGCAGGGGTGGGTGGTTCCCATGTCTTTTGTTTTTCTTGGGTGGGGGGTAAAACGAGCGAGACCTCCACCCGATCCACCGGTATCGGTGGTGGCGCGAGTTGCTGGAGGGGGGGGTGGTTCCCACGTCGCCAACTAGAGAGCTCTACGTGCAGGGATCCCAGGAGCACCAACGCCCGGGATCGAACCCCCGCACTGGACGATTGAAGACCGACGCTCTCACTACTGGGCCGCGGGAGTCTCTTACGCCACTGAGGGGTGTCGTCGGCTATGAATCCTGTCCTGTGGGTGGGGCTGTGCGCCGTGAAGCGTGTTGCGCGTGCCGGGAGGCCTCAGTCCACGCGCACGGGGTCGGGACAGGGGAGGGGGCTGGGTGGGGTGCGTTGGATCGCCGACTGACGTGCACAGGGGTAAGAGGCGGGCAGTAGCACCACCGGGTCGCCGACTGACTGTAGGGCGGGGGGTCGCTCTGCCTCTTTCCGTCCCTCTGCCTTCCCTGGGCAGGCAACAAAGCGGGCGTCACTGGCGTTGCGCTGTCCATGGGGGGCGTGGCCCCCCATACCACTCCGGTTCGTGTTCACCCAGCCTCTCCGGGTACGATCTGTGCGGCGTCCCGGTGCGCAGGCGTGGGCCCGCTTGTTCCTCGCGGCCCCCGTGTGGGCCGTCGGCCGGAGCGGGGGGGCGGGTCGCACTCCGGCCCCCCTCTCGGGTGGGGGGGGTCCATTCCCCTTGCCTCGGGGGGGTGTCGCGCTGCGGCCTCCCCGCTCTCGTTCCGGGCGGCGGCCTGCGGTACCCCCTTCTGGCCCTCCCCTCCGGCGCGCGCGTGCGGTCGGGGCTGAAGTGCCGCCCCGGGGCGGGGGGGGGTGAGGGGCGGCCCGTGGACCGCTCCCCTGGGGGCCCCGGCTGACCTGCAAACCCCCCCTCTGTCCCCTCGGAGTGGGCTGTGGTCACGGGAGGGTCATGTGGGGCGCGGCCTCCTTCGTGTTCCGTTGTGCGCGTTGCTCCGGCACGCCGGTGTGGGTTCGTGGGGGCAGGTCCAGCCGCCGCTGCCCTTACCGTGTCGCCGTTCCTCCTGTGGGTGGGGGCGCCCCCCCGGCCCTGGGGGGGCGGAGGGCCGCGCCTGTGGCTCCCCAGCTGGGGTGGGTGCGGGGGGGGGGGGGGGGGGCGCCACCCCGCTCGCTCTCGGGCCTGTGTGGGAGGGGGGGGGGGGGGGAGTGGGGGGGGTCCTTCGGTTCCCTGGCGATGCCCCCTGTCGGCCAGAAAGGGGGGGGGGGAGGGCGGCTTGGCGGTCCCAGCCCCGGGGGCCAGCCATCGGCCAGGGGGGTCGCGCCCTTCCCCCGCCCCCCTCTACCGAGTGCCGGATCCCCACGCAGTCCCTCCCTGGGGCCCCTCATCTCCCGGCCGTTGCCGCGCGGCGCTGGCCGGCCGGGGGTGGTCGTGAGGGTCAGCGGTCAGTGGTTAGCGGGTTGCGGGGCCGCTTTCCCCGGGTAGGCAACAAAGCGGGCGTCCCTTGGCGTCGTGCTGTCCATGGGGGGCGTGGCCACCCATACCATTCCGGTTCGCGCCCACCCGGCTTCTCTGGGCACGATCTGCGCGGCGTCCCGGTGCGCAGGCGTGGGCCCACATGCTCTTCGCGGCCCCCATTGGAGCCGGCGGCTGGGGCGTCGGGGCGGGTCACTCCCCGGCTCCCCTCCCGGGCGGGGGGGTCCGTCCCTTCAGCCTCGGGGGGTGCGGGCCGGGGCCCCTGCGGCCGGCGGGCCGGTGGGGGGGCGGGGGGGGGGGGGGGGTGTCGCGCCGCGGCCTCCCTGCTCTCGTTCCAGGCGGCGGCCTGTCGTACTCCTTCCTGGCTCTCTCCGCGTCGCCGGTGCGCTCCCTTCCGGCGCGCGCTTGCGGTCGGGGCTGAAGTGCCGCCCCGTGGTGGGGGGGGTGAGGGGCGGCCCGTGGACCGCCCCCCTGGGGGCCCCATCTGACTTGACACCCTCCCTCCGTCACCTCGGGGCGGGCTGTGGTTACGGGAGGGTCATGTGGGGTGCGGCCTCCTTCCTGCTCCGTCGTGCGCGTTGCCCCGGCACGCCGGTGTGGGTTCGCGGGAGCAGGCCCAGCCGCCGTTCCCCCTGAGGGGGGGGCGCCCCCCCGGCCCTGGGGGGGCGGAGGGCCGCGCCTGTGGCGCCCCTGCTGCGGTGGGTGCGGGGGGGGGGGGGTGGGGGGGCCGCCCCCCGCCCGCCCCCGGGTCTGTGCGGGGGGGGGGGGGGTGGGTTGGGGGGGGCCCTTTGGCCCCCTGGTGATGCCTCTCGTCGGCCATGGGGGGGGGGGGCGGGGGCGGCATGGCGGCCCTGGTCCCGGGGGCCAGCCATCGGCCAGGGGGTCGCGCCCGTCACCCGCCCCCCCTATCGAGAGCTGGATGCCCGCGCAGGCCCTCGCCGGGGCCCTCACCTCCCTGGCCGTTGCCGCGCGGCGCCGGCCGGCCGGGGGTGGTTGATGGTTAGCGGTCAGTGGTTAGCAGGTTGCGGGGCAGCCGGTTCCTCCCCGCGCTTGGCGCCCCCGCACTCCCTTCCGTGGGTGGCGGCGCGTCCCCGCACGTCGTGCCATACCGTGGGGGGGGCGTGGGTCAGGGGGCCCATCCCCCCCTCCCGCGCCCGCCGTCTGGGCCTTCACTTGCGCCGCCGCTTGTGTGGGGGCTGGGGCTGCGGCGGCGGCGGGTTGTGCCGGCGGTAGCGCCAGTGGGCGAGGGCGCTACGCAAAGCCCGGGGGAGCCAGTTGTTGGCGTCCGCATCCGTGATGCGGAGCACCGCTCCCCCCTCCAGGAAGGCCGGCCACGTCGGCTCCCTGTCGGGCCACGCCGCCCGGATCACTGACCTGAGGACCCTCTCGTGGTCCTCTGGTGCCGCCCACCCCCCCGGGGGTGCCTCTCGGTTTCCTCCGTCCCTCCGGAGGAGCACGGCATCAAAGGGCCGGTTCCGCGACCTCCTGGAGGTCCCCTGGTTGGCCCAGCACAACAACCCGTACACTTCCCCCACCAGGGGGAGGGTCTCCCCCCCCAGCGGGTCCGGGACTGTGCCCCAGTCCACGTTCCACGGCCGGCTCTCCTCCGCCCCCTGTGCCGGCCCCCCTCGCTGCTCCTGCACCTGCGGCGCCGATGCCACGCCCCGTCCCCCCTCCGCCGACGCCATCCGCGCCGGCTCCGCCCTCGGCGCGGGGGGGGCTTGCTGGTGCTGGTGTCGTGGGGGTTGGGGGGGGATGAGCTCGCCGGCGTCAGGGTCGATGTTGTAGAGGTGGTGGTGGTGGTGGTGGTGGTGGTGGTAGGTGTGGTGCGCCGGCATCTGTTGGATGCCGGGGGGGATGCACCTCACCGGCTGCACTTCCGGCTGCGGGGGTGCTCCGCCCTCTGCCCCCCTCCCCTCGCCCCGCCCTCCCCCCTGGGCTCCCGTGCCCCGTCCCTCCTGTCCCTTGGGGCCCTTGCCCTTGCCCTTGCCCTTGCCCTTGGGCCCCTTTCCGGTCCCGTGCCCGTGTCGCGGGTCCCGCCTCTCGTCCCCCACACCCCGGCCCGCTCGTTCTCCCATCCCCCCTTGTCCAGCCCCCTGCGCCTGGGTGCCCTTCCCGCGCCCCTGACCACCCTTCCCGTGCCCTGGCCCCTCCCCGACCCCCTGCCCGAGTCGCGGGTCCCGCCTCTCGTCCTCCACGCCCCGGCCCGCTCGCTCTCCCACCACCCCTCGCTCCGTCCCCTGCACCTGGGCCTCCTGCCCGCGCTCCCGCGCGCCCTTCCCGTGCCCCGACCCCTCCCCTGCCCCCTGCCTGTCACGCCGTCCGCCGCTCCCCTCCCCCTCGCCGCTGCGCCCTTCCTGGACCACTCGCCGGGCGTCCCGCTGCCTTTGCAGTTGCGGCAGCGTGACGCCCGGCGGCGAGCGCTCGCGCGTCGGGGGGCGGACGTGCCGCTCCCGCCCCGGGGGGAAGGGCTTGGGGGGGTACGGCTTGGGGGGGCTGGTGTGGGTGTGGGCGGGGTTGGCGTGGGCGCGGTACTTCGCGCTCTCCCTGCCCACTGCTGCTGCTGCGGCGGCCGCCGGCGAGGTGTCCGCGGCCCGTGCGGGGTTCTTCCCCCGCTTGCGCGGCGTGCCAGAGGCCGCAGCCCCTCTCGCGCCCTCCGCACTCTCCTTCGCTGCCGTGGCGGCCGCCGACGAGGCGCCCGTGGCCGCGGTCGCAGACTCTCGCACATCCTCCTCGGTCTTCTCTGCTGCCGCGGCGGCCGCCTGCGAGGCGCCCACGGCCCGTGCGGGGTCCGTCGCAACCCCTCTTGCGCCCTGCTTGCTCTCCTGCGCGGCTGCGGCAGCCCTCGGCGACGCGTCCGGCTCCTGCGCCGGGGCTGCCCCCCTTGCCGGCGGCGTGCCGGGGGCCGCGGCCGGGGCCGCGGCGTGGCTCGCCGCGGTCTCCGCCTCCTGCGCGTCAGGGCGGGGCGGGGCGGCGGGGCTGGCCGCTTGGGCGGCGGGGGCGGCCGTCTCGGCTGGCCCAGGTTCCCGGGCCGGCGGCGGCGGTCCGACCACCGCCGCCTCCGCCAGCCTCCGCTCCTCGCGCTCCGCGAGGGTCTCCCCCGTCCACTCTGGGGAGGAGACGGGGGAGCGGGAGCGGGACCGGCGGTGGTGGCGGTCGTCCCGCCCGAGGGACCCATCGGAGTCTGCCATTACTGTTACTCTGGTAGGCATGCGTGGTGGCAGGCGCGCCCTTCCCACTACCTCCTGGTGCATCAGTGCCGTGCCGTGGGCAGTGCTGTGTGGTGCTCTGCGGGGGGGGGGGGGGAGGGGGTGGGGGGCCGGCTGTGGCGTCAGTCCCGCACGGCCGGGGGTCCGCGGCCATCCACCGGCATTGGGAGGGGAGGCGGGGGAGCCACGCGGCCCACGCGTCGCGCCACAGCTCCCAGTCTGGGGCGGGGCTCAGGGCCCTGGGCCCCCGGGGGTCGTCGAGCGGTGCCGGGGGCAGCCGCACCAGATGGACCCCCGTAACGGCGGTGACCTCCTGTGTGCGCAGGAAGGTGTGTACTCCGTCCCGCGCCGCGGGCGCCGGGAGGGGGGGGCGGGGTACGGGTGTGGCCCCATAGAGGTGGGTGGGGGTGATCCCCAGGATCCGCCCCGGGTCCCCGCGGGTCGCGACGACGAGGAGGAGCAGGGGGGTGCCAGGGCACTCTTGCCAGAGGACCTGCCCCCTGTGGTGGGCACCCCTGGTCCTGGAGAGGGGGGGGGACAGGTCTGGGTTAGCCCAGCCGCGGGGCGCGTGCGTCGCCGGTGGGAGGGCGGGGCACCAAGTGGGCTCCCTGGGGAACGCCTCGTAGACGACGGCGTACGGGGGGGTAGGCCCGGTGCCGTCATACACCGGGTTGGTCGGCCGGGGGCGGGCGGACGCCTCGTCCGCGCCTTCCACGAACACCGTGACCTCGCCCACCTCCAGGTCCTCGTCCGGCGGGTGTAGAAGGTGGAGCGCCGCATCCAGCTTGGACACTCCCCCCGGGTACGTGGCCCGCGCCTGGTTCAGGTACGGGGCCGCGTCCCCGGGGTAGCGCGTCCTGAGGGCGTGCAGCAGGGCTGGGGCGCTACTGTGGAGGGACATGGCAGACCCCGCTCCCGTCATCCGGAGGGCGTCCCCCATGGACAGGGGCCGGCCCGACCGATTGGACTCGCGCCACTCCATCCAGTGCCCGTAGAGGGCCGCCTCTGGGCTGATGAGCCCTGGCCGGACGGCGTTCACGATCCGGTGCATTGCCGGGAGCAACGTAGGGGCCCCCGCTCCGTTCAGGGCGCGGACGGCCGGGAGGGCGGTCTCGTTGAGGAAGGCCCTCGCACTGCCCTCCAGGTCGCACCGTGCGGCAGCGTGCGCTCCTTTTGCCTCCGCCACCGCGTCCGCCACCAGACCCCGGACGGCCGCCTCCTGCGCTCTGCGGCGGGCCCTGGTGTGCCCCGGCCCATCCCCCCGTCGGCGTGGCATGGTGCTGCGGGCTCTGCAAAGGGCGGCGGCGGGTGGGGGTTAGGGGGCGAACACGTGCGACAGGTGCGCAATGGATGTGGGGTCCCGCAGGTGCACGTGGATCCACAGAAGGGCAGCGCCCGCGGGGCCCGCCTGTTCGTGTGAGGGGGTGTGTGCCCCCTCGATGCGCCGGCGCAAGGCCTCCTCCTCTGTGCGCCTGCGCGGACCTGCGGGAGGTTCGGGCCAGGGGCACGCAGCTACCTGGGTGCACCGCTCGCACCTGTTGGCGCCTGTCGCTGCTGCGGAGGACACCGTGTCACACTCTCCGCAGAGTCGGCAGGTGTGCGGGAGGTGGGAGGGCGGCGACCAAGGGTCGAGATGGCGGAGCCAGAGGTCGTCCCACCTCTGTCGGAGGGGGTCCCGGATCTCCAGCAAGCGGGCGCGGACGCGGCGCCGGTAGTCCTTGCCAAGTGTCTTCCGCTGGACCTCCTGCCACGTGTCGCCGGGGAGGATCCCGTGGTCGTGGAAGGCGGCGATGAGGTCGTCCCACGCCGGGCGGGGGTGCCCCTGGGGGGGGCTCGCCATGTACACGTGGCGCCCGGTGAGGTGGGGCGTCAGCGCGTCCCATTGGCACCCGTTCGCGGTGTCCCTGTGGAGGAGGGCCAGTAGGGTGCCGTCCGCGACCGCCTCCCACCCCACTCGCAGCCGTTCGCAGCCGTCCAGCTCTTGGTGCAGCGCGGCTGCGATACCGGTGGGGAGCATGAGGAGTAAGGGCCCCTGGGTGTCGCCCAGCCGGGACAGGGCGTCGTCGTATACCGGCCCCCCCGCTTTGAAGTGCGCCACGGTGAGTTGGGTGGCCCCGCCCTCTGGGGGTTGCCACCGGACGGTGGCCGCAGCGTGTCCCCACGTGCGTATCTCCGTGGCCCGGAGCACGTTGGCGGTGTGAAGGACGATGCGGGGCGGGACGGGCGTCCTGACGAGTGAGGATACGTCCCCAGTCCATCCCGTTTGCGGCCCCGGGGCCGCCTGCAGCCATTCCCCCGTCGCCGCGTCCCACGGGTGGTCAGGTCCCGCCCCGCGGACCATGGTGGGTCTCGGCCGGGTGTCCGGCCCCCACCCCCGGAGCGGGATGGCGGCGTATCGTTGCACAGGGGTCTCCGGGGCGCGCGCGGCGGCGCACCACCGGCCCCACTCCCGCGCCCACTCCTCCCCCACGATGCGCGCCTCCCATGCGGTCATGGAGCCGCGCCCGATGATCCACGGTGGGAAAAGGGCGTCTTGCAGGTGCCTCGAGAACCCCCCCGGCAGGTCCTGATACGGGTGGGGGCCCTCTTGGAGCGGGCACTCCAGAGTGCCATTCACAACACGGAGGGAGGCTACGAAGTCCTTGTCAGGGCGCGGGGGAGGGGGAGGGTGGTCGCCCTCCGCCGCAGTGAGCCACCGGTGCGCCCGGGCCGCCGCGCTTAGGGGGTCGTGGAGGAGTTGCTCCAGCCGGTGGTTGCGAAGCTCCCACGCAAAGTCCCCTAGCCGGAGCATGTGGTGGAGGAAGTCGTCCACCGAGGTCCCTCCCGGCGGGTCGTATCGGGTTATGGCGCGGAGCTGCGCCTCCGCGTCCTCGGGCACCAGTCCGGAGCAGAACACCTCCGTCCACGTGGCGCCTGCGGAGCGCCACGAGGCCACCCACAGGGCCTTGTCCCCAGGTGGGAGGTGGCGGGCCGCCTCGTGCACCGCCTGGCGGTAGTGGGGCCAGAGGAGCCGCGAGTGGGTGCAGCCCACGTGCATGTGCACCGGGGTCTCTTCCGGGCCGCCGCAGAAAAGGCACGGCTGCGGGACGATGGCGACGCCGGAGAGCCGCTCCTTCCGGACGCGGAGCCTGCGCTGCACCGGCGTGTGGCCGTCTCGGGCCCGCAGCGCCCGGCGGTTGGTGGCCGCCGCGGTGAGGTCCCGGGCGTGGACGTAGGCCGTGGCGTGGGCCGCGCCTAGGGGTGTGTGTCCCCGGTGCGTCAGCGCATGGTCCGTCTGCGCCCGTTGTGCGACCTCGCCGAGCACCCGCATCGTGGGGGGCCGTAGATCGAGATGGCCGTCACGGCCGGCGACGATGAGTTGGGCGTGGCCAGGGTCCGGGGGCGTGTTCTGCAAGACGTTGTCCTGGGACGCCGCCCAGTCCGCCTTGTGCAGTAGGGCGTCACTGTGGTGCGAGGTGGCTCGGACGTACCAGAACGGGTGCCCGGCGTGTTGCCCCCGCGCGCACAGGCCGTCCCGGAGCCACCTCAGGGGCATCTGGTTGACCACCTTCGCTGCGCCCGCGGGGACCCTCGTGGTTCGCTCGCGATCTGCGTGCCGCAGGAGGTGGAGGATGACTTCGGCGTCCACCGTGTGGACCCATGGTCTGTGTGCACCGTAATGTAGGGGGAGGGAGGCGGCCACCCCCTCTCCGTCAGGCACCGTGCCCGAGATGGCCACCGCCCACGTGCAGGTGAGGTCGGCGGCGAGAGCGACGCTGGTGGCGTGTTTGCAGGGTCCGCCCCCGGACGCGTCAGAGGAGGTGTGTCCCCAGGCCTCCGGGATCCAGTAGTATCCGGTGGGGCTGAGCCACCCCGCGTTGAGGTCGGTGGAGTGCCACCGGACGTCGGGGTGGCTGTGGGTCAGTTGGTCCATGCTCAGCGCCCTGGTGTCGCCTGGGCTGATCGCTGGGTGGTCGTGCAGCCGGATCCCCGCTCCGGCGACCGTGCTTGCCCAGGACCGTAGCGCCGTCACATGTTCCTTGAGCCACGCCGGGCCCCCGCGCTGGTGTACCACCAAGTGTCCCGTGTCCTCCGGCTGGTCCTCCAGCGCGTGTACCGCCATGTGTGGGTCGTGCGGCACCCCCGTAGCCACCAGTAGGGCGGTGCCGCGGGGGAGCCCACGGGGTTCGGGCTGGCCTGCCCCCACTTGCACTATCACCCACTCGGCCCGGAGCTGCGCTTGTCCCGCCGCTTGGGTGCATTGGTCGTCTGTGGTCACCAGCCACAACGGCATCGGCGCGTGGGGCCGGGGGCGTAAGGGCTCTGGCCACGCCACGATCGCGTTGGGCTCTTGGTGCTCGCTTTCCGCGAGTACGTCGCGGAGGATGTACATGAGGGCCGCTGGCGGGTGGTACGCCGCCCCCCGCGTGGGGGGGGACAGGCCGTTCCGGCGGCGGTAGCCCCCGACGTGGAGGTGCAGGCCGTCTGGGGTCACCCGCGGGCCGGTGTGGGCGTCCTGCTTAGCCCTCGTGGGGTGGACGAGTCTCAGGCGGGGGTCCCGCGTGCCGGTGGTGTGGAAGAGGTGGGCCAGGGCATCGCGCCACCCGGGGTGGTTGGTGGGCCCTTGCTCATGGCGGCAATAATGGAGGTGTTCATCGGCGCATTGGTCGAGGCACTCCCGCACCGCCGTCGGCCACGGATCGTCGTTGTCGGGGAAGGGGTGGCGTGGCCCGTGGTGCCCATGCCACGGCGTTGCGTGTGGCACCGTCAGGCGGCACGTGTCGCGGTGTCGCAGCTTGGCGGTGCGCAGCGTGACGATTTTGCCCGGCGGGGACTGTAGTTGGACGTGAGCCGCCCTGGGGCACGCGATGGGGTTGTACATCCCCACTCCCAGGGCGGCCAGGGCCCGGGGTATGCGCTGGACCCAGTCGCCTCCCGCCAGAGTTGCGAACTCCGGGACGGGGTAGTGCACCTCAGGGCATATTCCGTGCGCGCCGGCTATCTCCCAGAACATCTTGGTGACCTCCGCGCGCACGGAGGTTGCGCGGTGGTGGACGAGTGTACCCACGAGGGCCACCGCTGCCTGCTGGCACCGCGTGGGCACCCGTGTGAGCCCCAGGGTCCGGTCATCCTGCAGGCTGTCCCGCGAGGCGTCGAAGGCGTATCGTGCCCTGTCCTTCGCGACCTGGACCGTGATGTGGTCCAGGTGGCGTGCAGTGTCGGAGTCGTCGGCGATGAAAGGGGCGACGTACTGCGTCACCCCTCCGAGGATCGCCAGGATGACGTCCTGCACCACTTTCGGTGGCGCGAGGGTGTTAAGGCACCAGTGGTGCACTGCCGCCAGGCGTAGCCGGTGCTTGCGCTGCAGGGAGAACTCCCCGTCCGGCTGCAGCTGGAGTCCCAGGTAGGGGACGGAGTCCGCCGCTGGTACCCAGTACCACAGGTTTTCCAGGTGGGGGCAGAGGCGTAGCTGCAGGCCCGGGACCCCCTCCGTGGTGGCCATGGCGCACTTGCGGGGGTTGAGCTCCATGCCCATCATCCCCAGGTACGCGGCCACCGCCTCCACGCCCTCGACGAAGTGCTGCAGCGTGTGGGCCACCACCAGCAGGTCGTCGATGTAGGCCTGGATGAGGCCGTGCTCGGCTCCTCCCGGCGGGCGCAGGCGGTGCCCCTGTGCCCTGAGCAGAGGCTCCAGGAGGAGCGCGTACAGCAGGGGGCTCTCGGGGTTGCCCTGCCGGACGCCGCGTAGCATGTAGACGGGCTGCGTTAGCCCGTGTGCTGTGACGATGCGCAGCCTGGCGCACGTGTGGAGGAAGAGCAGGAGGTCAATGACGTCCGGCGGCACGGAGAGGTGGCGCAGGATGAGGTGGAGGGCGCCGTGCGGGGCGGTGTCGAAGGCCTTGCGGGCGTCGAAGGAGAAGACGTAGTTGGGCCTTCCCCGCTGGAGCTGCCGCTGCGCCATGAACAGTGGGGGGCCTGTGTTGGAGCCAGGGAGGGCCCCCTGCTGCCAGTCCCTGACCACCCCGTGCCGTGTGAGCACCTCCGTGATGCGCTGGGTGAGGGGGCCCGTGAGCAGCTTCATGTCCAGCTGGCCCAGGGCTATGGGCCTGTAGTCATCCAGTCTGGCAGAGCCCGGTACCTTGGGGCTGAGCCAGATGTGCGCGTCCCTCCAGTGCATCGGTGGCGGGGCGCCGCGGAGGATGGCCCGGTAGGAGTGGACCAGGAGCCACTGGACGGGTGCCGGGAGGGCCTTGATGAAGCGGGCCTCCACGTGGTTAGGACCCGGGGCCTTGCCATCGGCCTTGTCCAGGGCGGACTTCAGGTCCTGCATGGAGTACTGCTGGACCTGTGTCCAGGCTCCCTCAGGGACTCGTGGGACGTGGCGGCCGAGGACCGCCTGGAAACCCGGGAGGTCCACCGGGCGTTTGTCATACAGTTCTCGCCAGAAGGCGCGAACTGCGAACATCACGTCGTGGGCCTCCGTGAGGAGCGTTTGGGTGTTGGGAACCCGCACGTTCCAGAGGCCCGACGGGCCTGGGGCCTCTACCTCTATGGCTCCCCGCACGGCTTTCCATCGCTGGGCGATGTCGGGGGCGTGGCGGCGCCAGAATTCCTTGATGGCGCGCTTGCGGTCTGCCGCCAGGAGGGCGCGGAGCTGGCGAATGTCCTCCTCGAGGGCGGCTGCTTGCCTCTCCAGCTCCTCCTGCAGCTGGCGCTGCGTGGTCGGGCGGAACCCGGGCGACACACTCTGCAGTTCCTCCGTGAGCCGGAGCGCCGCCTCGGACCGGATGCCATGCCTGGCCGCGTCCGCCTGGTACGCTGCCGGGGCGCGCGCTGCCAGGGTGTCATAGCGGAGGACCGCTGCCTGGAGCTGCTTTCCGCTCTCCGGGGGGTCCCCCTCCGCCGGGTCCGTTCCCGCCGGAGACGGCTGCCGGCGTCCCACCACGCGCGCCAGGGCGTCATGCGTCGCGTGGAGGTGTTCGAACACCTTGTCCACCGCAGCCGCGGGCATGGACCCGTAGTCGTGCTGCTCTGCGGGACCCAGCCAGGGCGCAAGGGAGGGTTCATCCTGCGCGGCGGTGACCGCCGCCCACAGGCAGTGTTGGACGGGCGCGGCCTCGGCGTCGTACGGGAGGAGGCGGCCTTCCCTGTGGCTGTAGGGGGTGGGCATCGCCGCGCGCCCCGCTGCGCTGAGGAGGCCCGGCAGGGCCAGGCGGACCGGGAGGTGGTCCGAGCCGACCACCTGGGGGTGTGCCATGCCGCGAGCCCAGACGCTCTCCCGCAGGGACCACGGCAGGAGGGGCTCGTTGACCAGGAAAGTGTCCACCCTGTGCTGGGACGGGTGGAGCGTGGGGGTCATGTCCTCCTCTCCGCCCGCCGCGGCTCTTCGGAAGCCGCAGGCTTCCCAGCCCGCTCGGAAATGCTCCGTGGCCGGGTTGGCGGGGACATCCATGTAGATGTTGGTGTCACCGGCGATGACCACCGGGTGCCTCCCGCCGAGGCTGCGTGCCGTGGCATACATTTGTATGTCGGCCCAGAACGCCGCCCGTCCCGCCCACGGGGAGCAACCTGCTTGCGGCCCGTGGACGTTGATGAGGGTGAGGCCTCCCCCGTCCGTGCGGATCTCCAGGGCCGCGGCTTTCCCGGGGACAATTTCCGTGAAGCTGAGCACCTCGTGCTCCGCCACGTACTTGCTGCTGACCGCGGTGAGGAGGCCCCCCCCTCTCGAGGTGGAGGTGGCCCCCGTCTCCGCCAGCCGGCTGCTGAAGTAGGCGGTGTACCCCTTGTCCCGGAGCGCCGCGGCCACGTGCATCTCCTGCGCCCTGGTGGCGATCCCCGTTTCCTGGAGCATGATGGCAAAGCCCCCCTCCTGGGGCAGCATGCCGGTGACGAGGTGCTCCTTGTCGGTGCAGGCCGCCGGCCCCCTGCGCCGCCGGAGTGTGTCCCGGAGGGACCGGTCTGGCGGCACGAGGCCGTTGCGCAGGTTCCACGAGAGGAGCCACAGGGCGTCGCCCGTCGTGTCCTCCTGGAGTCAGCTATCCCGCGTCGGCATCGCCGCCGGGTTCGCTGGTGCCGCCAGGGCATCTGGGTGCGCCGCATCCGCTGAGCCCGTTCCCAGCGGGGCCCACAAGGGGGCCCGGGGGACCGGGGGAGTCAGGGGGGCCAGGGGGGCCAGCCCCGCGGGGATGGACATGGACCCTGGTGGGGCCGCACCGCCGGCCCCCGGGGCCGCTTCGGGTGCCTCCTCACCTCCATCTGCGTGGTCGGCTGCCTGGGGCGGGGGGCGCCAGGTGTACGGGGCGTGCCACGGGGACCTCCGTGCTCTCCCCTGCAGGATGTTGGCGGCCGCCTCCTTGTCGTCCGCCGGGGCCGCAGCGTGCACCGCGTGCCACGCCAGGTGTTCCAGCATCGCCCCGCTGGTGTAGTACTTGTCCGCACACAGGGGGCATTTCGTCGGCTCCGTGGCCCCTCGCGCCGGGGGGAGCTGCACCGTCTTCCGAATGGCGCCCTCCGCCGCTGGTTCGAAGGGCAGGTTGGCCAGCGGCACCGTGTGTGGTGCCAGCGTGCGGCCCGGGGCCGCCGCATCGAGGGCTCGCATCGCGGGCGCGGGCCCGAGGCCTCGGGCGGCATCGCGCTGCGCGTCCGCTTGCAGCCACGTTTGCCAGTGCGTGGAGCCGATTTGGCGGTCGGGTTTGCTCCTCCACCGCAGGTCGTGGAAGGCCTGTAGCCAGTGGTACACCGTGGTCGGGACCGCCAGCTGGAGCTCCAGGTCGGCGGGGTGCGCCGCTGCCGGCCACACTCCCGGCCTCGCCGCCCGGGCGTTGTCCTTCAGCCTGACCTGGAGCAGGAGGGCGTGGTGTTCGCCCTCCCGCAGCGCCTTGATGATCATGCGTGTGCAGTCTGCCACGCGGATCACGGCTTCGGGCCCCGGCAGGCGTTCAGGGTCGCAGACGACGACGTGCGCGTCCGCCGGGCTGAACATGCAGACCACCCACTGTGGGTTCTGCTGCCCCCGTTGGGCCACCGCCAGGGTAGCCGCTGGGCGGGCGTGCGTGATGGGCCCCGCGTGGAGGTCCGGGACGTCCGTGGCCCTGATGGCGTCTCCCTGCCACGCGGCCCGTAGATGCTCCTCCTGGTCGGGGCTCCACACCAGTGCGGGGGGGTTGACCCACCCCGGTTCCTGCCTCTTGTTGGGGGCGCTGACAGCGTGCAGCAGGACCGCCAGCGGCCAGGGGTCCGCCGACATGTAGTAGGCCTGGGTGGGCCCCTGTCGCCAGTCGACGTGGGACAGGGGCGGGAATGCCCCTTGCCTGGCGGTGCTGTGCCAGACCGCCCATCGGCCTCCGGCCAGGATGTGCGACCGGTACCCTCCGGCGTGGCCGTGTACGATGGCTTGGTAGCCTGCCGTCTGCAGCACCAGCGCCTCCCCCTGCTTAGGCCCGGGCGGGGGTGCGCCATCGCCCGCACCCCAGACGCGGGTGCGCCCGCGGAGTGTGGCATGCCACGGGTCTGGTGCATCGCGCTGGGGCCCTTGTATGCACCCCGCAATTTGCGCCGGGCCGTGGTGGTGGACGAAGCTCTCCCCGCCGTCTGCTAGCAAAGCCGCCGCGACGACGTATAGTTGCTCCGCCGTGAGGGGCGCCGTCGGCTCGTGCGTCGCGGCCGGCCGTCGGGGCCGCGTGTCGCGGCAGGGGACGTGGGGCAGCAGCTGCGCCGGCCACGCCGCCACTGGACCCATGGTGACGGCCGCGACCGCGGACGCCAGCGCCGTGCGGTCCGTGGGTCTGTACTGCCGGAGTCCCGTGGTATCTCGGGTGAGGTGCCTGCAGGCTGCCATCCAGGCCACCGCTCCGCAGTTCGTGCAGTCCGGTTCGGCACCGCTCGTATCGTCGCCTCCCCACTGCTGTACTGTGGTGGCGGTGTCGAGCGGGGGGCCCCGCTGTAGCGCCTCCGGGCCCTGCCCCGGCGGGAGGGCGGGCGGGATTGGCTGCGGGTAGTTTTGCGCGCCCCGGCGCTCCGGGTGCGTGTGGTACGGGTTCTGCCGGCGGTGTTCCGGGGCTGCCCGTGGCTGGAAGAGGAGCTGGTGCAGGTACCAGTGGCCCTCCGCGGCGGACGGATTGCGGAGCGTTAGCCACTGTTCCACCACGCCTCCTGGGTGCGCGGCCTCGACGCGGCGCTGCAACCCCAGGCGGCCTAGGCGGTTGGACGTGCCCGCGGGTGGGATGTGTGCCTGCGGGTAGAGCACCCGCAGCGGCTCCAGCGCCAGGTCCAGCACTTCGTCGTTGAGCTGCTTCGTGAGGGCCGACGCCCTGTGTAGGGCGTGGAGGACCCCGGGCGTGGGGGCCGTGAGCTGTTCGAGCACCGGTCCCGGTGGGTACCGCGTACCCGGGTTCGTCAGCCACTCCCTGGTGTGGCTCAGTACGGCTTTCCACACGTCCCTTGTAAAGGCGTGCCGGGGGGCCAATGAGGGGACCATCCGTAGGAGGCGGTGGCAGGCCGGCGGCGACCGCATGGGCTGTGGGGCGGCCGCCGTGATCCACCTGCACGCCGTGCCGGGCACGATCGCCCCCCATTCCACGGTCCCCATGCCCTCGGCATGAATCAGCGCCTGGCCTTGGACCATGGGGAAGTAGGGGCTCGAGCGCCCCTTCCCTTCCCTCCACCGTACCCAGGCGGCCCCCGCCTGCAGGCTGCGGAGCAGGGCCACGCCGGGGAGGGGCGGCTGCGGGAAAGCCCCCTTGACGGCCTGGGTGGCGTGGGCCAAGGTGCCCATTGGTAAGTACCACAACGGGAGGGTCCAGGGGCCCGGCAGCGGTTGCGCCACCCCTGCGTCCCATCGCCACTCGGAGTCTGGCGGGGCGGCCGGGACCGTGCCCGTCTGCAGGAAGTGGCGTGCATACTTGTCGGGGTGCCGTTGGAGGGTTGCCGCGAGGCTGAGCCCCTCCGCCGCTGGTGCCACCGGGAGGCCGCCCCGGGGCCTGCGCCAGGGGTATTCCTGGTCGGCCGGCCAGGTGTGGAGGTCCCGGGCGATGTCCTCCGCGGTCCCTGTGGGGGCGTCCTCTGGTGCCAGGTGCCACATGACGGCGAGCACCGCCCATGTGGAAAAGGGCCACGCCCGCGGGGGGGTGTACACCTGGATGGTCCACTGTGGGCACGCCCGTCGCACGCGGGACACGTGGAGCACCCCTCGGACCATGTCCGCCGCCAGGACCAGCACCATTCCCGAGGGATCCACAATGATCCCCTCTGCGGGTCCACCGTGGCGGCCCCGGGTGTGCAGGGCCACCGCCGCTTGTCCCGCGTGGGTGACGCGGTCGACGGCCTCCTGGATGTTCACGCTGCCGCGCGCGGTCTCATCCAGGATCCAGCCCTGCGTCACCCCGTAGCGTAGGGCGGCGCGTGCGGCCGCGGGCTTCACCTCGGGCAACGCTCCGTCGTCGGCATCGGGCTGGGGGTGCTGTCTGGGGCACCAGCCTTCGCCGGTGCAATGGCCCCGTTTCCACGCGGGGCAGATCGCGGATACGCTGCCCGCCGGCGGCGCAGGTTCCGCGGGCGCGCCCCCCGCGGGGGGCTCCGGCAATGCCTCCAGGTCGGAGTCTGTGCCCGCGTCCTCTTGTGGGGGGTCTCCTTCGCCGTCTCTGAGTCCCAGCGCCCTGATGACCTCGTGTGCTTCGTCCAGCGTCGGAGATCGGGGGCGTGTCTTGCGTGGTGCCGCGGGTTCCGCCATTGCTATGTCGCTGTGTCTAAGAGCAGGGGGCGGGGTGCGGATGTCCCGTGGCTGGTGCGTTGGTGCGTTGGTGCGTTGCTCGGTGTGGGGGCGGTGGATGGGCATCCCCGGGGGGGCGCCTTCCAGTGTTGCGAGGGGCGTCCGGTGTTAGGCGCTGTCCCTCCCCCGGCCGCTCGTCCTCCGGAGCGTGCAGCCAGGGTTCCGCGACCCGCGTGTCCCGGGCGCGGTCGGTGCGGGCAGTGGACCCTGCACCGGCCCCACAGCGTGTGCCCTTGCGGGTCGGCGTTGCTCGCTGTGGGGGTGGCGGAGGGGCGCCCCCGGGGGGGGTGCCTGCCACCGTTGTGAGAGCGCCTGGTGTCAGGCGCTGTCCCTCCCCCGGCCGCGCTCGCCCTCCGTAGCGTGCAGCCAGGGTTCCGCGACCCGTGTGTCCCGGGCGCGGTCGATGCGGGCGTGTGGACCCAGCACCAGTCCCACAGCGTGCGCCCTTGCGGGCCGACGCTGCTCGCTGTGGGGCTGGCGGAATGGCGTCCCCGGGGGGGGCGCTTTCCACCGTTGTGAGAGGCGCCTGGTGTCAGGCGCTGTCCCTTCCCTGGCCGCTCGTCCTCCGGAGCGTGCAGCCAGGGTTCCGCGACCCGCGTGTCCCGGGTGCGGTCGATGCGGGCATGTGGACCCAGCACCGGCCCCACAGCGTGCGCCCTTGCGGGCCGGCGCTGCTCGCTGTGGGGGTGGCGGAAGGGCGTCCCCGGGGGGGTGCCTTCCACCGTTGTGAGGGGCGCCTGGTGTCAGGCGCTGTCCCTCCGCCGGCCGCGCTCGCCCTCCGTAGCGTGCAGCCAGGGTTCCGCGACCCGCGTGTCCCGGGCGCGGTCGATGCGGGCGTGTGGACCCAGCACCGGTCCCACAGCGTGCGCCCTTGCGGGCCGACGCTGCTCGCTGTGGGGCTGGCGGAATGGCGTCCCCGGGGGGGGCTGCCTTCCACCGTTGTGAGGGGCGTCTGGTGTCAGGCACTGTCCCTCCCTCGGCCGCTCGTCCTCCGGAGCGTGCAGCCAGGGTTCCGCGGCCCGTGTGTCCCGGGCGCGGTCGATGTGGGCGTGTGGACCCAGTACCGGTCCCACGGCGTGCGCCCTTGCGGGCCGGCGTTGTTCGCTGTGGGGGTGGCGGAAGGGCGTCCCCGGGGGGGGCTGCCTTCCACCGTTGTGAGGGGCGTCTGGTGTCAGGCACTGTCCCTCCCTCGGCCGCTCGTCCTCCGGAGCGTGCAGCCAGGTTCCGCGACCCGCGTGTCCCGGGCGCGGTCGATGCGGGCAGTGGACCCAGCACCGGCCCCACAGCGTGCGCCCTTGCGGGCCGGCGTTGCTCGCTGTGGGGGTGGCGGAAGGGCGTCCCCGGGGGGGTGCCTTCCACCGTTGTGAGGGGCGCCTGGTGTCAGGCGCTGTCCCTCCCCCGGCCGCGCTCGCCCTCCGTAGCGTGCAGCCAGGGTTCCGCGACCCGCGTGTCCCGGGCGCGGTCGATGCGGGCGTGTGGACCCAGCACCGGTCCCACAGCGTGCGCCCTTGCGGGCCGACGCTGCTCGCTGTGGGGCTGGCGGAATGGCGTCCCCGGGGGGGGCGCTTTCCACCGTTGTGAGGGGCGCCTGGTGTCAGGCGCTGTCCCTTCCCTGGCCGCTCGTCCTCCGGAGCGCGCAGCCAGGGTTCCGCGGCCCGTGTGTCCCGGGCGCGGTCGATGTGGGCGTGTGGACCCAGTACCGGCCCCACGGCGTGCGCCCTTGCGGGCCGGCGTTGTTCGCTGTGGGGGTGGCGGAAGGGCGTCCCCGGGGGGGGCTGCCTTCCACCGTTGTGAGGGGCGTCTGGTGTCAGGCACTGTCCCTCCCTCGGCCGCTCGTCCTCCGGAGCGTGCAGCCAGGTTCCGCGACCCGCGTGTCCCGGGCGCGGTCGATGCGGGCAGTGGACCCAGCACCGGCCCCACAGCGTGCGCCCTTGCGGGCCGACGCTGCTCGCTGTGGGGGTGGCGGAAGGGCGTCCTCGGGGGGGGTGCCTTCCACCGTCGTGAGGGGCGCCTGGTGTCAGGCGCTGTCCCTCCCCCGGCCGCTCGTCCTCCGGAGCGTGCAGCCAGGGTTCCGCGACCCGCGTGTCCCGGGTGCGGTCGATGCGGGCGTGTGGACCCAGCACCGGCCTCACAGCGTGCGCCCTTGCGGGCCGGTGTTGTTCGCTGTGGGGGTGGCGGAAGGGCGTCCCCGGGGGGGGTGCCTTCCACCGTTGTGAGGGGCGCCTGGTGTCAGGCGCTGTCCCTCCCCCGGCCGCTCGTCCTCCGGAGCGTGCAGCCAGGGTTCCGTGACCCGCGTGTCCCGGGTGCGGTCGATGCGGGCGTGTGGACCCAGCACCGGCCTCACAGCGTGCGCCCTTGCGGGCCGGCGTTGCTCGCTGTGGGGGTGGCGGAAGGGCGTCCCCGGGGGGGGTGCCTTCCACCGTTGTGAGGGGAGCCTGGTGTTAGGCGCTGTCCCGCCCCCGGCCGCTCGTCCTCCGGAGCGTGCAGCCAGGGTTCCGCGACCCGCGTGTCCCGGGCGCGGTCGGTGCGGGCGTGTGGACCCAGCACCGGCCCCACAGCGTGCGCCCTTGCGGGCCGGCGTTGCTCGCTGTGGGGGTGGCGGAGGGGCGCCCCCGGGGGGGGTGCCTGCCACCGTTGTGAAGGGCGCCTGGCGTCAGGCGCTGTCCCTCCCCCGTCCGCTCGTCCTTTGGAGCGCGCAGCCGGGGTTCTGCGACCCGTGTGTCCCGGGTGCGGTCGATGCGGGCGTGTGGACCCAGCACCGGCCCCACAGCGTGCGCCCTTGCGGGCCGGTGTTGCTCGCTGTGGGGGTGGCGGAAGGGCGTCCCCGGGGGGGGTGCCTTCCACCGTTGTGAGGGGCGCCTGGTGTCAGGCGCTGTCCCTCCCCCGGCCGCTCGTCCTCCGGAGCGTGCAGCCAGGGTTCCGTGACCCGCGTGTCCCGGGTGCGGTCGATGCGGGCGTGTGGACCCACAGCGGCCCCACAGCGTGCGCCCTTGCGGGCCGGCGTTGCTCGCTGTGGGGGTGGCGGAAGGGCGTCCCCGGGGGGGGTGCCTTCCACCGTTGTGAGGGGCGCCTGGTGTCAGGCGCTGTCCCTTCCCCGGCCGCTCGTCCTCCGGAGCGTGCAGCCAGGGTTCCGCGACCCGTGTGTCCCGGGTGCGGTCGGTGCGGGCGTGTGGACCCAGCACCGGCCCCACAGCGTGCGCCCTTGCGGGCCGGCGTTGCTCGCTGTGGGGGTGGTGGAAGGGCGTCCCCGGGGGGGGGTGCCTTCCACCGTTGTGAGGGGCGCCTGGTGTCAGGCGCTGTCCCTCCCCCGGCCGCCCGTCCTCCGGAGCGTGCAGCCAGGGTTCCGCGACCCGTGTGTCCCGGGTGCGGTCGATGCGGGCGTGTGGACCCAGCATCGGCCCCACAGCGTGCGCCCTTGTGGGCTGGCGTTGCTCGCTGTGGGGGTGGCGGAAGGGCGTCCCCGGGGGGGGTGCCTTCCACCGTTGTGAGGGGCGCCTGGTGTCAGGCGCTGTCCCTCCCCCGGCCGCTCGTCCTCTGGAGCGTGCAGCCAGGGCTCCGCGACCCGCGTGTCCCGGGCGCGGTTGATGTGGGCGTGTGGACCCAGCACCAGCCCCACAGCGTGCGCCCTTGCGGGCCGGCGTTGCTCGCTGTGGGGGTGGCGGAAGGGCGTCCCCGGGGGGGCTGCCTTCCGCCGTTGTGAGGGGCGCCTGGTGTCAGGCGCTGTCCCTCCCCCGGCCGCCCGTCCTCCGGAGCGTGCAGCTAGGGTTCCGCGACCCGCGTGTCCCGGGTGCGGTCGATGCGGGCGTGTGGACCCAGCACCGGCCCCACAGCGTGCGCCCTTGCGGGCTGGCGTTGCTCGCTATGGGGGTGGCGGAAGGGCGTCCCCGGGGGGGGTGCCTTCCACCGTTGTGAGGGGCGCCTGATGTCAGGCGCTGTCCCTCCCCCGGCTGCCCGTCCTCCGGAGCGTGCAGCTAGGGTTCCGCGACCCGTGTGTCCCGGGTGCGGTCGATGCGGGCGTGTGGACCCAGCACCGGCCCCACAGCGTGCGCCCTTGCCGGTCGGCGTTGCTCGCTGTGGGGGCGGCAGAAGGGCGTCCCCGGGGGGGGTGCCTTCCACCGTTGTGAGGGGCGCCTGGTGTCAGGCGCTGTCCCTCCCCCGGCTGCTCGTCCTCCGGAGCGCGCAGCCAGGGTTCCGCGACCCGTGTGTCCCGGGTGCGGTCGGTGCGGGCGTGTGGACCCAGCACCGGCCCCACAGCGTGCGCCCTTGCGGGCCGGCGTTGCTCGCTGTGGGGGTGGCGGAAGGGCGTCCCCGGGGGGGGTGCCTTCCACCGTTGTGAGGGGCGCCTGGTGTCAGACGCTGCCCCTCCCCCGGCCGCTCGTCCTCCGGAGCGTGCAGCCAGGGTTCCGCGACCCGTGTGTCCCGGGTGCGGTCGATGCGGGCGTGTGGACCCAGCACCGGCCCCACAGCGTGCGCCCTTGCGGGCCGGCGTTGCTCGCTGTGGGGGTGGCGGAAGGGCGTCCCCGGGGGGGGTGCCTTCCACCGTTGTGAGGGGCGCCTGGTGTCAGGCGCTGCCCCTCCCCCGGCCGCTCGTCCTCCGGAGCGTGCAGCCAGGGTTCCGCGACCCGCGTGTCCCGGGTGCGGTCGATGCGGGCGTGTGGACCCAGCACCGGCCCCACAGCGTGCGCCCTTGCGGGCCGGCGTTGCTCGCTGTGGGGGTGGCGGAAGGGCGTCCCCGGGGGGGGTGCCTTCCACCATGGTGAGGGGCGCTTGGGGTCAGGCGCTGTCCCTCTCCCGTCTGCCCGCCCACTGCCGGGTGGGTTGCCGGGGTTCGTTGGGTGTGTGCGGTGTGTGTGGTGCCTGTGCCGTGCGTGTCGTGGTGCGTGGTGCTGCTCTTTCCTTGGTCCTCCGGTGCTCCCCTCTCCGGTGTCTCGGTGCGGTGTTGTGCTCGCCGTGTGCCCGCCGTGTCCCCTCCTCTGTGTGCGCCCCTTGCTCGTTCGCTGGCTACCCCTTGTTCCTTTCGCGGCTTCGTTGCTCTTTACCCTTTCCTCTACCCCTCTCCCTGGCATGCACTTTTTCCCTGCCTCCGCTTTGTTGCGTGTCTCTGTCTTTTTCCTTGTCGGCCCGGGCTTCCTCTTTTGAACCTGCGTAGGGAGAGAAGGGTGCGTAAACAAGCGTGCGGCGGCGGCGGTTTTGTCGCGACACGGCACCTCGAGCTGGCTGGTACGTCATGCGACATTCGTGTGCGACCGGCTTGCGTGTAGGTTTATCGCCCCACTTGCTCCCGGCTTGTTTCCACCCCCCTTTGGTCGCTACCTTTTCTCGTCGCCCGTTCCGCGCGCGCGGCGTGACGTGCAACATACCTGCCTCTTTCCCCACTACCTTAACGTGTCCTAGTCCTCCCGCCTTGTCGGGCGTTCGCTTATGTGTGACGACGGCACGACGCAATACTTGCCTAAGCGTCTAAGACAACCCTACTACTACTAGATACATGTGGGCATTACTTTTGGTCGTTCCCATCCTTCCATGCTTCAACCAAGTCTCCATATTCATCCTTGACCTCAATGCCGGAACACAATGAAGTGAAGTGTCTTAAGCCATTTATTGAAATTGGCCCTGGTGGATACATTGCACAACGTAGAAACATAGATGAGAATGGCATGGCATGATGTGCAGTGGTGGGTTGCCAAAGAGACCACCCTCGCGGGGTCTCCAAAGTGGGGAGGACTCAATATAGCTACATGACCTTTACCTTTCTAGCCTCGCATCCCACAGCTGTGAAGAATGAACATGGTTACATAGACATTGCTTGTGGGGGAAATCAGTATGGTTGCAAAGCTAGAGCCTTCTTCGGGTCCTCTTATACAAAACTTTTGTTCAAATGCATGCATCCATCATGTCTAAATCTCCAAAAAAATGTCCCCAAAGAGTGTCTTACCTGTACGCACAGATGACTCTCATTCGTACGTTTGGACTATGGGGTGGGACCCGAGCCTAGAACACTTGTTCGAACTGGTAAACGTGAAAAAAAAAAAGGAAGCCGCATTAGTAGCACCTCACTGGTGCCTTCAGCGCGCATTGCCTACATTTCAGTTGATGCCGTACCACATACACCGCATGGGTGGCATCCCAAACGCACCTTATCGAACTATATATCCCCTCCTGGTATCAACTCATCCAACATTGCCAAAGTGATACGAAAACCTCTACCAGTGCACACCGAGGAAAAAACACCCGGAAATGTACTAAAAGACCCCCCGAAATGCACTAAAGAAACCCCTGAAATATACTAAAAAAACCCCCCTAAATGTACTAAAGACCCCCCAAAATGTACTTACTAAAAACCCCCCGAAATGTGCTAAAACGCCCCCCGCCCAAAACTCCCCCCAATTATACTAAAACCCCCCCGGGATGTTTTTGATATAAAACGGGAGGGTTTTTTTTAGTGCATTTTAGAGTTGGGGTTTGATTAGTACAAAAGGGGGGGGGTTAGTATAAAAACGGGAGGGTTTTTTTTGTTCACACCAGAGGAAAAAGCATCCAAAATCCGCCAAGCACGGACCAAAATGGGGTCAAATAGCATGAAGAATCACCTTTGCTTATATCTATCACGTTTTCCCAAAATTGATCACCTACCAGCATGTAGCAAAATGTGTCAAATTTTTAGCGCATGAAAAACTAAACTTTTTAGCCTGCCTATTTCGCCATTTCTTGTCCAAAACAGCCTACTGTCACTTTTTTTTCGCGGGGCTCTGTGGACCTGAACTGTTCTAAACAGGTTTGAGCCACACCAAAGAGACGCACGTAGTACCATGTGCTCTATTTCACATGTGCATCATGAGTGCCACAGCCTTGGCACTGATTGCTGTTGTATGTGAAATCCATGCATGTTTGTTCATACAACTGTGCTGTTGCCGGTGCCTTGCAGTCTTTTTTTGGATGTGCTGCCTTGAAAAATGATGGGATAGGGGGGGTTGGTCCACGGGAGGGTTTTCCCAACAAAGCAGGGGGAGGGGGAGGGAAAAGCTTACTCAGGGGGATACCCACTTTGGGTGGGTGATTTCACACTGACCACCTGAAAAAGCTAACCCCCCAGAGGGGCTAAACAAACCCTGGCACCATACTTGCCAAAAAGAGGCCTGCAGGGGTGTTATCAATCCTTAGGGCAGGCGGAAGGGCTAAGTTCTCTGTGTGGGCCATAACAGGCAATCACAACTCAAACACTTCCCTCAACCCTACCCCTAGCTGGAGCAATGCAGCACGGAATCCTTGATACCCTTGATATATGAGACTTGAATACCCTTCTGGTATTGAACAAGGGTCAAAGATCCTGTAAATATAAATGCGTGCCACCCAACATACTGTACAACCGTCAACGAAATATAAAGATACTATACACCTCTGGATGTGTTGACATGCACAATGCAGAAGAATCAATCTAAACGGGCACACCACTTTCATGCAGCTTGAATTCCTGATTTGACACTGACATCCAAAATGCCCGTGAGGCTGAGTGTTGCATTATGCTTCACACCTCCAGCTTCAGCCAACAATTAATTGCATTTTCCAGTGCTGAGAGATCCTGATTTGGCACTAACTGAGGTTCTGCACGCCTTGGCAAGCCCTGACAAGTGAAAACAGGTGAGATCTGGCCTCTGTGTGTTGCTCTGCCAATTTTCGCAGTTCTGCTCTCCGCCCACTGCCCTCCGATGCTCTCTTCTCACCATCTTTGTCTTCCTCCT
The DNA here is from genome assembly GCA_964036045.1 of Eutreptiella sp. 'Long Island Sound 2002'. Lineage (NCBI taxonomy): Eukaryota > Euglenozoa > Euglenophyceae > Eutreptiales > Eutreptiaceae > Eutreptiella > Eutreptiella sp. 'Long Island Sound 2002'. The sequence goes on from OZ038385.1 coordinate 53,474,636, forward strand.
CAGGCGTAAGCAGATGAACAGCAGTCATGTGAAATAGCCCCAGCAGTGGTATGGGGTAGTTTGGGGGAATCCTTGCACTGCGCGCGCACTGCGTGCTACTTTTAGACTACGTTCCCCCGAAGAGCCCCTAGGCACGCCCCTTGGAAACACCCTTAGAATTAGGCGACCCAAACTGGACTGGAGAGGACCTTGAGGGGGACCTTCCCGGTTCTTGTGGCAGTGGTGAAGGACCAGGGGCCTTGGGGGGGAACTTGACTGTGTGTTGGGCGGCGGAGATGGAGAGCAGTCAGCTGGCGAGTCTGAACTTGGGATGGCAAAGGAGATGGACTGCATCTTGCATTGCCGATTCACCACTCTCAACCCATCTTGGTACTATTCCAAGTGGAGGAGCCCGTCTTCAGCCGTCCCAATCACCGTGGCAGAGGTCGCAGGCCATTGGAGCGGGTGTAGAACACCCTGTCCCCAATACTGAGATCCATGGAGAAAGTGGGCCTGAGAAAAGAGGAGGGAAGTATGATGTCCTGTAGCAGGCACCCTCAAAGTGTATCACCATATCAATCAACCGAGAAAAAGAGTAGATGTGGTGGAAATGGGTAAAAAATGTGCGCAAAAAAGTAGAAATGGGTGAAACAGGGTGAACATCCAAAAATGTCAGATCCCCAATGCATCAAAACCTACTCCCAAACAACAATGATGCCTAAAGTACCAAAAAGTATGGGTTTCTACTACGGCCAGACGCCCAAATAGTTGCACTGCACGCACACTGCACGCGCACTGCACGCGCACTGCGCCCCCTTTGAAGGGACTGAAACAGTTTGCCTCTCCGGATGTGTGACTGCCATGTGCTTTTTTTTTGAAGTGGCGATGGCATGTGTATCAGCCCCCATAGGGCATTACCGGGAAGTTTGGGCTGTGCGCTCTATAGCACCGTGTGCCGAGCGCAATTGGGTGTGCACGACCGCTGGAATTTGTAACTGGGTCATATTTGTTGGGACTGAACGGTGCATTCTGCACCTCACACCTCCTGCTTCAGCAAACCTAGACTTGCAAAGGACTTATACCTGGAAGATGGCGTCTTCGTCATGCAACAAGCAATCATTTGGCAATGTCACCTGGCAAAAATTGCACGAAGCGATGTGAAAACACCGCATGCAGACGTGCTGGTATTGTAATTGCTATTGTACAATGATGTGTGCTACCCTGGATAGTACAGCACAATCATGCAATATGGTACATTAATGGGTTGCACTTCTGTTTGAAATCTTCAATGCATGCTACAAAAAAATCAGCGACTGGAGCTTAACATTTGGCTGAACAGCGCAAATGCAAACGCATTTTTGAAGGAATATGTTTCTCGGCATGCCAATTGGCAAGGTCAAGATACAGTACAAAAGACACAGAAAACAACAACTCACATATCTTGTACTCTCTGAGCCCCATTTGCATTCATGGTGAGGATCCATCGTCTCTAAGTAGGCAGCAGTGAAGATGACTCCCGCCACGAGGGGGGGGAGGGTACCACAAAGCCTGCCGGGCCTAAAACTGTACCGGACCCGAAAAAAAGCCAACCCTTCGGCATTCGTGAAAACGAGACGAAAACGAAACCAAAAGAACTCAGCGCAGAAATCCCCCTTTCATCAAATCTTGCCCATCCCAAGCAAGGATGTATAACAATGCTCCAAGAGACAAAAACGCATTGAAATGGTCTTGGCAACCAATCGCCAGCACTGAGGGTACCTGCATGAGGAGACGACACTCAACTTGTGGACGGGGCTCTTGGCCACATGCAGGAAGGACAGCCGAACATGTGCTGACATCTGACATGTGTGGAGCACTCCGGGCCACATACAGCAACAACTCCATTCGACTCCAAGTAAAAAGCCGACGTAGGATGTGCACAATGATTTGTTTGAGGAATTGCAGTGTGCAATGAACCAAAATAGAAAGAGGTGTGAAAATGCTTTCACTCAACTTGGCATCATTGATGCCTTTGAAGAGGGAACGGCTCCTTTCAGGTCAACTGGGAACAGTTGGACTGCACAGAGACGTCAGTCGCAGTCGATAATTTGTGATTGGGAACAGACAAGATCAGACACGGGGCTGAATCTTCACTGGTGGAACAACCCAAAACTTTGGTTCCCATGTCAACTTCTCAATTTCAAACTTCCACGTGGTTTTTGCATGATCTGGCACTGACCACTTACCATGAAATTACCGCCCACACCATAAACACAGCAAATGCAAGCAATCTGTACACTGAAAAGGATTAGGAACAGAAAAGAGTTCCAGGGCCAGGACCAGGACCAGGACCAAAGAACCACTGAGATTAAGACAACAGTGCCACTTAACAGTACACTCCGTCTTGTGTCACACGAAGATGACACATTGCCTGAAAATCAATGACTCCCCTCCACAGTTTGTGTCACTGCGAATTTCCGTCACTGCGAGCTGGCACCGAAGCATTTGCTGCCAACCCAATCATCTGCGGCGGACGCTTGCGTTTATAATGACGACCGATCTCAGGGAGGCATGCACCGCACGTTATCCGCGACCAAAATAGATTTAACGGGACGAACGCCATCCTCCAAGACGCCACTGTTTGGAATGCAAATCACTTATCATGAGGAAGAGGCAAAACAAAGTTTAAAACATAAGACAGGCCAAACTCGGGTTCCTCGCCTCTCCCCGTCCTTGGACGGCTTCTCCAGGGGAATTTGAGACTGCAATTGCTCTTTAAGACGCCCTCACGAACCAGCACGATGCACGCCGACCCAACTACACATAGATGACTGGAACGCCCATGGCTTGTGCCCATTCTGGGTCAGCATAAATTTCACTCAACGGGAGGTCGTGCATTGAGTCTCTCTTCTTGTTCTTCTTTTCTTTTGTTTCTTTTTTTTCATATTCCGGAAAGTGCTGGTCGCAGAGGGGACAGCGAGGGGTCCTTTGCAGCCAATCGAGAATGCATGCTTCATGAAAGCCTGAGTGCCCACATGGAAGGCGGAATGATGTGCCTGCCGCAATTTTCTCGAAACAGATGAGACAAGTCTTCTTCTTCTTCTTCTTGGGTTTCACGGGCGCAGCAGCTGGCGGCTGCGCACAGGGGACATTGTCGTTCGACTGCTTTGGATGTTCAGGTGCTTCCAAGGTCAACCGCAAAGAGGTGACAACATCTTTCAATGTCGCCGAAAATCCATCAGCTTCCCGCTTCAACAACGACTTGACCTTCTTTTTCTGCAGGCACGGTCAGAGGAACGAATGCTGCGAGAAATTCAAGGGAGTTCGCAAGCCGGAACGGGCACGAGGTGGGCGGGAAGCGGGCGAGAAAAATTCAGCCCAGAGGACAGCAAGTGGGAGACTGCATCGCACGGCAGCAAGGAAAAGACAAAGGTCTAGGTGCAGGGGCTGGCGGGAGCGAAGTGCAGTGCACAGGGAGACCACCGACCAGTGACAATGTGGCGGCTCGTAAGAAAGGGCGACCAGGGACTCTGTGTCAGTCAAATGACGCAGCGACATGCCGGGATGGGGCTGACACATGCATCCTAATCAGGCGGGGGGGGGGGGGGCTGTTCCTACTGTGGATGGGTGCATGCGTGTCTCTGCAGGCCCCCCAGAGGCATGCATCACAGATATCTGGTGGTGTTCGGACTCAACCACCCAGAATCAGCTTTGCAGTGGGCCAAAAAGGCAACAAATTCCCAAGGATCTTCCATAACAAGGGGCAGGCGGGCGGGGGTCTTGCATCATCTTGGTTGTTTTGTTTTTCCAAAAAGGCATGTGCAAAGGGATTCTGTCAAGGATCTGCGTGCATGTGGGTTCTAGCAACAAAGGTGCACGCGGTGCGCAGGCGATGCACACAAAGCAAAGTTTCTTGCCCAATGCACCAAAAGCAAACTCCATCAATATTGGCCTGACTGTTCACTATCCCAGATACACACACATCTATGTTCGGCAGTTTTTGGGAGAATAGAGCTTTGGGGTTCCAGTTGGGCTTTGCAGAACAACTTGCTGGAGTTGCTGCTGCCTGATGATGTGCATGCGCCATTGAGTGTACACGAGGGCTGTTTGCTCCTACCCTGGTTGAAAAAAGGCCAAGAAAATTATATAACGAGCAGACTGGGGAACAAACTGTCCTTTACATTGCCATGAAACAACTGGTGTGAGTGCTGTGTGTGTAGTTTGTGTGTGGGTGCGGGTGGGTGTGTCTGCGCATTTTTTTGTGTGTCAATGTAACTGTGTGTGTGTGTGTGTTAGTTGGGGGTGCACCATTTGACCAGGAAGCTCCCTGGATATGCCCATATGACCACACTGGCGTCCTCGGGCTGGGTCCTTGTGCAGGCCCTGCTGGGCCAGGGGTGCGTCTTGATGTGCCCCTTGACCAGTGCGATATGCACTTTGGGCCAGAACCTGGCTTGCTGCCCCAGGACCACCCCGGAAGTGGGGTGGTGGCTAACCTGGAAGTGGTGTGTGTGTCTGTGTGTGTCGGTTGGTGTTGGTAAGTATTTAAGGAGTGGGGCCGTGTGGCAAGGAGGTAAAGCTGCGGCAAGTGAGTAAATGGGAGGTAATAGTGCTGTGTGTTATGGTGTGAGCTAAGAGGAATGGAGTCATGTAAGTGTTGCTAGGGAAGGGGAAGGAGGAGAAGGAGATTGAGGAGGTGATTTGTGGCCAGTCTCTTGAGGCGTGGGTGTTTGTTGATCAAAGGATATTGGTGGGGTGTTGGGGTGTAAATTGGTGTTGGTAACCACACGCTGGTAAGCAAAGAGGCTCTAGGCTTCACCGACACTCAATATTGTGTGCGGCACCGCTTGAGGTAGCGGCTCCGCTTGAGGAGTGGATGCATCGGGGTACAATGTTCCGTGTGGGTGGCTCTGCCCTCCCAAAGCCAGGACTCCCCTTACCCCTGGGGCATGGCACATGTTCCTAGTAGCCCATAGTGGCTGATAGTAGGGAAGATTTTTGTAATCTTATGGAGTTTTCCTACCCTGCCCCCACCCTCCTTGTCTAAACAACGGTAAAAGTTGCAAGAGGTTGGAAACAATGGTAGGTGTTGTTTAGATATGGGCGTTGTTTGCTCACCTTGTGAGAAGACACAAGCACTGCGAGCAAGGCAAAGCATCGCTGAGGCCAGACAACTATGTTTGTGTAGGTGCATCAAAATCAGTTTCTGGCATAGGCCCCCAGGGTTCACAATCTAGTGATAGGGGCCCATAGACAGGGCCCTAAAATGCTGGGAATTTTACAGCATACAACCATACAACCACTACAAATGCTTAGCCAGCTTCTTAGGTAGTTCCCGGCTAGCACTCCGGGAACGCTTTTGGCCACAAGACCTCGCTTCTCCCCACTTCTCAGGGCCCAAATTTGGACATATGTGTCAAGGACATTTTAAGCAACGAATTAAACGGTGTGATTTTATGTGTTTCATATGTTTTTCGTCCAATTTCATTCTCGGAAATCCTCCACTTGAACAAACAAAAGCAGTGGTTTGTGATGCAAAATGCATGAATGATGGGTGTGGAACAAGCATGGTGATCAAGGCACTTTTGACCCCTACATGAGGACATCCATATTGGCAACAACACTCGGGCTTAAATTCAATACAAACTCTTGGATAGTAGTGTGAATCACAATGTTTGAATCCAAGGGGCGTAGGGGGTGGACTAAGTGTTGTTGCGCTTCGTTCCCTTGGCGGCCTCAGCACACTGGTCAAGCTCATCTCTCTCCTCCTCATCATGCACTTCACAATCCTCACCACAGCTTGCCTTTGCCACAGCACAAAGGCAGTCATCATAAACGTTGGACCACCAGTCCTCCCAATCTATTATAATGAATGTGTCCGTGTTAGCAATGATTGTAGGCAAGGCGCTGATAAAATTTGGCTTGTCAACCGACTTCCCTATGCAAGCAACCACGACACATGTGGACCCAATGAGGCATCGGAAGGTTTGGGCTGGCATTGAAACACTGATAGCCAGGGACCAAGCAGACTCCTCTAGAGCTCTAGTGTCACTTAGAACGATGCAGAGCCTTCAAAAACGAACCAATTACTAGCAAAGGCGAGGAAGCTTTATACTTATCCTGATTTTCACAAAAACTTTTACACCCAATTCATGCGGCAAGCCAAATGGATGGTGTGTTCCACCATTCCCATCATCGGTGACGGCAATCCATTGCCAGCCATCATGCCCTCCTCAATGTGAGTTGCTTTTGTACGACTTCAACAAGTGGACATACAAGGGCAAATCGGCGTGAAACAACCACTCCCAGCCCCATCACCATCTACATCTCCTGCTCCATCACCAGCCCCATCACCATCCACACTTCCAGCTCCCTCCCACGGGGGCGGCCGCCAGCCAATGTGTGACCCCGAGGGGTGTTCGACAGTTTGGGGGGCTGTGGGGGGGGGGGGGGGACCCCCACCCCCCTCCGAAGGGGGGGGGGGGACCCCTCCCCCCCCCCTTGGTTGACCCAAACCCAGCACCTTTTCCGGCAGGCCCCGTCCAAGCGCGCAAACACACAAAGCTAACAAGATGCACTGTGAATGGTCATTGTTTTGCTGCACTGCAGCACTTTCAGAGTAGTATTGAATGTTGCCTTGAGTTCGCCCAAAGGCCTCTCCTTCCCCTTGTCACAAACCACAAACATATATGTAGAGAAGCGAAGGGAGCCACAGACATATAGAGAGAGAGAGAGAGAGAGAGAGAAGCGAAGGGAGGGGAGGGCCCTCAAGCTTCGGAATCATCCTCCCACTCGTCGCGTGCCCTCTTGCCGGTACTCTTGGGGCGAGCACGCTTCTTTGGCCGGGCTCCTTGTGCTCTTGTGACCCGGCAGGCTGCCGGCCCATCAGACATGGATTCCGATGGCACATAGTCACTAGTGCCTGACGGGGCACTACTGCTGGAGGATGCACTCGTACCGGAGGAGGCATTGGTGGACGAGCTGCTGCTACTACTACTGCTACTGCTACTACTACCTTGGTTTGGCCCGGAGAGAAGAGCAGGGAGAACAGTGGGCAGAGCCGGCGGCGCAGCAGGCTTCGCCTTCGGTGGCAATGGGGCCCGGAAATTGTCAAAGGCTTGCAACACCTTTGTTTTCTCCTCTTCGCTGCACCCGGCATAGTCATGGGACACATCAGGGTGCGCTTGTGCCACACAAAGTAGGCAAATTGGCTACCTCACCCCTGCCGTATCGGGGAGCCCCTCCACTGCAGAGCGGGGGACAAAATCAGAAGTGGCCCACAAAGTGGGCAAATTGGCTACCTCACCCCTGCCGTATCGGGGAGCCCCTCCGCTTCAAAGCGGGGGACTAAATCAGAAGTGGCCCACAAAGTGGGCAAATTGGCTACCTCACCCCTGCCGTATCGGGGAGCCCCTCCGCTGCAGAGCGGGGGACAAAATCAGAAGTGGCCCACAAAGTGGGCAAATTGGCTACCTCACCCCTGCCGTATCGGGGAGCCCCACCGCTGCAGAGCGGGGGACTAAATCAGAAGTGGCCCACAAGTGGGCAAATTGGCTACCTCACCCCTGCCGTATCGGGGAGCCCCTCCGCTTCAAAGCGGGGGACTAAATCAGAAGTGGCCCACAAAGTGGGCAAGGTAGCTACATAACCTTTTTTGTGCTTTTCAGCCATTTTTGAATTCTCCACAAAATTCTGAGTATTTTGAGGATAGACACATAGGGTGGAACAAGAAAAATTCCCCCTGCCGTATGCCTAAAACAAAATCTCCGGCGCCTCCGGCGCCGACAAAGCACCTTGTTCCGTGCGACAATTTTGGGGTCCGTAGAGGGGGGGGGGGGTCCCCCCCCCCCCCCTTTGGGGTCGGGTCCTGACCAGGAGCGCCCCCCGTGCTCCCTCCCTAGCCCCATCTCCGTCTACATCTCCAGCTCCATCCCTAGCCCCTTCTCCATCACCGTCGCCAGCACCATCTCAGCCCCATCTCCATCTCCATCCCCATCACCACCTCCACCCGCAGCCCCAACCCGATGTCCTTCGACACCTCCATGTCTAGCCCCCCCCCCCCCCCCCCCACTGCTCGACTGCCTCACTACCCCACTGCCCCACTGTGTTTGTTGTATCTTGTCCGTTGTTGTCGGTCTGTTGATGGAGACGTGATCAAAAACCTCCCATGTGTGTCATGGGCTGGTGTGGCAAGTTTCCATGGTCGGGTGTGGCATGTCCCTTACTTCGCACCGGGCCAGGAAGTGGTCCAGGAAGGGGGTTCTTGTACAAGAAGCGGGTGCTAGGGGGTTTGTAGGCATGAAGTGGTCTAGGAAGGGGTTCTTGGGATAGTTCCTAGGCAGGAGGGGGGGTGGGTTCCTGTGCAAGAAGTGGGGGTTTTGTACATACTTCTTGTGAACATCGTGCCTTTGCACGTGTCGACACGGTTCATTTTATGCACAATACAAAAGGCAGTTGCCTTTTTTGTGGCCACTGTCCATTGTGTCACCCCATGTACGCCAACAGAGACATACATTTGTTCAACACATTGTGGGTGCCATGCTTGGGGATGCGGATATTGTAGTACGCAGTGATGGGAAGTCATTGTGGTCGTCTAGCGACATGCGCCCGCATGAAGATGACCATGTCTCAAAGGAAGTGGTGCAAATTTTGCGGACGGGGCGCGACATGAGCTCCACGCGTAACATGTTAAAATTGGAGCGGCAATGTATGCAAAGTGCTAGAATGGAGGGGCGCAGCACACTACTGCCATATATTGCTACCGCCTTAATTGGATGGAGCAGGAGATGTAGATGGCGATTGGGCTGGGGATACAGGTGCAATGGTGATGGGAGCCCGGCTGCTAGTGAAGATCATCACTTGGCGGGGTTGTTGCCTTGGCTGTGAGGCCTGTTTAGGATGCTTGAATCCCGGTCACACTCCGCGGCCTTCTCCTGCAAAGGAGAGTCTCCGCCTTGACGTACCTTTTCGGCATGCACATGCCCTACTTTTTGTTCTGTGTCCTGCAACCGGCCCTGCAATTTGCCCACTTGTGTTTGTGATCTAGTACTGTTTGCTTCGTGTTGCAGGCCCATTTCCATGCTTTGCGCTCCCTCATGTTCGCCTGTTCTATGGCCTGCTTTGCTCGCGTAGCCGCGGTGAACAAGCGGACAGCCCTGAAGGCCTAGATCATCAGCCTCCCCTCCAAGCGCGTACCAGAAAGTCCAAGTTGTGCGACAAGATCTGGCGAGGCGTTGGACACGGCTGCCGTGGTCTCCCAATTGGCACCTGAGCTGAAGGACATGCTGTGCACGGCAATGAAAGAGGTGGTACGTGATGTCGTTGAGAGGTCCATGGCTTCAAGGGGCAAGACGGGTTTGGATGTTGGCGTCCCCCTGGAGGTTCACAACGCAATTGACGGGTGGACTAAGAAGTACCGCAAGCGCCAAGAAAACGGCCACTTGGACGGGCGCTCACACATCAAGAAAAAGCCAAGCGCAGAGCAAAGTATGTAGCTGCCATCTGAGCGTGGGCAGAGCAATGCCACAGAGTGCGGCCACTAGCATGCTGCTAGGTGGCGCCACCACCAAGTAGTGGTACTGGTTTGGTCTCGGCCATGGCAACAACTCACTCTCATGTGCGTGCCTTGCTACTGGGCAGTCCTAAGGCCTCGGGGTTGTGTCATGTTCAATCACTGGTGGTGCAGCTGCTACCTCATAATGCCCGGTGTACAAGGTGGTCCCATCTGACGGATTCACGCAAGTCACCATGTGGTGTAGGGATCGACGGCTTTGGCATACCCTGGCTCTCTGGCTGCGTGAGCCTCAATATTGCACTTACTGCACTCGAGGCCAATGCGATGGCGGCAAAGGATTTGTACACCACAACCAAAACACTTCTTGCTTGTGGGCTTCCGGCGGCATTTGAGGAACCCACAACTCACTCCGCTCTTGTGTGCCCAAAATGGAGGCGTGATAGGGTGGGTGGTGGCATAGGATACCGTGTGCATCAATAGCCCACAAAAACCAATGATACGGCGGGACCTTGGTTCCGTAGTTAATGGTAGACCACCTGCCTTGTGGACCACCGGAGAGGAAGTCACACGGAACCCCTCTTCATTGGCATGAGATGGAGGACCCAAAGATGAGGGAACGTGCGAGCAGGCATGGTGACGAATAGTGCACATACATCATCACCAGGGATGTCCATTGAGACGGCCCAGAGCAACCATAGGACAACCCCGTCCGTAGGTAGTGAGGCTGCACGGAATTAAAGTCCCGGTGAGGAAATTGGCATACAGGTGTGATGCTCTCCATGTACTTTTGTGTCATCACATACAGGCTCTTCGCCACGATTCCTTGCAGCGTCGCCTTCACGCGGCTCACCGTGGCACTCACGCACGGCAGTGGCCATAGCCGGATGTGGTCCTCCCCTCCGGGATGCCGTGACATGTCCTTTGGCTTCCCCCACACCATCTTGTGTTCCGGGGTCCTTCGTTCGGCTAGCACTTGGGCATTTGTGATTGAAAATGCGGGCCCAACGATCGTTTGCAATCCCCGATGCCTCTTTGTGGGTGTCCTCTAACTCAGGTGTTGCCCAAAAGTTGCACTGGAACAAGTGCTGCATGGTTGAAAGCTGGCTGGAGCTGGTGTTCACAACTGAGGGGCAGTCGGCCGCAAGCTCCAAGAGCGAGCCAACAAAGAGTAGGGTAGTCTAAGTGGCGGGGAGGGCTAAAAGCCCATTGGCCCCTTAGGCACTTGGCACGGTCAACCCGGGGCCGTCACCGTCCCACTCCAATTGTAAGCGACCGCAAAGGGAAAAGATGGGGAGGGTCTCTTCGCCTCATTGGCGGGGATCGAAGAGGAACGGCTTCCTTGTACAAGCCCTCCTTGCTGAAAGTGGCAGGTTTGGGCTTGGTGGAGGCTGAGTTGAGGCTGATGGGCGGCATCCACAGGGTGGATAGGCATGTTGTGAGTGTGGATCCAGGAACGGGTGCTAGGCATGCGGGTGGCGAGATTCAACAAGGGAGCCGTACAGTCCCCGGGGTGGGCCACAGGTGGAAGGTGGAAGGCAGTGATGTGAGGGTTGCGGTGCACCCTCTTTGCAATGAGGTCGGAAAGCACACACGGGTCCAGTCACGGAGGATGGACTTGGTGAGGCGCACCTCGCCGATAGTCGTGTCTAAGGATGAAGTCACGGCGGAGTTGGTGGCGGGTGGTGTCGCGGAACGTCTGACCCTCTGGAAGGGCAACCACGTGTGCCAGTGGGGTGTGCGGCAGCCTTGACCCAAGCCGGGGTGTAAGGGTAGTAAGACATGGCGGAAACACGCACACGTTACAGGCACAAGAAGGGTCATAGGAAAGGGGTTCTTGGGCGAGAAGGGGAGGGATCTTGGACACGAAGGGGTCCAGGAAGGGTCCAAGAAGGGCCCAAAAAGGAGTTCCCAAGGGGGGACCCGCCCACCACCGAGATGAGCATCACGACCTTTTGGGGAGCCCCATGGTGTGATAGCACTCGTGACACGTGACTCGTGACACTCTGCCCTCAACCCCGGGCCATGTACTCCACACTAATGCAAACTCGGGACATGCCTGACTCCAGCATTTTCGGCCAAGGTCTATTTTGGTCCGAAGCATTTTTTCATATTCATTGGCTTTGGGGATCAAGAAATGGGGGGGGGGGGTGACATACACACGTAGTGATAATTCCAAAACACTTAGTGTGACCCCGTAAACACACCCCATAAATGTGGTTCATTACTTTAGCCTTGCACCCTCACGTCATGGGGGGGGGGGGGCTAGGGTACCCTCCTTGGCGCCCCCCCATGGCAACGATGCCAATGCCATTGTACCAAGGGCATGAAGGTGGTGCGGTGCTCATCTAGGTTATGCAAAAAAAAGCAGCGTGCGTTTAGGGCTGCTTCAACGGTAATGTCGCCGTGGAGCACCTTATTGCGCCCATTTCCACCTTGGAGATCGGCATTGGCTAGGGACAGCAACAATCCCCACTGCCACGGACAACGAAGAACCACCTGGGACAAATTGCTGTGCAATAGGGGTTGTTTGTCTAGCAAGATTGAAAATGTGCACGGTTGTGCACATATTGTGTCCAACAATTTGCACCCTAGGGGTTTCCATACCACCGCATCGGTCGGTGTACTCTGATGGGGTAGAGACGGCTGGCGTGCCACCGCACCGGATTCACAGGCGTGTGCCATCAAACAATGTGCAAGGGGTGGGGGAAAATTGGCTTGCGTGGGGGGGGGGGGGGTTGTTGGGGGGTTGTTGGAGCCCCTCCTTGGCTCCCGTGACGGGGCCTTGAAAAAGGTCATAGATGGTGGCAAATAAAGTTGAACTTCCACTGGGGGGGGGGGGGGGCAGTGGTGGTATTTATGTCCAGTCAGACAGAAACACACAGTTTGGGTTTTCGTCAGTGGCAGACTTGGCTCCACGCAGTGGGGAGAGAAAGCTTACCAAGAGCAAGCAGTGGCCGAATGGTAGTGCAGCCGGCCGCAGACTTTTTGGTCGGCGGTTCAAACCCCGGTCGGGCGCACATGCCGGCGGCGCCGCCGATGGCAGTCGACAGGCAAGGATTCGAACCGCCGACTGAAAAAACTACAGCTGGCTGCGCTACCATTTGACCGTGAGTTTTTACGACAAGAGGTTGCATCCCCACTGCTTGGAGCCTTCTGACTACAAATTATCATATCATGCCTTGGGGTGTGCTACGCGAATGACCCCAAAAAAGCGGGGTATACGACGCCCACGCCTGCGCTTGATCTAACAACCTCTTTTCGAGGTGATTGGTACTTTACCAAGGGTTCTGTCACAGGAGCCCCATTGCCAGACCCCCCCCCCCTCCTTCGGGGGGGCTCCCACAACCCCCCCCCCCCCGCGCAAGCCAATTTTCCCCTCGCCAAGCAGTACTTGCATTTTTGTTGCTTGCAAACGACGTTCGCAGGTCGGGCGGGACCGTGAGTGCCCTGACATACCAAATCGAGATTGGCACCGGGAGGGGACTTCGCATTAAATAAGTGGATAGCTTGTTGCGTACAATACACAACACGTTCATCGTAAGACGGAATTCTAACCATGATCCGACAAAAGAGGTGGGAGGTGTGGGCCCCGTATGGTTTCATAGGGGGCTGTGCAACACAAAAAAAAACGGTCAAAAAAGCCTACGGTTGCAACTCCTACAAGCATCTCCTCGTGCTGTAGATCTCTAATGCGGTGGACAACCCCACCTCGGCCAATTATCCTTTCCAAAAAACAACCACCTTCTTCATAGTCAATCCCATATCCAGCTCATCCCCACATCCCCCCTTGTTGAAGCCCTTACAGAACCCTTTGACACCAACATACTTCCGCTCCAGTTGCCGCCGACAAACAAGTCACTAAACAAAATCAAGTGTCGCAACAAACTAACAAACTTTCTGAGTTTCTTCTTCAACCCGACCATGACCAATATTGTTATTGGCCGGGGAGCCGAACACACCACTTCCCTTTGTGCCCTGTGTACCTATCACTCACCCACACACATTGACACACCCACCACATTGACGGCTGCCACAGCCTTTTCTTCTCTTGGGCGTGAGGGTTGGGATTGGCACCTATATATATAGTTAGTTGGCGGTGGTCCTTGCTACGGGAGGATTTGCCCCATACCACTGTGCACACAACATTGCCACCATGATTCACGTGCCCGTGGACATCTGCCATGGCTTACATTTTCTGAGTTTGTCACCCCCCCACATATTTACTCATTGCATACGATGCACACCACGGTGAATTTTCACCGGCTTTGTCGAGGCCTCCTTCCTACAACTCTGGTTTCCCAATACTGCGGTTGCTTACACCCTTATGACTCAGACATGGGTCATCCAGTGCACACATTGCCTGCCTTTATCCATTAGGGGTGGGGTTACTCATCCTCGCCCCCCCCCTCCCACCCAGCTAGGTGTAGGGTGAATGATCAGTGAGGGGTAGGGGTAGGGTTAGCTTTCTCCCTCGGCCATGGGGGAGGGTTTTGTGGTTTCCCTCTCACTTTGGCCTGCCAGTGAGCACCAACCATGCACACCTACGATGCTAGTTGCACTACGCCAGGGGCAATGGAGGGCGGCATGGGGCAAGTGCACAGTGGAACGCCAAGCGGAAGGGAACCCAGGGACCCCTCCCTCATAGCCAAGAGGGAGATAGAGAGCCCTACCTACTGGGAGACAACTCACCCTACCCCTAGCCTGTGGAACAACGGGGGGGCTCACGAGGAGAGTGAGTCATGAGGGTGTAAGCAGGGTGTAAGTAGTTGTAGTATTTGGGAAGCAAAGTTGTAGGAAGAAGATGGCCCCTATGAACCTCCACAAAGTTGGTGAAAGTTCACAAGGTAGTAAGTAGGGGGGGGGGGATAGCATTTAAGCGGTGTTCACCGGAAAAGTACACTTCAAGAGACCCACCTACAACACAGGAGACAAAATGGAACCTAAACCAAAGCCTATTCCCACAAGCCCTATTGTGACAAGACAGCTGTAACTGGATGCTCCAACATTGAATGTTCATGGTATGGTCTCAATTTTTTCGGCCCCACCCTCAGGGCTGAAAGTTGGTCCAATTAACACCCCAATTATCCCCTACCAAGTGGAAGACAAGCCACGCCATGTTCGAACGTGGGCTGGCGCCACACACGAGGGCTTCCATTTCTGCCTCCTGCCCTTGGAGACCCCCATGGCCAATGGTAGGCCCCCAGACTCCCACTTTGTATTTGTTGACATCAAAAAAGACGTCAACATAGATGAGGCCATTGTGGGCTAGGGAGGCGGGCAGAAGCATCAAAGGGGACCAACCCTGAAGAGCCCTGACGAGGCAACGAGGCAACAAGTGGGTCTCTTATTGCTTTGGTCGGGAAAGGCTCCGAAATGGGGGTGGGTCTCTTTGATGGTACTTTTTAGGTGGGTCTACTGTCATGGCAAAGGGAGTACTTGGTTGCAAAGCTAGGCCCATTTTTTGGGGTGATGGACCGAGGGGTGTAAGTGCGTGTTAAAATCACCAACCATGAAGTGGAAGGGGGAAGCCGAAGCTTCAAGATAAGGGAAGAAAGTTTTTGTTGGGGTTGGATGATGTAGGTTTTGTGGATGTTGAGGACATGAAAGGGTTTCTATCCAGAACGTTGAATGTCGATGGTGGTTAAGAACTTGTTGATGTTTGGGTGGTGCACAAAGGTGCAAAAGGGGGAAAAATGATGGTAGTTCCATTTGTGCCTTCAAGTGAGATATGACTTCAAGAAGATGGTGAGGTCTTGATTTGCTCCAATACTTGGTTTTGGGGGAGTTCTGGGAGGCAAAGGATTATGGAATACTCCCTTTGCCGTGAGAGTAGACCTAGGTCTCTTAATTTTTTCACCGGGAGCCAAAGGACCGGGTCTCTTGAATAGTCTTGGGTCTCTTGTATCTCGGGCCTGGGACATTTTATGAGCCACTTTTTAGACGCACCGAAACACGAGCCCACTTTGGATGATTTTCATTTTTGGGTTGTTGGGTTGGAGGGTGGGTCTTGCATGTTGCATGGGTGGACAGGCAGGCGAGCTCCCAAACAACATTAAAAAAAAAACTCAAAACAAAGCATGGGGTGAAGCTGCGGTTGACCTACGGCCAACAAGCATTGCCCCAAACTACACAAATTCCATGGGGTTGGACGATGAACCGATTCCACAAGCCTCCAAGTTGCACCATGATGAAGGTACCATGATGACCTTTAGGGAACTCCGGGATCCAGACCGGGGCTCGCAACACATCGAAGGACGAGACTGCATTGTGTATCCTCGGCGGCCGCGGTAGTCTTCACAAAGTCCCCTTACCTATCCCCACCATGAGAAGCAGTCAGAAATTTCATTTAATTGGCACCCATTCTACGTACATTGTACCACAAAGTTGCCGCATGACATAAAAAAGGCGTTTTAAATGTCGGTTCTAGCATGCATAATGGTTTCAATGGTTTCTAGGCTTTTGGCATTGTTGTGGGCTGTTTTGGGAAGGATTGAACGTCGCGTTTGAGGGAGAAGAGGGGGGAGGAATTACCAAAGAGGGGAAGGTTGAAGTAAAGTTGCATATATAGTGCGTGAGGTGTGTGATGTGTATCATCAGAGTGAGCGACACGATCCCGGGCCACACTCAAAGTTGAACTGAAATGACAGGTTAGGGTTAACAATTAACAAAGCCAAAGGCAGTTGGGGTTGAGACCAAGCAACAAAAACTGTTCACAAAAGCATTCAAGATTGATGAGTGCATAGATCTGTGACAGAGGTCTTGCTCCTTGCGCCTTTGCACAAAAGTGGCACAGTGCACGCCTGGATATCATTCAACTAACAAATGAGACTGGTCGGATATGAAAATTCAAAGGGAAACCTTCTAAAGACCAATCACCACAAATTGAACCTCTGCACTCCAAATGTTCGCATTGTCTTCATGAAGAAGTTGATGCATGATGACGTTCATCCCGGAGGAGTTTCATTTGTAGGGACCGTGGGCAAAGCAAAGGTTCCCTCACGCCCCTCACCCTCTTACGGGATAATCAAGGCTTGGTTGGTACACAAGAAGACACACATGGAAATGGGAACATATCGTCGTATGAGAGGTGTGTATTTTGGTATCCGGGCTTGTGCATTGTGGGGGTGGGTTGTACATGGTCCGTGGTTGTGCCTACATGCTTTAGCCACGAGGGTGCGATGTCGCAAAATGGGTCATATGCCCTAGACGGTTGCTTGAGGGAAGTTATGGGAGGTCATGGGGGGTGAATACGACACACGAAATTCGGCAACACATTCACAACACCTTCAACTTCTTTGCGACCTTTGACCATGAAGGAGTGCACGCCCTGCTCTTCTTCGAACCCATGGAAAGTCTCCTGTAGGTCAAATTTATGGGAGTGCAAGGGCTAGGTGCTACATGCTAGAGCACGGCTAGAACAAGCACAACCTAGCTCTGATAAGGCACGGGCCTCGAGAGCTAGTCAGGACCACGGGGTTCGGCATTGTTGTGTGCGCGGTGGTGCGAATGTGTGCGTAGTGCACATGAGACAATGAGACAGGGGGTTGGGAAGTATCATTTTTCCACATGGCACTAGGTGGTCTTCGTGGCCGTGATCCGCGAGCATTCTTCACTTTGTCTTCCTCGTCTACGGCGCGGGTTCTACAGTTGTCAACTACCTCGAAGCGATGCTAAGCGAAACCTTCAAGCAAGTGTGTGACCTATGATAACACATGGTTAGGACCATCGAAAATGGCGCTAAGCTGTTGAATTTACCACGGTTGGAGATGTGCACGGAAGATGTGCCAACTTTAGAAGTCTTCTGTGCTGCAACGCATGCCAGGTTTTCATTCCTCCACGGATAAAGAAAAGAAAGCATGGCGATGCAAAATCGAGACATGTAGGTGCAATCCCGACACGCCAGCCCCTTTGTTGCAATCGGCAGTTGGCTAGGATGTCGACACACACGCATGCTGCAAAGGCAAGCACAACAAGCTTAAACAAAGAATCGCTGGTATTGCAACGGGCGGAAACCCAAGACAAGCCAACACCACGTGCACGGATGCACGGGAGAGTGGCCCGTGATGCTCGAAATCATAAAGACGATAACGTGCACAAAAATGTGAAAGTACGATTTTCACTTTAGGTGGCCTTTTTCGCCCACACTCAATCTCTGGCAAATCTTAAGCCCTCCCTAACATGGTTCGTTCACGGTATTTTTGGGCGCTAGATCGATGGGCTCCATGAATCGACATCGCCCAAACGCATAGTCCCGAAACACAAATGAATGGCCAATTACGCTAGTAGATGTAGCATTTTGTTGTAACATAACACGTGGTGAAAAAGGTGCAAAAACTGGCTCGGCAACTAGTCGACGATCTTCCACCACATAGTCCATACAAACATTCAAAAGGTACACTCGCTCGCGGCTAGGTACATCGTAACACTAAAATACCCCTCCAACAACGCACGCTTCTGACGCACCGAGTGCTTTTGAACCCATTGACACACTACTTCATGAAAAAGTGGGGAGAAGTGACGGAAAGGGGGGCGGGAAGGCGGGGCAAAGTGGGTCGCAGTGGCTACAAGGGGGAAAATGAGCCCAAGGGGACTTTTAAACTACCCGTTTGACCAACTTCCTACACCCAAGATAGAGGAAAATTAATGTGATTACCCCACCTTGACAACATGTATGGCGGCGCAACAAATGTTGGTAGAATTTGGGCTAAAATGTTTGTTAACGAACGTCGTTTGACATTTTAACCCTACTTCGGACCATTTCCTTGCGGGACTAAGTTTCCGTTCGCAAGTGCTTTTGGTGCATTGTGAAGCGGCGCTTATAATGAAAGCCCAACGCCTTCTCTTGCCCCGTATTTGCCTTGCGGAGAACCCGTACCACAATGAGAAGACACAAAAAAGCTGTGTCACTTTCGCAGCCTTACTGAAGACCAATTCGTTGATGGCTCAAGACAGATCCCACACATTGATAGCATTCGATTCATTCAGATCACACCATCTGATCCATACATTTCTTCCTTCCATGGCCACAATGGCTCAGGCTACGTAAACTCGCGGCGATAGTAGCGGAGCACAAAAGAGACTAAAGTGGAACCCAGGATCCGTTTCAGATTTTCCCTTGTCTGGCAAAGTATACCAAACTACATGCAGGCCTTTCAACGGCTGTTTGCATGCCATGTGGTGCTGCTTTTGCTGGCTAGATTCATTATCTTCTGTAGTCTATATAATATGTTGGCTCGCCACGGCTATGTCGCAATCCAGGAAGACAAGCCTCAATTCCAGAGGACTTGGGCTGTCGTTGGTATGGTGCTTCAACGTGGTAAGCATTCCAGTTAATTCGGTACCTGTAAGCGACTTTTTTTTTGACACCACCGTTGTCTCTGCTAAGAGGAAGAACTGCGGGTGCAAAATATAGACTGCTTTTATCACCTGTTGTAAATACTTCCAGGTGGCGTTCTCGTCGGTCTCGTAGTTGCTATGGGAGCGGTTTCTTTCAACCAACCTATCAACACAAACCTCGCAACAGCCCCCAACTCTGTCGCGGTGCAGAGACCAGCGGCAGGTAACGATCTATCCATGCCGTGCGCGTTTTGTTTCGTGCTGCGTACGGTCGGTGTTCCTTATGTCTGCATGCATATGTTTCCGACTGCGGTGTTCGCGGTGTTCCATCGGTTTTTCTGTTCATCAGTGCCAACAGCTGCTCAGCCACGAAGTGATTTCAGTATGTCATGCTGAGCAATGGGGGACTGTCTGCGCGTCCCGAACCTCTGAATTGTCGACCTCGGGTTCCTCAATTTTCTCGTTGAGTGCAATATACCGTGGCTCTCGATTTAACCAGTGTTTCCAGTTCAACTGTGAGAAACGAAGCAGAGATGCTCCCATTGCACTGCTGCAGGTCGACCGATCCAGTTGCCGTTGGACGAGGTCTCCGCCAGACAAGTGGCGCAGGCCATCCTGGCTCCAAAGCCGCGGGTGTGCGCTCACACAACGGGGACCCCTGTGTCGTTCTAACCAGTACCCAAAATCACCCACCAGTTGTATGGGGTTGCTCAATTTCCAAGGGTGCCAGTGCGCCTCCAGCCCGAAGCAGTTTGGTGCGGTGAGTTTGCCTTGCCTTGCCTTGCCTTCGAAGCTCCACAGGGTTAAGGCCCTCGGCTGAGGTCGCGTCAGATAGAGAACCCCAACAAAGCGGCAACCCCGCTGAGGACACTGTTGTCCTCACTCCCTGTCGTATTTTGGTGCACGTAAGGCAACCCTAATCACCCAGCCAAACTGCGGCGTTAACAAGCGCATGCCTGCTTTTCCGCATCTGTCTACAGGCCCTGGCCATGCCTCAGCTGGCATCGAACGGCTTTTCCACAGCTCAACCCCACACTGGTGGCGTTTGGATGGTGATGGCAGCCCTTGTGGCCTTCGTCGCTGGCGTGCCCTTCACGAAGTCGCTGACAGTGCCCACATGGAGCATGGCCGCTGCAGCCAAGGAGGACGTGGAAGAAGAGGTATCTGTCAAGCATGAGAACGTGTCGACGGGCAAACGCATGAGATTGCTGTTCGTGTGGCGGGCTGAACTGCAGAAATGCCAACTGCAGAAAACAAGACCATGCTCTGGTTTGCGAGACCAGTGACATCTCTTTTCCTGATGCCTAGTTCCCCCCACCCCAAATTGATTGTTTTCCCGAGTTCGCGTTGGGAAGACAACGAGCAAAGCACCCAGACGAATCGGAAGCAAATTGCTGGGCACTGTTGCTTGCCTTCAGAGAAATTGGACAGAACAACTCCTGTCGGCGTGACGCATGGCTCCTCCTTTTCTTCACTTCTTCAGGAGTTCGATGCCATGGTGGCAAAGTTGAAGAGCCGCCAGCAGGTGTGTCTCAATGTCCCAATTTCCTGAAGATCCAAGATTCGGATGACTGGCCCAATCATGGGCTTCTGTGCCTTCTGTTCTTTCTGCATCGTTTCGTGGACACTGGTGTCCGAAGTCCGCGGAAGGCAAACTCTGGCTGACCCTTCATTCGGCGCAATGCTGTTGCCCAACCTGTCACCCGTTGCATTGCAGCCCGAGAGCAAGGGATTCGGCGCCAAGAAAGAAGCACCAAAGCCGAAGGAGCCGACAGCAGCTGGAACAGCCATGAAGCAAGTTGTGGAGGACGTGCCTGAGGACTTTGGGGACGAGGAGCTGTTTGTTGAGACCAAGCCCAGTATTGGAGAGCTCGTGGTGCCAATCATCGGCACTTTCTTCGTCATTGGGATTCCCCCTCTCATGGTTGGGCTTGTGCGGCAGGTCTGTTGTGCCAGACCGGGGCAGAGGGAAGAGTCACAAGGACTATTCCAGCCCAACAAGTTTTTATGGGGCTGGTATCCTGGTTGCCTGGCTCAAAGGGGTGGGTACTGTAGGGCTCTTTACATGGATGCTCAGGCCATCCATGCCTCGGGTGGTGTGATGATCTCTTGCTGACTGGTTCCAGACACACTCCACCTTGGGGTTGTTGGGGCCTCTGAAGTTTTTCTTTCCTTGTGGGGAATTACGCCACCCGAGGCAGGGATAGTAGCACTGTGCGGGCTGTAAGGTTGGGTTGCCGGGGTCTCCCACTGCAGGGGGCCACTGCCCCAACACTTTCTCTCCAGTGTGTGAAAGGCGCCTGGTGCGGCTATGTACTGCAATGCTTTTCTCTTTGTCACAGCTCATCTTCAGTAGTGGTACGGTGGCGACTAGTCAGCTCGTGCTGCTGACGTTGGGTAGCTTGCTTGTTCTCGGTAGTTGCCCAGAGTGAATGATCCTCTTCCTGCGATTTTTTCGCGACGCATTCCTCCATGTTCTGCCTCAGTTGTGGGTGAAGTACAAGATCACCACGAAACGCGTCCAAATCACTAGTGGATGGGGTGGCAATGAGTATACAGAAGTGTCTTTCAAGAGTATCAGAAGCATGAAATACGTCCGCAGGTTTACGTGAGTGTGTGCTCTGTTCTCATGTCCATGCATTTCCGGCATTACGTGACAAGTACAGGATGTTTTTGTTCCATCAGGCATATTGCGGATAATGGTGCAGTTGATACCAAATTTTACCTCCCCTCCACACTCCACTGGGGACTAGGAATCATAGTGTGGGAATTTGTCATGTGACATCTCTCCTCGCCTGATTTATAGCTGCGACCTTTGTTGTACCTTTCCCAGGAACTTTGGCCAAGACGGGGACTTGGTCATGGAACTGAAGGGCGGCGGGGCAGTGGATATGCAAAGTGTGCCAAATTTTGCGGAGAATTACAAGTACATCTTTGATAAGGTCAGCCCTGAGGCCCAGGAAGCCTCCATGAAGCCAATCAATTAATTCACCAATGCATGTGGCTATTGTGCAAATTTGATGCAAGAGAGGTTAATGCAATTTATTTGCAATGCTTGCACCACATCTATCTCATGACCCAGTAGCCTGATCTTTTATAAACAGCCGAACAATTCAGCCAGTTGCACACAAAATTTGACAGTAGCAATTCACGCTGCATCTGCTGGTACCCACACATCTTCAAGGTAATCAGCTGGAGACATAGTCTTCCCAGATGCTGCCAACCCAGGCCAAGTGCAGGAATTAACACCCTTTGGTTTGTGTTTCTAGTTTGCACTGTTGCTCCCGTCCCAATAGATTCAAGCATCAAGCCTCCAGTTTCCATGTTTGTGAACCATGGAGGTCCTTTGGATTTGTACATGGTCTGATGGCTGTTGCAGAGTCTGATGCTACCCAGCCATGCTCAACAGAGTTGAAGACACAATTGGCAGTGCTCCGGGAGAAATTGATTTTTCCTGAGATGCCGGGGCTTGGGGTGTTGAGGGGCTAGGCTTGGAGAGGCATCCGGCATGCAGAAGACCCGCAATTGGGGTTGGGCAGTGCCATGCAATCATATATCTTGGTTCTTAGCTTCTCCCAGATATTGGATCCTATGGTATACTGTAGAGTTGTATATTTTAAAGTTGTAGTCGAGGATCTTGTTCTTCTTCTTTTTTGCTCTGCTGCTGTCAGGGGTCTGAGGGGTACAGCCACCTGTTTTTTTTCAGGAGTTGAATGAACGGGAGGCCATCATGCCAGGAACAATAAAAGAATCCATGCAGAAATATCCACAATCAGATCGCAACATTTCACGGTTTACTGAAAGGGCTATGGGAAGTTTTGAACCTCAAAAGGTGGCCTGCAAGGTTGGCCCAGATCCGTGACTCAATGTTTGTGGGCAAAGCACAGCGCGAGTGGGTCATCTACTGTGGTGGACTGTAACATACTGTTACTGACCACAGGGGTGGCAACCATGACAGTGGTAGCAACACATGCACAAGATGGGAGCCTCAGAAAACTCTGATTGTTTTGCCAACAAAAGTTTGGAATGGTTGCACGTTTGACAACAAAACAGGGGTGCTGCTGCCAGACCGAAGGTTTGTGCAACAATATATCCATCCAACCACGTCGGGTTGCAGGTTCATCACCCGAGTCATGCTCCTCTGTTTCTTCATTGGCTCAGGAGCAAGCTGTTCCGCAATTTTAGCATGCCCTCCCACCAAATGAGACCATGCGCTTCCCGGGGGACATCATAAACGATGAACTACGACGGACATGGAGATACACGCCTTCCAATATGATGAAACAGCTACAAAACACTACAATAGACATAATTTCCGCTCATGCAGGGCACAAGGGGGCATGGGCGATAACACATAAGAGAAAAGCTTTCTTGACCAATGCTACTATGGATCACGTTATGGATCACACAAGTTTTGCATTGCGCGCAATATGTTTGATGTATGCCACTAGAGGTTGGATTGGAAGTGATTTGGGGGTTCCTTCACAATATGCTGTCGCTTTCCAAGAGCTGTGCATTTCAAGTGTGCGACTCCATCTTGGGGCGCTGTTTGGAGCAATAATTCATGCAGTTGTCCATCGCACACATTTAGTCTTCATATTTTACATTTGTGATTCTTAGTCCAATTTTGAAACATGGACAGTTCACAAGTAGTCATATATTGTTGCATTGGAGTGTTGCACCCGCCGGCCTCACAATGGCCGCGCTTCCTCTTGCTTGACATCTCATTTTTGGACGTCAATATTAGTCGTATGTTGTCACACTGATTTGCATTGGAGTGTTGCACCCGCCGGCCTCACAATGGCCGCGCTTCCTCTTGCTTGACATCTCATTTTTGGACGTCAATATTAGTCGTATGTTGTCACACTGATTTGTTGCAACCCTCGCCGCAGGAGTGGGTTGTAATCGCCACAACAAGATTTCCATGTGCTTTTTGAAATATCAATGAAGGGTTCCAAACATACAATCTGGCCAAGCATGCAAGAGTACAGGGGGGGCATTGAGGGAATGAAAGGGGGGGGGGTTGTTGCTCTGGCAAGTGACGCCAAGGAGGAAGGGTTGGGGGGCGGGGTGACAGGGGAGGGGAGGAGTGCTGGGTGGGGCATGTCTCTCGAGCTAGCAAAGCAAGCAAGGAAGGGTTTGGAGGGCAGTGCAGGGGGCTGACGTGGCCTGAATCGCTCTTGGTGCCCCTCAACATGCGTCTTTATCCAGCCCTGCAGCGGATGTTCCCTCCCCCACCAGTTCGGTCCCAATATTCAGTCTTGATTTGGGCCAGGAAACGGTTCAAAAATTGCAGAAGAAGGAAGCCACGGTTGCGGAGGTGGTCAAGGTCATTGATGGGGACGGAATCACGGGACAGGAGGTTCAACACACATCCCTACCCATCACGCTACACCCCCCACCCATCACCCCACGTGCAACGCGAGGGCATGGGCACACAATAGATTTACCACGTATGATCAGCATATGCAAAAGCAATAAGCCAACACACTCACAGGCCAGTGGTTACAATGTCTGCGCCATAGAAAGATTACCAACTCCTAAGGTATTGGTGGGCATTTCATATGCTTTGAGGCACTCATTCAGCCAAGTCTCCAGTTGCCCATTGTTGCAAGGTTGGCATGCTTCGTCCAACGAAGATGAAAACAATGACATTTCACTGAGCCGGCAAATGTGCAGATTGGCAGACATACGGCTGGACAGCAAGAGTTCATGCAATCATGCCGCTCTTTTCGCTCTCGCTGCTAGAGCGCAAACTCGCCAAAAACCTCAGCCAACAGAAAGTCCCAATTTCTTTCAAGACAATGCCACATTTCTCTCGCGGCAAGCGGGGTGGTCTCACATTTGCACACACGGAGGCCATCAACCAAACCATCCTGCACATGTGCGGTTTACATGAAACCACCAAACACACGCTTGTAGATGATTGCTGCCTTTGTGCCCTTGGGATGGACCAATGGGTTGTGCAGTTTTTGGATTGCCCCAAAGCTGATTGAGCTCACGTCTGTGGTTTTCTGCTGCCACCAGTTGCCTTTTTTACCACTTCCTTCCACAAAAATGGCGTTCTCCGACTGCAAGCTCGCCCTGTTTGATTTCGACGAAACTCTGTCGGCCGCGGATTCGTTGCTGTGGCTCTTTAGTAGCCTGATGCCCTCCCTGAAGGGGGAGATCCACCAGAACCTGCCCCCCAAAATGCCTTGGTTGGAGTGGCAAAACCACTACTTCCAAGAGCTCCAGAGTCGTGGTCATGAAGCGTGTGACGTTCTTGGCCTCGTTGAGAATCTCCCCATGCAGAGTGGCGTCGGTGAATTGATGTGCTTGCTGCGAGCACAGGGTTGGACCGTCGTGATTGTATCTGATTCCAACTCGCTGGTCATCGGGCGTGCCATGCATGCACACCCAGTCCTTAAGTCCGCGGTGTCCGCCGTTTATACTAACGTCGCTTCCATTCGCAAAGGCCGTATCGAGGTGACGCAGTGTCCAGGGTTTCAGTTTGCAGAAGGAAAGCATTTTGATAAAGCGGTCGTTGTGCAGGACCTGATCAAAACTATGAAGCCGGTTCGGAAAATCTTCGTAGGGGACGGTAACAATGATCTCGCTGGTGTTCAACAGCTGACAAAAGGGGACGTTGCTTTCGCAAGGTCTGGGAAGCCGTTGGAGAAGCGTATTGCGGAGCACCGCGGTGAATTGACGTGTGAGGCTGTTGTGTGGGAATCGCTGGAGCAAGTTCGTGCACACGTGGCAGCTATGTACCCTGTGCCTCCCACTGAGGAGCTCTCCAAAGACCGCAGCACTACCAGGGTGTACAAAACGCCGTACACTTGGAAGCAGCTGGGTTGGAGCCTGAGCATCCTAGGGGCACTGGCTGCAGCTGCACCGTTCAATGCAGGACTTACCGCCATGTCTCTCCTCGCATCACGCGTGATTCGCAGACAGAAGCCGGCAACGAAAGGGACAGTGTTCATCACCGGCGGCAAAATGACGAAGTCATTGTTCACGTGCCGGGCGTTCAAGGAGGCGGGATACAAGGTCATTTTGGCCGAGACCGCGGATTACTACTTTTCGGCGCATCAGTGGTCCACAGCTGTGGACAAGTTCGTGCTTCTTCCTGAACATGGTAATACCACAGAAGGTCTGCAGCGCTATGCCGACGCCCTGGCGGAGCACTTGCGGAAGGAGAAGTGTGACCTGTTTGTGCCTGTAGCCCACACCATGGATGTGGAGGGAGATGCACTGGTGTGTGCCTGCTGTCCGCCCACCATGTCCTTGCGGTCATGCTTTTTGGTGACCAGTGGGTGTACTGTGCTGCCGGGTCCCCTCCCACAACACCAATTCCCACCCATCGCCCCGGGTGGCACACATTCCACGCCAGGGAATGGACATATGATACACACACTACGGACATGGGGGCGTGGGGTGGGGTTGGGGAAAACATGTTGCGCTCTCCAGAAGGAGGACTGGGCACAGGGAAGGGCAGGTTGAAGGTAGTGCCCCTGCGGAGAAGTGTCCTTCAACCTGCCCTTGTGCTCCTGTGGAGAAGTGTTCCCACAAGGGGACATTCTAGGGCCCAACAGCCACACTCGTGGACGCACGTGGCCAATGGCGAGGGCTGTTGCCCTCCCCTGTGTGGACCCGACACAGAGCAGTGAAACAGTGACATTCCGTGGGCTCCCTGGGCGCAACCTGCCAGGGAAAAGGAAGGGTGTGGCGGGAAGCAAGGATAGGACAGACTGGGAGAGTAAACCCCCCCCCCCCCCCCCAAATACTGTACCCCGGGGTATGGTATTTGCCTGACGCTCAATAGGGCCAGGGGGGTATACTATTTGGGGGGGTATGGTATTTCAGCCCTTTCGCTGTCACCCTCACCCTGATGCTGATGGTGTGCAGGAGACTGACAACGATGGTAAGGCGAACGACGGAAGCAAGGGCAAAAAACGAAAAAGGGTAATCGCTACCGATTTGGCGTTTCACTTGCGTGTTGGCTTGTATGTGACGAAAAGGGGGTATAGTATTTGGCAAACGCTTATTAAGCCAAGGGGGGTATAGTATTTGGGGGGGGTATGGTATTTGGGGGGGGGGGTTTAAGGGTCTTAAGTGGTGAGAGGCCGACCGCCGATGGAGGGTAAGGGTAACGGAGATGGGGTCTCTGGGCGGGCTGGTGACGACTGGGAGGGATTCCGTGAAGGTGATCACCATGTCGTGTGGTTGAGCTGGGGTGAAAGGTGGCGGGGAGGTTGGCATGACCCCTGAATGGATTGCTATCTGAAGCTGGCGGTGCCTAATGGCCACTAGCCATGTACCATTGTCCTTTTTGTCTCAGATCCCCGACATTATGAAGGACACGAACTGCAAGTTGTGGACCAGCAACGCATCGGTCGTGAAAATGCTCAATGATAAATCAGCCTTCCTGTTGTGTGCTGGCGATGCCGGGCTGCCCGTGCCGCGTTTCTACAAAGTGTCCACCCAGCAGCAGGCCCTGGATGTCCTCCGCAACTTGAAGGAAGACCGCATCTCCTTTTTCTTGAAGGGTTTGGAGGTCGATCCCATCAACCGCTCGAAGATCCGATGCGCACCTCTCGATGAGGCCGACCTTGTGCCGTATGTCTTGGACCACGATATCCGACCCGACAGTGAGTTCCTCATCATGGAATTCGTCAAGGGTAAAGAGTACTGCACCACTTCGGTCGTGCACGACGGAAATGTGCTGGTCCATACGACCTCGCCCTCCAGTGCAGTGCAGCTGAACTATGAGCATTTCGATAGCGAGGCTGTGTTGAACTGGGTGCAGGCCTTCAGCGAGACTTTCGGGACGACTGGGACGCTGTCTTACGATTTCCTGATGAGGGACGGAGTTCCGTATGCCATTGAGTGCAACCCCCGGATGCACTCCGCCGTGGTCAATTTCCATGGAAAGGACACCAAATCTGCCCTCGTGGAGGCGTATGTGAACCCCGAGAAGTTTGTCTCAGCCAAACCCGTGCAGCCCGCCCCGTCCACCAAAGAGACCTTCTGGACGTACCATGAGCTTTCTCGTATTATCAAACTGCAGGTCAACACGCCTCGCAAGGCCTGGAGCTGGTTGAAGCGAGTGGTCACGGGGCGCGATGCACTTTGGAGTTTGCAGGATCCTCTCCCTTTCTTCGCACTCCACAACATCCACATGCCCATGTTGTTGTGGCGATCTCTCACCCGAAGGAAGGTGTACGCAGTTTTCGACGTTTGTGTGGGGAAGCTTCATTGGAGCCACAGCTGAAAGCCCTGAACTATCCCGTCTCCAGATCCGCCCCCATATAACCAACGAGGCAATAGTTTCTTGGGCATTTTCGTACTGCTGACCCGCTTTGCCGATCCCTAAACCCTCTTATCCCTCTCATTTTTCGGTCTCGATGCTCCCCTATTTTCACCGTGAGGCCAGCCGAATGGTTTGTGCCCAGTGGAAATGGGGGCCAAGCGTTTATTTTTGTGTTTTGGGCACTCCTTGGACCAATTTACTGCGAGAACAAAATTCATTTTTGTACGTTCTCTGCGGCGATGCCCCGCGTGGGTGTTGCGTTGCATACCGTGTTGTCAGGTGTGCTTGCTTGTGGCCGAGGGCTGCAGCGCCAAGGCAGTCAGTCAGTCCAGTGTGCCTGCACCATCATTTGGGACTGTTGCACGAGTCAGCCCCCATTTGTACCACGTAAGGCCGCAGACCCAACCCATTGCTTGGGAGCGATAATTAAGCCTTTGGACCAGGCGATTATTCCCCAGTGTCACTGGCGAGGGATGGACAAAATTAGGATTGCATAGGACTGTGCGCACTCTGATTCTCTTTAGCAGTGTAAAACCTCGGCAGAGTCGACTAGCCATAGCCTTGTGCAAAATAATTTCAGTTTCCTGGCATCGTCAGCAGGAAAGTTTCGTGCCTGCCAAAAAAAAGTTTGCACGTTGCCTGAGTTTTTGGGCTGACAGTTTCCCGTGGGGGGCTCTTTTGGAGCGCAACCAAAAATGAACTGTTTCAGATCGTCGCCTGCTGGTGGTCATGCATTGGGCTGCCACATTTAACCTTTCTGGCTAGCTCCGTTTATGCATCACCCAGGCATCATGTATCACCCATGCAGTTGCGCATGCATTCAAGGCAACAAGTGCTCCATGGTAGCTGCTTTTTTAGCTGTTCGCTGAGCATTGCCCACAAATTAGAATGTTTCTGAGCATGAGTGCTGCAAGAGTGCGCATTGCGTAACGCTGCTTCTGTGGCATTTGATAATATTTATCAGCTGCCTACTTAGTAGGCTGTTCCATGATCATCCGCAAGCTGCCTATGATCATCGGTAAGCTGCCTCTGCCTGCTGGGTCATTTGCACCTGAGCCTTCAACCACTCTTATTTTTGCCGTTGTTTGTGTGCTTGCTGGATTTGGTCTGATATGTTGCAAGTTGTATGCAGAAGTGTGCGCTGTGCCGCATTATTCTGCATTATTCTTCCGCAATAGTTCCGCAATAGTTGTATGCAACATGTGGCTGGATGTAAGGTGTGATTATGATGGAAGTCGAAAGCCTTATGCCTAAAATACGGTACCAAATTGCACCCACAAAACAAGTTGCAACAACATTTGAATGCAGGTCCTCGAGCACTCATGGGGACCCACATAGCCCGGGGCATGGGGCCCCAAAACCAGCTGTTGTTTGAGCCTGTGTACACATATTGTGTACAACATATTGTTTTACCAAACTTTTTCTGACATTCCTTTGGTGACCAAAAAAGCACTCGAGCACCCATGGGCACCCAAGCGAAAGTATTTTGCAACCGTGGTTCCACTCTTTGGTTTTAAAATGCAAGACACAATTTCCAAGGGCCAAATTTCCTCCGTTGCGACAGTGTCCTTAATGAACAAGGTCACAAATTCAAAGGGGGGGTTGTTTGATTTTAGAATGTCGAATCGCACTCCAGGGTGGGGATTTGATTCCCGTGCGCTTTGATTTTTGGCACTCAACTGTAGTCACCGCTAGCTAAAAGCCCCAAATCACTTCGAAGAGAGGTTGTTAGATCAAGCGCAGGCGCGGGTGTCGTATACCCTCCTTTTTGGGGGTCATTCGTGGAGCATACACCAAGGCATGATGTTTGATGTACAACCTTTTATTAAATCATTATTTTGCCCAATAAGACTATCCCCCGATGGATTTTTTGATTCTGAGGCCTCTATCCTTTAAAACCGGATAACACTTTTTTGAGGGGGGGGGGGGGTCCAAAAGTTTTCGCTGAGAAAGCTCCAAGCAATGGGAGACACCTTTGTGCCACATCTACTCCCGGTTGAATGGTAAAGCACCCAACCGCAGAATTTAGGTCGGCGGTTCAAATCCTCGTGGGTGGCCGGCGCCACTGTCGTATTGGCCGCAACATGGTTCGAACCAACGACCAAAATGTCTGCGGCTGCCTGCATTACCCTTCGGCCACTGCCAATGAGATCAGTTGTTCTCCCCACTCCTTGGACCCGTGTCTGCCACTGACAAAAATCTCAAAGTGTGTGTTACTGTGTGACTGATTGCTGGCTTGTCTAACTGACTAACAGCCTCTCTTCGAGGTGCACTGCCGAAGTCAATAGAATTTGCTGCTATTTAGGTCCTTTGTTGAATATCCCGCTTCATGCAGGTGCTTTTTATGTAGGGGTTGGGGAATGGGGAAACCGCCCCCGTCTATATGGGATGTGCGACGAAACAAAAACATATTTCAAAAAGCACCAACACATCCGTTCAAAAATGACCCCTTTGATGCACTCGATAATGTGGTAGCTTTTTTTAAATCCAATGTACCCTTTTTGAAAAGTTTGCAGCTTTACAAGTTTGACTTTTTGGCACTCAACATCCACTATTTCTAGATAACCTAGGGATGCCATCAGAAGATGCACTTGCAACAACAACAATGAGGTACCAAAGAAAACCATATATAAGCCACAGGCCCGAAATCCAAAAAAATCGTAATCCAAAATTGCCCATTGCATAATACAATAGCGATGTGCCCCAAAAGGCCTATCCAAGTCAACAAAAGAGCTGCAAACCACAAAATTTTGATCCGAGACATGATTTATCAACGATTTTAACGGCAAATCATGCAACAAAACAACTTTCTTGTTTTCATTTTTGTTTATGGAATTTCGAGCACATATTTTTCAGCTTTCGCTGTTCAGTGAGCAATGCCGCATTTTTGAGCACATAGAACGAAAAAAACAAAAACCTGTAATCAAAATTAGCTTTTGGTTCATCAAAATCCGACATAGCAAGCCAAGGTATGAGTTCCCTAATTTGTGCCTGCTTCATGTTGCGTAGATAATTTGGCTCAATCTTTTCACTTGTCTTTGGTTCAAGTGAATGGTAGACAAGCTATCGGAGCAAACATTTGCGTTGTTCCTGATTAACGTTGAATATTGTTCTCCTTACTTCTTACTTGCTACTCTTGGCCTCATTGATACGTAAGTATTGCACAAAGAGTAGCAACACAATTGCTTTTTCTTTTCATGGTGCCTCGCACCATGTAGAGAATAGCCGGACAATTCATGTTACTCTTTCAACCCACAACCCTTTCATATGATATCATGTATTATGTCTCGATTCCACTTCTATAAACATGTCCATCACATTCGTCATTCATGTATGATCGCAATTTGGACATTACGCAATGTTACTCTGTTCTGAAGTCAAGTATCTTCACCAATATCAATCTCATTCCACTCACCTCCCTTTTCTCCTCTTGTGTGCCCGCCCTCTGCTCGTTGTGTGCCTGCACGTGGTGAGGCGGCCCGGGTGAACTACAACCTTGTTGTCTTTCTTGTGCTTTGTGTGCAGCGACGAGGTGCTTGTGGTCGCCGTGTGGTGTGTACCCGCCTGCTTATGTTCCTACAGCTTTCGGACAACCACTGCGGTTGCCCAATTTGAGGAGTGCCCAAGGTGCACCCCAGTTCACTTCTCTTCAACGGCGGCACGCGGTGTGCACTATGCGGCATACACGAAGTGCCATGGACCCTGCCCGGCGTCGGAGCCTTTTGTAGGAGTCCCCGGTCTTTGCGGCCTTGAGCATTGCCCTGGAGAGCCCCGGCCCTGGCACAGACAATTGCAGGGGCCGCACACGGCCACTCTCAAAGCCGGCAGGCCGGGCGGCTGGCCCTCTTTCTCCCTTGCCACATCAGTCGGCAGTCCAGGATCGCATCGCTGCAATGGCAAATCAAGTTGTTGGAAAGCAATCAACACGCCCTACAAAAAGCACGTTGAAGCGTATGCGTGTTTTTGTGTGAGGGGGGTAGCCCAAGCCCCGGCACTGGCATGACCAGCGGCCCCATCGGCCCCAAGTGCCCCCATGGCTCCGACCAATCTACCCAGTGTGCTTAGACCTCCCTCTGCCGGTGAGTGGGCAAGGGCTTTGGCTACCACACGCTAAGCAGACCATCCTACCCTTTCACTGTGAGTAACCCCATGTGCGCCTGCTGAGGACATGAACTTGGCCGAAGGAAATCTTCACTCTGTGGTATGGGTGCGGGCGCGGTGGATGCATTGCGGGTTGCTGCATGCAGTGAAAGGCTCGTGCGCTCACCCATGGACAAGTAGGTGGTGGGCTCACGGAAGAAACCGGCGGGCACAACATCTCGAACCTCTTAGCACGGCCAAGTGCGGATGGCTGCAACCCTAGGGCGAGAGGTGGCGTTGCTGCCGCCGGTGGCCCTGCAGCTGCCACACCCATTGACTAGAGACAGTTGTCAAGTAACGGATTCTTGTTGCCGTATAGTTGTGTTTGTTGTTGTTGAGCTGAAGCTCATCGAAGGACAGCCATTGGTATTTATAGACCTATTCAGGGCAAACATGACCACACAAAGATGCACCATTCGCCAAAGGAGGGGCAAGATATGGGGCAGTGATTGAGGAATGGCCCACTTGTGGATAGAAGAGCTCGATAAAACCATGCCATCTAAAGAGCCCCTAAACCGGGAACCAAAATCACAAACGACATCCCGTCTTGAGACCCGACATGATGGCGAATTGCTCACATAGAGTTTCGAAAATTTGCTATAGATGTCTTTGATGTAGCCGTTGTTATTTGAAAAATCCTTTTAATCTTGCGTCATTGAGCAAACTTTTCTTCACTGAGAAGAAATTTGTTTAGAAAGAATTTTGTAGACATTGAGATGAAAGTATCCATAAAGTTCACTCCTACTACCCCATGGGCGGAGGTGCCAGCCTTCATGGTTCCTTTTGTCCAAAAAATTTTCAGCGCCCCCTTCTCTGTTTTATTGGGCTTCACTATCTAGGAATCCGAGATGTTGCACAGCTTGCTGTGTCGCAATGCACTCACGCTCTCAACAATTACCCTCGCGGGGTTCAGCCAATACCATTTCTCATGTGAATCTTGTGCTTGTACATCATGGTTGTTTACATCTTGCATCAAAGATGTTCTCTGTGCCAAAGCTTTGCTATGGGCTGAACAAGATTGCAGCACTTTGGGCTTTTCAATTCCGTGAATTCACTCAGAATTGTTGCACATGCTCCCGCACCCCATTCCAGTCTTATGGTGGTGATAAAACCATCCCTAAATGCGTGATGAAACCACCCTTTGGCCCTTTTGGAACCTCTTATGGTTTTATCCTCCCCTTTAGGGTGCTAGTGTCATCACCCTAAAACGGTGCTTTTATACCTCCGATTGGGAGGGGGGGGTGTCACCCTTGGGGGTGGTTTTATGCCTTGAAAAGGGGAGGGAGGGTTGTTGTAAAAAGATCGCGGGGGAGGGGGGCATACTCGCGGAAAACAGGTTACCTTATGTACAACAGTAGGGGATGAATTGCTATTTGGTTACGGAATGTTTCAGTGGGCCGGGTACAAATTTACGGATGTGGTTGGGGCATGAGGTCTAAGACGGGGTTTCCGCAAAGGGCAGGGAACCAACTGGACACAGGCTGCCTGTGTCATACAGGCCTATCACAAGCTAAATATCCGTTGTTGGTGTGGCCACATTCCAATTGCATGCCGAGCTTCAAATTTTCAGGCCACTATACGGTGTCCCCTTGTTCCATGTGATTGCATGACCAATGTCCAAATTGTAGATCAAATGACAGAGCCACCCCCCTGTATTCCACTTGTGTGCCAAACTGAGCTTCAGAATTCCGGACCAAGAGACATTGCCCCCTCCATTCCAATTGCCTCCTGCACCAAGCTTTAGGATTCTAGACCATGAGACAATGACCCACCCACCCTACCCCCTACATATAGCGACAAACCAACATCTAGGGTTGTGGACCACATGCCCCCCTCACCCCTCGCCCATTCAAATTACCTGCTGGTGAGGGAGAAATGAGTCTATGGAGGGGCAAAATCTTTGAGAAGATGAAAACCAATATATTTGGGGACATTCATATGCCAATTTCATTCATTGCGCCTAGTGTACCTTCCTTCATTCAACTTTGGCTTGCCACCAACGATCCATTGCCTGCGACCAGGCCACTTCTTGTGTTGTGCCCTGAAGGACACGGCCATGCCAGAAAAGAAGGATGAATGGCAAACTTAAAAAATCTCAAAGTAAGGCATATGATGCACAAAAAAATTCGGAAATTGTAATGTGGGTTCCCGTGTACTGAGAAATGGCTCAGTGTGCCACTTTTTTTGCATGAATATGTCACTTGAAGAGCTGAACATGCTCAACAGGGGCAACTGGAATTGGCACACTAGCCTTTGTGCCTGTTGTTGTTGTTGTTGTTGTTGTTGCCTTTGTGCCTGGCTTGTAGACGACAATGATGAAATTGGATGTGGGGGATTCCACACACGTAGGATGCCCATGGGAATAGCTCCTCTGTACTACGTGTGCACTGCGCAAACCTGAGTTGGCAGAACGCAAGCTGTAAATCAATAAAACCCACGACTTCTCGCGAGCACCATAGCCGCCACTGTGTGTCCATTTGGACCCAGGTCCCATTCCACCTTTTTCTTCGATACGGATCCCCTAACCGGGTGCTATCCCTGACTCTCCAAGATCGGCTCCCCTATGGACCCCACTGGTGAGGACTTGGCCATTTTTAGGCTGCCATGGGTTGACTGCTGAATGGCGATTTTAGGATGACCCTCAACAACGCTTGGGGACCCTTGGGCTGTTGTTGGGCGATCATTTGGTGACAATGGGAGCATAAATAAACCCATAGGGGGTTCTGCAGCACCAAATAGGCCTTCCCAATGGTGCTTATTGGCCCCCGAAAGCGCTGTTTGGGTTGTTGCACTGTGGTGGGCAACACTTGGTTGACCCATAGCCGCCACTGTGTGTTGATTCGGACCCAGGCCCCGTTCCACTTTTTTTCAAGATGGACCCCCGAACCAATGATAGGGATCCCGGGTGCTATCTCCAAAATTCCAAAATTGGCCCCTATGGGGTCACCACACCGGTGAGGACTTGGCCGTTTTCAGGCTGGCATGGGTTGGCTGCAAAATCGCAATTTTCAGGGTGACCCCCGACAACGCTTGGGGACCCTTCGGCTGTTGCTGGGTGATCATTTGGTGGCATAGGGTGCACGTGTAGCACCAACTACCCCCCTGCC
Source organism: Eutreptiella sp. 'Long Island Sound 2002' (assembly GCA_964036045.1). NCBI lineage: Eukaryota > Euglenozoa > Euglenophyceae > Eutreptiales > Eutreptiaceae > Eutreptiella > Eutreptiella sp. 'Long Island Sound 2002'. The sequence continues at coordinate 53,509,983 of OZ038385.1, forward strand.
CCCTTGTAATCCCCCCCCCAATGTCAGCCCCCCCCCCCCCCATGGGGGTGGGGGACGGTCACCAAGTGACAGTCCCCCAAGCCCAGTTCCATTGTAACCTAAGGAAAATTTTGCTTAGGCGCCTAGTGTTTCCTATGCGTTTTGGGCCAAGTGACGGTCCCCCCCATGGGGGGGGGGGGTTGCAAGGGGGGAAGACCCTCCCAATGGTGCTCATTGGCCCCCATCAGCCCCAAAGAGCAGCAATTTTAGGGCTTTTGGGGGAGGCATGACCCAGGCTACGTGAGTCTAGCGGCCACTACGTGGGTCCCCATGAGTGATAGACACCCGGATGGTCACCAGATGATCACCCAACAATGGCCCAAAGGTGACAGAAGGATTTCAGAAAAAGTTATATTGATGCAATTTTCGTCCAGGGCTCGCCATTTTTCAGCCAACCCATGCGAACCTAAAATGGCCAAGTACTCACCAGTGGGGCCCCATAGGGGGACTGATCTCGGAAACTTGGAGATAGCGCCCGGGACCCCCGTCATTGGTCAGGGGGTCCGTATGGAAGAAAAAGAGGAATGGGATGTGGGTCCGAATCGACGCACGGTGGCGGCTACAGACCAAACTAAGTTTTGACCCCTCCCCCCCCCAAAAAGTAGTACCCAGGTACAGGGGGGTAGAGGGGTCAAAATCAAAAAGTTCATTGGGGGACAAAATTGTCTTCCAAAAATGATGATTTTACAAGGGGTTAGACATCCGATATCAGGCTTTGGGGTATGATACGCGAATGCCCCCCCCCCCAAAAAAAAGGGGGGGGGGTATATGGCGCCCGCACCTGCGCTTGATCCAACAACGTCTCTTAGAGCTGATCTGCACCGTGCGCGCACTGTGTGCAAAGTCATCCCACATGCGTGCACTGTGGGTGCGGCTGCGGGACATTACAGTCCCAGAGTGCTGGTACGGAGTGCTTCGGTTCGGGACCATGCTGTGACGGACCCGGATCTGGGCAACCACAACTGTGCCATCTGAACAGGGGAAATGGGGAAGTGTCACGTCCGTCACTCAGCAAATATGGACATCAGTCCTGCGGGCTTGGGTGGAACACCAAAGGGACAACTCCACACATGATATTCATCCACTCACCACCCCCAAAAAACATAAGCAAAAAAAATGTCAAAGTGACGAACCCCCCCCTGGGGGGGACTTATCAAGTGCAGGGGCCGAATAACGGCGGCGGGCCGGGGGGGGGACCAAATTAGATTGAATGAGATTGATTGAAAAACGGACAGACAGTGCTGCAAAAATTGCAAACTTGAGGCAATGCACTCCATAGCCAGGCATAAGTGCATCTTTATTCTCTACGCCTGACCTGGTTAAACCTCATAACACACCTGTGTCTGAAACAGAAAGACAAAATATCATGTCCGACAACGAGGTCGAACAGTCACTTACAGTCAAGCTATCAGTCAGACTACAGAATACTGCAAACGTAATACAGTGCAAATACAATGTGTGTGTCTAGAAACAGGGAACGAGAAACAGAGTGAGGAAATTTCAGACATGAAGAAGCTCAAGCATTCGGGGGGGGCGGCATCCGGGGGGGGGGGGGGGGCAATGCAAATAAATTCTGACGTCCTTTTTCTTTTTCTGGCAGACAGATTCTGAAACCTTTTCCGATCAAAGTTTATCGGGCCTCCTGCGCCACGTATGGCAACTGTAGGGGGGAAAAAATCTTCATTCGGGTTTGGATTTCAACTCATCCCGCTGAGCACACTACGACACTAGGGGCCCCTAGTTTTCGCAGCAGAAGTGGGACGCTGCTCCACATCAATCGGTAGTGTACACTGATATATATTTGTTGGAGGGATGCTGATCTGCATGCATCTCCCTTGTGTCATACATTGGGTCCGCAGTGCTGGACAATGTAGGTGTGTTCCATTTCGTGACTGCAGCATTTCATGGCTGCAGTGCATCTGCATCATACTTGAGGTCAACGAGATCATGCACAACATGCACACATGGTGAGGGAAGGGTCTTCACACAATTGCATCAACATGAATGGCACAAAGAATTTTGGGCCTGGACTTGGATGACAAATCAGCACGAAGACACCAAAGGCCAGTTCATACAGAACTCAAGCAACAAGCAACGGGGAGCGAGGGAGGATCTGGATGCGGTGTCAAGAGGCGGGGCAATGCAGTCATCAAAAGAGAGGCAAAGAGGCAGTTGTCGTGCTGCTTAAAACAAACCACCCAGTCCACGGCAAAGTCTCAATCTACCGAGAGTACACCAGGAATCTTTGCCAGTGCTTTGCAGTGCTCGGCGATGCCGGTCAGGTGCTGCCACAAAAAAAGGATGATGGCAGTCGGATGGGATCACGGCCCTCACTCAACGTCAATTCCGCATCAGCGCGGACTGCCCCCCGTGGCTGTTGGTTGAAAGGGGGTGGCAAACCATGGAGGACCCCCCTGCCCCCCACCATCTCCCTCGTTCAAAGACGGGGAAAGTCGTTGGGCAGACCTCAGAAAGCGGTCTCCATCGTTGCACAAGCGGCTTCAGACGCACTGTGCCCGCGTCAGTGCCTTGAACGACACACACTGTCCCTGAACACACTGCGCCGTTCTGAGGGAAAATATACCGTCGTAAAAGCCCCACGACGCCCACGGGCTAAGAAGACGGATGGGCCACTCGCCGGTGGACAACAGGACGTTTTTGAGTTGAAAAACCAAAATCAACCCCCAATCGCAGCGGTCTGGGAGTCAGCCCAGTCTGAGGCATAGAGCGAGAACACAACGGTCCCGTCGCAGCCCCGTTGCGTTCGGGGGCCAAAGACGGCCGTTTGGAGCCATCGTCCGAGGGCACATTCTGGAACACGATGCCAGGGCTGCATGCATCGCATGCACATGCCTCGCCGCCACGCTACCACAAAGTTACCACAAAGGGGCGGCACGGGGTCGACTTGTGCTCCACCGGAAGCGGTCCAAAGGCCATAAGGGGGACCTGACTCGGTAGCCCAACACCACGCGGCCGCAGTTTGGGGCGCACGGCCGGCAATTGCGGGCCAATCGATGGCGCTAGTGCGCCGACGGGAGGCGGTTGAAGTGGAGGTTTGGTTGGCCAGACATTCAAAAAGAACACGCGCTCCGCGTCCACTGTAAAACCCCTTTTTTGGTGGACTAACAGGTCGTGGGGCATGCACCACCGTCGCGGTACCTTTCTGCCGCTCCCGTGCTCCGGTGTGCGGGGCCGACTGGGGGCACCCGCCGGGGGCGTGTCCCCCGAGGCGCGCGCGGCCCCCTGAACGCGGGCCTTCGCACACGCCCACTCCTGCCGTGCGTGCGCTGCATTCGCAACCAGTGCACCAACCCACACCACCGAATCCGCGCTCTGTCTGACTTGGGCCTGTAGCCCCTCACCTCGACTGGCGCCCGCTCCCCCGCCCAACGGCTCATCAGCAGCGTTTTCCCCGTCACACTTACGCGGCATCGCGCCGGGGACCGCGGGGTCACAAGCCCGAGGCCTGGGCCAATGGCGAGGCTCAATACTATTCAGAGGGCCCTTGTTGACAGCCAAAGGCGTGCTCTCGGAGATTGGGGTCAGCCTAGAAACTTGTCTCTTGATCAGTTTTGGTTGGCCTTCAGCCCCTGTTTGCCAAGGGGGGAGGAAACACACTGCACCAAATCAGGATGTAACATGTAACTCAGACGGACAGAAAACTGCCTGAAAGTGAAAAGGCAAACAATTGTTTGAGCACAAACAAGGGTTTCAAGAAGTCTTTAACACCCTCTGCATGTTCTGTGGAAGGGGCGTTTCCAGCGCTAAGGGGGGGGCATATGTGGACAGCGGTCGCGGGTAGAGGGTGACAGAGCTGTGGGTCAGTGTAGGCGCAGGTCAGAACATGGAATTCCACGTGCACAGAAAATGTCGGAGGCGGACGGGTCCTCGGGGACCACGACAAGAAAACGGATGGCAGCGCTGAGCGGCACAAACAGAGGGAACGGGCTCGTCAGCACACACTCACTGTCACTTGATAGTGATCATCACGTCACTGGCTGGGGGGGCTGAATGGATCCTCGGGAACCCAACAGGAACGGGCAAAGCGGTGGAGGCAGGACGGCACCTTCCAATGTGCCATTGTTGGTTGCACGCGGGGGTTTCGGGGGTTGCCCGATGCGTAGAAGAGCACTACCCTACAGTCGTCTGCAGAAAGCGCATGTTCGGCTGCAGGGACAACACCACAGCGTTTAGGTGAAGGGTGAGGCGGGTTCAAGGCTTGGGCGGCCTGGGGCCTTGGGGAGTAGTGAGTGGGGGTTATGATGTCAATTTTCTCCGGTGAATATCAATCGCATGCCCAACGGTGGCTTCATGCAGGCGTCGCTTGCTGAGGGTGTCAGCAACCGACAGCTGCAGCCTGGCACACAGGACAGGTACGGAGCAGTGCTGGGGTCCATTCGCGGGGTACCAGACAAAAATGAAACATGGCCGATCAGACGATACATGAATTTCGGTCGACAGCGAACGACTGGCATTGTTCATGGGCTTGCAGACCACTTACACCTGCGCTGCAACAAAATGTCACAAACCCAAACCAAGCCAATCTTTCCACGGGTTTTTTGAAGCCACAATTGTCTTGCAGCTTTACACCAGGGATCATCACAGTGGTCCACCACCCCTGCAACCCTCCCCCTGTGTGACATTCCGTCTGGTTGTTGCTCCTTTACGGGGCCCTGGACAGTCACCCGTTCTTCCCTTCGCATGTTGCGTCGTGTTGCTGCGTTCTGTCGGCCGCTGCGGCCGGTGCTCCTGCTGCTGTCGTTTCCGCGTTCGCGGAGCCCAGTAGTTGGTGTGTTGGGGCTGTGCTGAATGTGGCATGGTGTGCCGTTTGCGCGTCAGCGGCGCCCAATAATTGGCGTATTGAGGATGTGCCGGTTGTTGCCGTGGTCGTTTGACATATGCAGCAATGCCCGGCAGTTCAGCATGCCTATCGTTATGATACACAATGGCGTTCCACCTGACGTATGTAGACAACCTTTTGGCCTGTTTTGTTAACACCTGAGCGTTTGCATCGTACCGTACAGTTTGGGCGCCCATCGAGTCACTTTCCATCCTATTCACCGTGCGGTTGCTGGCTGCGTGCGGTTGCGTGCTGTGTGTGTGGGGGGGGGGGGGGTCAATTCGTTTGAGGCTGAGCGGGGGCCCTATGAAACAGGGGGCAAAAGGCCCCGTGCCACCGGGTTTGCCCGGACCCTGTGAGCACGTTCCGTCTGGGAGCCCCGCTTGGCACTGATCGGCTGGAGGCCGGGTCTCCGCGATGGGCGGTCCGTGTGCGAGAGGATCTCGCCGTTCAAAAGGGAGGCGTCCCGTTGCTGCAATTGCAACTTGGGTATCGCCGGACGTGCGGGCTGTGCAGTTTTCAGAGGTGCGACGGAGTTTCCACGCGGAGGAAATGGCGTTCTCCACGGCGCGAGGCTGGCGGGCGGGGGGCGGGGGAGCTCGACGGCGTCAAACGGCTTCCGGAGCAGAGGGGCCGTGTCCTTGACGGGGTTGGCGCCGGCGGTCATGAGCTTCCCTGGCTCTGACACATGAGCCATCTCCTTCGGCCGCGGCATCGAACTCGTCCTGCGCGGGCCCTCATTCGGCTTGTGCGGCGCGTGGATGTGCACCACCTTCGTCTTCTGCGGTGGCTCCGCGAGGGTCCCGAGGGTGTGATTGATGTCCTCGATGAGCTCCGACGTCGTCTCGACGATCTCGGGGGCCACCGAATGCACCGCGTCGACCGTCGCCTGCCACGAGGCGTGGTCGACCTCCTGGTAATTGTTGCACACGTTCGCGAGGGCCCACGGCTCCGTGCGGGTGGCCGCCTTCTTCAGCTCTTTGAGGGTGACGGTGCGGGTGCTGAACTCGAACGAGGGCAGTTTGCCGGTGGCGTCGTGCACCCGGCGAATGGCCTCGTCCATCGCCGCCACGTGCGCGGGGTGGCTCTCCAGGGGGCCCGGCGGGGCGGCCAGGGCCAGTTGACGCCTCGCGGCTTGGGCCTGCCGCACGACGGCGTACTGCCGGGTCCAGGTTTGCGCGTACCGGCGCCACATCCGCCAGTACAGCAGCCGGACCGTGATGCGCTTCACGGTGTCCGCCACGGGCTTCGTGTGGACGTGCCGCGTGGTGCGCTCGACGCCGGTCGCCCGCATGTGGGCCATCAGCTTGCCGACCTGGGTCTGCTCCTCGTGCGCCTGCCAGGTCGCGATGATGGACTCGATGGAGCGTTCTCTATTCGCGTGCCGTTGGTGGCCAAACTTCTGCAGCCGTTTGACGGATCGAATGAACAGCCTCATCCTCAGAAACGTCTTGCACCACAAAGAGCTCCCGTGCCACCACAACAGGAACGCACGGAGGGTGTCCACGTACTTGTCCGCGTTGGCCCCGAGGAACACGATGAACCACAACTTCAAGCCACCGAAGAATTCCGCATCTCCGTCCACGATGGCGGCGTTTCCCACCCACCCGGGGTCGTCGTGCAGGGCGCGCCACTCCGGACGTTGCAGGAATTCCTCCGCCATTGACACCCCGACTCCCGACCGCCGACTTACGCTGTGTCGGCGTGACGATCCAGACGCCGCACTGGGCGGGACAACCCGCAGTGGCGCGCCATCGGCAGATGTCACAACGGAATCACACACTGACGGAGCGCGAAGTCCAAATTCCGGAGGTGGACTGGCGCATATTGAAAACCTTGCCTTTTTGCTGTGATTTGATAAGGACGACTCTGATCTTGGAGGCGAAGCCTTTTTGCTGTTATTTGATAAGGACGACTCTGATCTTGGAGGCGAAGCGTTTTTGCTGTTATTTGATAAGGACGACTCTGATCTTGGAGTCGAAGGAATCATGAATGCATTCCGATCCTGAGAGATAACAATGTCCAAGCGAAAGCAACAGCGAACGAGAGGAGAAATTACCCAAGCGAGCAAAAGCGCAGAGAACGACGAAAACCATCCATTCTTTGTTAATGTGAACCAAAGGGGTGGTTGTACATGCAGATAGACACTGACACCTCTCCATACGGCCGGGCACGCTGAAGGTGCGGGATGGGGCGAAGAAGTTGGGTATGTCCAGCTAGATTTCTTCAGATGCAATGCAAGTAATCCCTGAGACGCCTGGCAGAGTATGCAGCCGTCCAGCGGATGACATTTGATGAGGTTGTCTTGTAGTTGCGCCAGTGGCTCAGATACGGAGTCGCAGCCAGGTTCATCTTTCACCATGAGAAGCATGGAGTATTCCGTGTATCACGTATGGCTCCTTTCTTTTGAGGCAAGAGCGACCAGAGAATATTTGTTTCCCTTTTCCTTTGCAACCCACATAATCAGGCAAGGCTGCAGGCTACTGAAATGTGTACGACTTTGAAATGTGTACGACAGGTGGTAATAGCACACATTCTTAAGTTTCCCCCTGCTTCCCTTTGGCGGCTCATACAGGTCCCAGGTGCCAACCTGCAAACGAGTCTTTGAAGAATCCCATAGATACACCATTTGCACCCTTGTGGCCAGTGTGCAACTTTGTGGATTTATCAGTAGTAGCGTGCCATTGTAATCGTACCTGGATTTTGTTCCTCTATTCCAAAAACAATGATTTTCTTTACTTGTGGTTGCAATAGAAGATTGCTCACAATCTGATACTCTTGAAATCTCAAATGCAAAATTCAATACTGCATAGCACTTCTGCAACACAATCATGCATGCTTTGTCCTTCAACACAATCCTACCTTTTGCTCTCCAGCACAGTCCCATCCTAATTCAACCCAGTGTTCCCAGCCTATCCTAGTGTGCCCCAATTCATCTAGTATGCATATCCCATTGTATCCTTGGTCATCCCTGTGTATCCTAGTGCACCCGCCCGCTCCTTGCACAAATACGGCCAAAATCAAGGAGATTAACAGTTAGATTGGGATCGGTGGTTTTGGCAAAACAGTGCTTATGTGCTACGCACAAGCAAGCAGTCCTTGGGGTGCTGATTGCAGGCATATTTGATCAGCAAAACAATCAGAAAAGGATCCCCATGCCATGCTAGGATTGACATGGAAACACTTGGAAACATTCCCATACAACGTGGTGCATGGAGATACCCTTGGATAGTGGATACATTGGGACACCCATGGTAATTTGTCATGCGCATCCTCGTGTATCCCAGTGTATCCCAGTGTATGCTTTATCTCAAGCATATCCCATTACTTTCCAACGCGCCCTCATATAACCAGATGTATCGGGCTGTATCCTGGTGCACCCCCCATTCTATCCTGGTGTCACAACACATCCCATTGAATTGCAACGTGTGGCTATTGTCCAAATTGTTTTGAGTGCATTTTGTGTTTACTCGCTTATACTGTTGTATCTTCCCTCATCAACACCACATACACCATCTAGAACAAAGCCCCTCCTGAAGCAATGGATGCGCTCATTTCACGCACGCCTACAGAGTCAGCTGTATGGCGTCTTCTGTGGCACGGACCAGCCCTGTCAAAAAGACCACTCCTTTCTGCCCCATTCCACGGCGAACAACTTGTGGCGGTACCCACAGTGCACCGATGTGCCCAACACCACCCCAATATGTTGCAGTGCATCCCAGGGTATACCTGTATTTTCGCATATCCGAGGGTAGCACAGAGCATCCTCATCTATCCCATTGTACCCTCGCACATCCTAGTGTGTTTTACTGTTCCCTAAGAATCTCAACGTATCCCAGTGTATCCTTGTGTATTCCTGTGTACCCGGGTGTGTCCTGTGTATTCTGATATAGCCCAGTGTATCCCAATGAACACCCGGACGCAGGACACTCCGGGCTACGGCAGGATATACCGGGACAAACGAGGTGACAACGGGATACACCAGGATACCATAAGATGCGTAACACACTGATACGCCAGGATATACTGGAATGCACCAAGCTACACTGGGATACAGTGAGATAGCCCAGGATGCAATAAGATACACTTATTACAAAGGGACAGACTTGAATACACTCCAACACGTGAGACAATGGGATACCCTGGAACGTGTCCCGGTGAAGAATCCCATCAGCATTGGACACTCCACAATAGCACTCAGTCCCTTGGCTGCCGGCCTGGGGGAAAACACCGGCCCGCTTCGGTGAGCCATCCTATTTCCACAAAATGAGCATGGGCAGCTTGGATGACAATGACGGCAGAGGGCCATCCAAGACCCTCACCAGTAATCAAGGCCCATACCCAAGACAAATGCAAACGGTCCAGGATCGTGCAAACAAAGCATTGATTCACTTGACAATAGGTCAGCCGAATGCAAGCCTGAATCGTAATGTCGCAGCGGGATGCTGGCCTTTGCAACCGGTGACCCTGATGTTGCGCTGGCGCGTGCGGAAAGCGTGCAGAAGCATCTACGGACGAAAAAGATGTGCAAACGTGTTTTGACATTCCCATTCCCGGTGCAAATAAAAATTGCTGTTCTCTAAGCCAATTTGCTCATCAGCTGCATTGCCTGCACAAGTGGCGCAAAACTTTCCTACGCTGAGTGTTGGCATAAACATCCTTTCTTCCGGCCTGAAAGGGGGTTGAAAATGGATCGGAGAATGGTTAGGTCAGGACAAAGCGGAAGAACCGCTTGCCTGTTGTGGGCCCAAACATTTTGTCATGGGTCAAGATTGCCTGGCACAAAAATTCAGGGCAAGCGCTGCAACGAAAAACAGTGCCCGTGCACCTCACTTCTTGCGAAATGTAAACTCCGCCACTGCGCTGCCAGAACGATGCAGTGATTGCAGATGTATGGGATGCATGTAAATAATCAAACGACGCAGCTCTGCAGGGCAAAGCTCTTCGGGTGTGTAGCAGGGTCCGCGCAAATATTGCTGCCACACCCTCTTAACTGTTATTGATATCAGACGTGTTGTTGCAGGTGGGAAGTGGTGATAATCGGATGCAGGTGAAAGCGGGCTGGCACAGGTATCACGCACGGATATGCATGCCTCCCAATGTCAATGCCGCAGCAAAGGCTCCTGTCTCCCCCTCTTACACCTCCAACGCTTTCCCTGTGAAGCTCCCTTATCCCTGAAAAAGGCTCTGTGTCTGTATGTGGCAAATGTGTTGCGTACACCCCAATCCGTTGGGGCACTGTCCGGTGCCAGTTCCGCACAGTCGGCGCCTCGTGACTCACTCCCGGATCTGGTCTTCCTCAGCCCCATCGTCAGTGGAAGTAACGTCAAATTGGCCACAGGGCTGCAGAGCAGTGTGCGCCCCAGGCGCTGAAGCAATGCATCCAGCCCCCGTAAACGTTTCCAAGGCTCCTGCAGCCGCACTCCATCGTTATCATCAATGGGCTCCCATGTGGACGTCCCGCACCCGGGGTGCGCATTTTGTAACACGATTCCGCCACAAAACTTCACAACTCCACACACTTCCATTCACTCTGTGGTCCAAACGCCGACATTGTCACTTGTACTACGCTCCTCTCTGACTTCCCCGGATATCACCCCCACCCTCAGATTCACTTTCACTCACCCCATGGCCCTGGCCCCAAAGCAACTGGCCCCGTGTTGTTGAAACGCAAATTGCAGAGTTGCAGAATTGCAGGACCCCCATCGGAGGGCTGCATTGCACTTCCCGTGGCACACGAGCAGGGACACACACACGCGCGCGCGAGGGTGCCACGCACATCAACACGAGCACACGCTGAAGGCGCACTAAATGGATCCCCCACGGCGATTCTGCTCCTCAACGTAGCGGGAATAGGCGTTCTTCTCCCGGTTGCCTTTGTTGAAGTCCTGCGGAAACGCGGCAAATGTCTGGCGGAATAGGTGCATCGACGCAGACGCAATTGCAACCTTAGTATGAGGTACGGCTACAGCCACAAACATGGACACAGACACGGACACAAACAGAATACCACTCCATAATGACCACCACCTGATCACCCACCCTTGGGACGCCCTCCCCACATGGTACATAGACCCACCACCACCCCCTCCCCACACGGTGCACACACCCACCACCACCCCCTCCCCACACGGTGCACACACCCACCACCACCCCCTCCCCACACGGTACACACACCCACCACCACCCCCTCCCCACACGGTACACACACCCACCACCACCCCCTCCCCACACGGTACACACACCCACCACCACCCCCTCCCCACACGCTACACACACCCACCACCACCCCCTCCCCACACGCTACACACACCCACCACCACCCCCTCCCCACACGGTACACACACCCACCACCACCCCCTCCCCACATGCTACACACGCTACACACACCCACCACCACCCCCTCCCCACACGGTACACACACCCACCACCACCCCCTCCCCACACGCTACACACACCCACCACCACCCCCTCCCCACACGCTACACACACCCACCACCACCCCCTCCCCACACGGTGCACACACCCACCACCACCCCCTCCCCACACGCTACACACACCCACCACCACCCCCTCCCCACACGGTACACACACCCACCACCACCCCCTCCCCACACGCTACACACACCCACCACCACCCCCTCCCCACACGGTACACACACCCACCACCACCCCCTCCCCACACGCTACCACCACCACCCCCTCCCCACACGCTACACACACCCACCACCACCACCCCCTCCCCACACGCTACACACACCCACCACCACCCCCTCCCCACATGCTACACGACCCACCACCACCCCCTTCCCACAGGCTACATAGACCCAACACCATCCCCTCCCCACACACTAAACCCCCGCCCCAAAAATAAGAACTGGCCCCAAACTAAGAACCGCCCCAAAAATAAGAACCACCTGGGGCTTTCCACCGAGCGGGCCAAAAATAAGAACCACCTTGGACACAAGCAAGACAAAAGCGGGGAACACTGAAGAGTTTTTTGTGCATCAGTTACTTGCGGAAATAGGAAGTGATGGTAGCTTGGCGCTTTGCTGCTGGCAGGTTGCAGACAGGATGAGGTTCAGGCACTGCCTGAGCCCTTGCAGCTACCATTTGCTGAACATGCTGCTCCACCTCAGACATTGGAACCAAAGTGTAAGAGGGCTTGCCAGATCAGCCTCCGCAGGCTCAACCAACTGCTCAATCACCTCCATATCCGAGTCCTCAGATGTGTCTGATTTTTCCACGTCAATGGAGTCCGCACACTGTGGGTGCAAGACATCAAAAATGTCCATTTTTTCTGAAGGCAGGAGGAGGTGTCAAACGCAATAGGAATCGCCCCCAAAAATAAGAACCCCCCCTGCTACCGCCAGCAACTGGGTCAAAAATAAGAACCGGTTCCTATTTTTGGGGGGGGGGTTTACAAACACCCCCTACCACCCCTTCTCCACACGCTACACACACGCAACACCATCCGTGCCCACACGCTACATAGACACACCACCACCCCTTCCCCACACGCTACACAGACCCAACACCATCCCCTTTCCACACGCTACACACACGCACCACCACACCCTCTCCAAACGCTACACAGACCCACCACCACCCCCTTCCCACACGCTACATACAAACACCACAATCTCGTCCCCACACGCTACACCAACCAACCATCACCCCTCCCCACAAGCTACATAGACCCACGACCACCCCCTTCCGGGGAAGGGGTGGTAGTGGGGGAGGGGGTGGTGGTTGGTCTATGTAGCATGTGGGGAGGGGGTGGTCATGGTTCTGTGTAGCGTGTGGGGACAAGATGGTGTTGGGTCTGTGTAGCGTCCGGGAAGGGGGTGGTGTTGGGTCTGTGTAGCGTATGGGAGTGATGGTGGGTTTATGTAGCATGTGGGGAGAAGTTGGTGGTGGGTCCATGTAGCGTGTGGGGACGGGATTGTGTTGGGTCTATGTAGCGTCCGGGAAGGGGGTGGTAGTGGGTGTGTGTAGCGTGTGAGAGGGGGTGGTGGTGGGTGTGTGTAGCGTGCGTGTGGGGAGGGGGTGGTGGTGGGTGTGTGTAGCGTGTGGGGAGGGGCTGGTGGTGGGTGTGTGCACCGTGTGGGGAGGGGGTGGTGGTGGTGGGTGTGTGTACCGTGTGGGGAGGGGGTGGTGGTGGGTGTGTGTAGCATGTGGGGAGGGGGTGGTGGTGGGTGTGTGTAGCGTGTGGGGAGGGGGTGGTGGTGGGTGTGTGTACCGTGTGGGGAGGGGGTGGTGGTGGGTGTGTGCACCGTGTGGGGAGGGGGTGGTGGTGGGTGTGTGTACCGTGTGGGGAGGGGGTGGTGGTGGGTGTGTGCACCGTGTGGGGAGGGGGTGGTGGTGGGTGTGTGTACCGTGTGGGGAGGGGGTGGTGGTGGGTGTGTGTAGCATGTGGGGAGGGGGTGGTGGTGGGTGTGTGTAGCATGTGGGGAGGGGGTGGTGGTGGGTGTGTGTAGCGTGTGGGGAGGGGGTGGTGGTGGGTGTGTGTAGCGTGTGTAGTGTGTGGGGAGGGGGTGGTGGTGGGTGTGTGCACCGTGTGGGGAGGGGGTGGTGGTGGGTGTGTGTACCGTGTGGGGAGGGGGTGGTGGTGGGTGTGTGTAGCATGTGGGGAGGGGGTGGTGGTGGGTGTGTGTAGCATGTGGGGAGGGGGTGGTGGTGGGTGTGTGTAGCGTGTGGGGAGGGGGTGGTGGTGGGTGTGTGTAGCGTGTGTAGTGTGTGGGGAGGGGGTGGTGGTGGGTGTGTGCACCGTGTGGGGAGGGGGTGGTGGTGGGTGTGTGCACCGTGTGGGGAGGGGGTGGTGGTGGGTGTGTGTAGCATGTGGGGAGGGGGTGGTGGTGGGTGTGTGTACCGTGTGGGGAGGGGGTGGTGGTGGGTGTGTGTAGCATGTGGGGAGGGGGTGGTGGTGGGTGTGTGTAGCATGTGGGGAGGGGGTGGTGGTGGGTGTGTGCACCGTGTGGGGAGGGGGTGGTGGTGGGTGTGTGCACCGTGTGGGGAGGGGGTGGTGGTGGGTGTGTGCACCGTGTGGGGAGGGGGTGGTGGTGGGTGTGTGTACCGTGTGGGGAGGGGGTGGTGGTGGGTGTGTGCACCGTGTGGGGAGGGGGTGGTGGTGGGTGTGTGTACCGTGTGGGGAGGGGGTGGTGGTGGGTGTGTGTAGCATGTGGGGAGGGGGTGGTGGTGGGTGTGTGTACCGTGTGGGGAGGGGGTGGTGGTGGGTGTGTGTAGCATGTGGGGAGGGGTTGGTGGAGGGTGTGTGTAGCGTGTGGGGAGGGGGTGGTGGTGGGTGTGTGCACCGTGTGGGGAGGGGGTGGTGGTGGGTGTGTGTACCGTGTGGGGAGGGGGTGGTGGTGGGTGTGTGTAGCATGTGGGGAGGGGGTGGTGGAGGGTGTGTGTAGCGTGTGGGGAGGGGGTGGTGGTGGGTGTGTGTACCGTGTGGGGAGGGGGTGGTGGTGGGTGTGTGCACCGTGTGGGGAGGGGGTGGTGGTGGGTGTGTGCACCGTGTGGGGAGGGGGTGGTGGTGGGTGTGTGTAGCATGTGGGGAGGGGGTGGTGGTGGGTGTGTGTAGCATGTGGGGAGGGGGTGGTGGTGGGTGTGTGTAGCGTGTGGGGAGGGGGTGGTGGTGGGTGTGTGTAGCGTGTGTAGCGTGTGGGGAGGGGGTGGTGGTGGGTGTGTGCACCGTGTGGGCAGGGGGTGGTGGTGGGTGTGTGTACCGTGTGGGGAGGGGGTGGTGGTGGGTGTGTGTAGCATGTGGGGAGGGGGTGGTGGTGGGTGTGTGTACCGTGTGGGGAGGGGGTGGTGGTGGGTGTGTGCACCGTGTGGGGAGGGGGTGGTGGTGGGTGTGTGTACCGTGTGGGGAGGGGGTGGTGGTGGGTGTGTGTAGCGTGTGGGGAGGGGGTGGTGGTGGGTGTGTGTAGCGTGTGGGGAGGGGGTGGTGGTGGGTGTGTGCACCGTGTGGGGAGGGGGTGGTGGTGGGTGTGTGTACCGTGTGGGGAGGGGGTGGTGGTGGGTGTGTGTAGCATGTGGGGAGGGGGTGGTGGTGGGTGTGTGTAGCGTGTGGGGAGGGGGTGGTGGTGGGTGTGTGTACCGTGTGGGGAGGGGGTGGTGGTGGGTGTGTGCACCGTGTGGGGAGGGGGTGGTGGTGGGTGTGTGTACCGTGTGGGGAGGGGGTGGTGGTGGGTGTGTGTAGCATGTGGGGAGGGGGTGGTGGTGGGTGTGTGTAGCATGTGGGGAGGGGGTGGTGGTGGGTGTGTGTAGCGTGTGGGGAGGGGGTGGTGGTGGGTGTGTGTAGCGTGTGTAGCGTGTGGGGAGGGGGTGGTGGTGGGTGTGTGCACCGTGTGGGCAGGGGGTGGTGGTGGGTGTGTGTACCGTGTGGGGAGGGGGTGGTGGTGGGTGTGTGTAGCATGTGGGGAGGGGGTGGTGGTGGGTGTGTGTACCGTGTGGGGAGGGGGTGGTGGTGGGTGTGTGCACCGTGTGGGGAGGGGGTGGTGGTGGGTGTGTGTACCATGTGGGGAGGGGGTGGTGGTGGGTGTGTGTAGCGTGTGGGGAGGGGGTGGTGGTGGGTGTGTGTAGCGTGTGGGGAGGGGGTGGTGGTGGGTGTGTGCACCTTGTGGGGAGGGGGTGGTGGTGGGTGTGTGTACCGTGTGGGGAGGGGGTGGTGGTGGGTGTGTGCACCGTGTGGGGAGGGGGTGGTGGTGGGTGTGTGTACCGTGTGGGGAGGGGGTGGTGGTGGGTGTGTGTAGCATGTGGGGAGGGGGTGGTGGTGGGTGTGTGTAGCATGTGGGGAGGGGGTGGTGGTGGGTGTGTGTAGCGTGTGGGGAGGGGGTGGTGGTGGGTGTGTGTAGCGTGTGTAGCGTGTGGGGAGGGGGTGGTGGTGGGTGTGTGCACCGTGTGGGGAGGGGGTGGTGGTGGGTGTGTGCACCGTGTGGGGAGGGGGTGGTGGTGGGTGTGTGTAGCATGTGGGGAGGGGGTGGTGGTGGGTGTGTGTAGCATGTGGGGAGGGGGTGGTGGTGGGTGTGTGCACCGTGTGGGGAGGGGGTGGTGGTGGGTGTGTGCACCGTGTGGGGAGGGGGTGGTGGTGGGTGTGTGCACCGTGTGGGGAGGGGGTGGTGGTGGGTGTGTGTACCGTGTGGGGAGGGGGTGGTGGTGGGTGTGTGCACCGTGTGGGGAGGGGGTGGTGGTGGGTGTGTGTACCGTGTGGGGAGGGGGTGGTGGTGGGTGTGTGTAGCATGTGGGGAGGGGGTGGTGGTGGGTGTGTGTACCGTGTGGGGAGGGGGTGGTGGTGGGTGTGTGTAGCATGTGGGGAGGGGTTGGTGGAGGGTGTGTGTAGCGTGTGGGGAGGGGGTGGTGGTGGGTGTGTGCACCGTGTGGGGAGGGGGTGGTGGTGGGTGTGTGTACCGTGTGGGGAGGGGGTGGTGGTGGGTGTGTGTAGCGTGTGGGGAGGGGGTGGTGGTGGGTGTGTGTAGCGTGTGGGGAGGGGGTGGTGGTGGGTGTGTGTACCGTGTGGGGAGGGGGTGGTGGTGGGTGTGTGTAGCATGTGGGGAGGGGGTGGTGGAGGGTGTGTGTAGCGTGTGGGGAGGGGGTGGTGGTGGGTGTGTGTAGCGTGTGGGGAGGGGGTGGTGGTGGGTGTGTGCACCGTGTGGGGAGGGGGTGGTGGTGGGTGTGTGCACCGTGTGGGGAGGGGGTGGTGGTGGGTGTGTGTACCGTGTGGGGAGGGCCTGGTGGTGGGTGTGTGCACCGTGTGGGGAGGGGGTGGTGGTGGGTGTGTGTACCGTGTGGGGAGGGGGTGGTGGTGGGTGTGTGTAGCATGTGGGGAGGGGGTGGTGGTGGGTGTGTGTAGCATGTGGGGAGGGGGTGGTGGTGGGTGTGTGTAGCGTGTGGGGAGGGGGTGGTGGTGGGTGTGTGTAGCGTGTGTAGCGTGTGGGGAGGGGGTGGTGGTGGGTGTGTGCACCGTGTGGGGAGGGGGTGGTGGTGGGTGTGTGTACCGTGTGGGGAGGGGGTGGTGGTGGGTGTGTGTAGCATGTGGGGAGGGGGTGGTGGTGGGTGTGTGTACCGTGTGGGGAGGGGATGGTGGTGGGTGTGTGCACCGTGTGGGGAGGGGGTGGTGGTGGGTGTGTGTACCATGTGGGGAGGGGGTGGTGGTGGGTGTGTGTAGCGTGTGGGGAGGGGGTGGTGGTGGGTGTGTGCACCGTGTGGGGAGGGGGTGGTGGTGGGTGTGTGCACCTTGTGGGGAGGGGGTGGTGGTGGGTGTGTGTACCGTGTGGGGAGGGGGTGGTGGTGGGTGTGTGCACCGTGTGGGGAGGGGGTGGTGGTGGGTGTGTGTACCGTGTGGGGAGGGGGTGGTGGTGGGTGTGTGTAGCATGTGGGGAGGGGGTGGTGGTGGGTGTGTGTAGCATGTGGGGAGGGGGTGGTGGTGGGTGTGTGTAGCGTGTGGGGAGGGGGTGGTGGTGGGTGTGTGTAGCGTGTGTAGCGTGTGGGGAGGGGGTGGTGGTGGGTGTGTGTACCGTGTGGGGAGGGGGTGGTGGTGGGTGTGTGTACCGTGTGGGGAGGGGGTGGTGGTGGGTGTGTGTAGCATGTGGGGAGGGGGTGGTGGTGGGTGTGTGTACCGTGTGGGGAGGGGGTGGTCGTGGGTGTGTGTAGCATGTGGGGAGGGGGTGGTGGTGGGTGTGTGTAGCATGTGGGGAGGGGTTGGTGGTGGGTGTGTGCACCGTGTGGGGAGGGGGTGGTGGTGGGTGTGTGCACCGTGTGGGGAGGGGGTGGTGGTGGGTGTGTGCACCGTGTGGGGAGGGGGTGGTGGTGGGTGTGTGCACCGTGTGGGGAGGGGGTGGTGATGGGTGTGTGCACCGTGTGGGGAGGGGGTGGTGGTGGGTGTGTGTACCGTGTGGGGAGGGGGTGGTGGTGGGTGTGTGTAGTATGTGGGGAGGGGGTGGTGGTGGGTGTGTGTACCGTGTGGGGAGGGGGTGGTGGTGGGTGTGTGTAGCATGTGGGAAGGGGTTGGTGGAGGGTGTGTGTAGCGTGTGGGGAGGGGTTGGTGGTGGGTGTGTGCACCGTGTGGGGAGGGGGTGGTGGTGGGTGTGTGTACCGTGTGGGGAGGGGGTGGTGGTGGGTGTGTGTAGCGTGTGGGGAGGGGGTGGTGGTGGGTGTGTGTAGCGTGTGGGGAGGGGGTGGTGGCGGGTGTGTGTACCGTGTGGGGAGGGGGTGGTGGTGGGTGTGTGTAGCATGTGGGGAGGGGGTGGTGGAGGGTGTGTGTAGCGTGTGGGGAGGGGGTGGTGGTGGGTGTGTGTAGCGTGCGTGTGGGGAGGGGGTGGTGGTGGGTGTGTGTAGCGTGTGGGGAGGGGGTGGTGGTGGTTGTGTGCACCGTGTGGGGAGGGGGTGGTGGTGGGTGTGTGTACCGTGTGGGGAGGGGGTGGTGGTGGGTGTGTGTAGCATGTGGGGAGGGGGTGGTGGTGGGTGTGTGTAGCGTGTGGGGAGGGGGTGGTGGTGGGTGTGTGCACCGTGTGGGGAGGGGGTGGTGGTGGGTGTGTGTAGCGTGTGGGGAGGGGGTGGTGGTGGGTGTGTGTACCGTGTGGGGAGGGGGTGGTGGTGGGTGTGTGCACCGTGTGGGGAGGGGGTGGTGGTGGGTGTGTGTACCGTGTGGGGAGGGGGTGGTGGTGGGTGTGTGTAGCATGTGGGGAGGGGGTGGTGGTGGGTGTGTGTAGCATGTGGGGAGGGGGTGGTGGTGGGTGTGTGTAGCGTGTGGGGAGGGGGTGGTGGTGGGTGTGTGTAGCGTGTGTAGCGTGTGGGGAGGGGGTGGTGGTGGGTGTGTGCACCGTGTGGGGAGGGGGTGGTGGTGGGTGTGTGTAGCATGTGGGGAGGGGGTGGTGGTGGTGGGTGTGTGTACCGTGTGGGGAGGGGGTGGTGGTGGGTGTGTGTAGCGTGTGTAGCGTGTGGGGAGGGGGTGGTGGTGGGTGTGTGTACCATGTGGGGAGGGGGTGGTGGTGGGTGTGTGTACCGTGTGGGGAGGGGGTGGTGGTGGGTGTGTGCACCGTGTGGGGAGGGGGTGGTGGTGGGTGTGTGCACCGTGTGGGGAGGGGGTGGTGGTGGGTGTGTGTACCGTGTGGGGAGGGGGTGGTGGTGGGTGTGTGCACCGTGTGGGGAGGGGGTGGTGGTGGGTGTGTGTAGCATGTGGGGAGGGGGTGGTGGTGGGTGTGTGTAGCATGTGGGTAGGGGGTGGTGGTGGGTGTGTGTAGCGTGTGGGGAGGGGGTGGTGGTGGGTGTGTGTAGCGTGTGTAGCGTGTGGGGAGGGGCTGGTGGTGGGTGTGTGCACCGTGTGGGGAGGGGGTGGTGGTGGGTGTGTGTACCGTGTGGGGAGGGGGTGGTGGTGGGTGTGGGTAGCATGTGGGGAGTGGGTGGTGGTGGGTGTGTGTACCGTGTGGGGAGGGGGTGGTGGTGGGTGTGTGTAGTGTGTGGGGAGGGGGTGGTGGTGGGTGTGTGCACCGTGTGGGGAGGGGGTGGTGGTGGGTGTGTGTACCGTGTGGGGAGGGGGTGGTGGTGGGTGTGTGTAGCATGTGGGGAGGGGGTGGTGGTGGGTGTGTGTAGCATGTGGGGAGGGGGTGGTGGTGGGTGTGTGCAGCATGTGGGGAGGGGGTGGTGGTGGGTGTGTGTACCGTGTGGGGAGGGGGTGGTGGTGGGTGTGTGCACCGTGTGGGGAGGGGGTGGTGGTGGGTGTGTGTACCGTGTGGGGAGGGGGTGGTGGTGGGTGTGTGCACCGTGTGGGGAGGGGGTGGTGGTGGGTGTGTCAACCGTGTGGGGAGGGGGTGGTGGTGGGTGTGTGTAGCATGTGGGGAGGGGTTGGTGGTGGGTGTGTGTACCGTGTGGGGAGGGGGTGGTGGTGGGTGTGTGTAGCATGTGGGGAGGGGTTGGTGGAGGGTGTGTGTAGCGTGTGGGGAGGGGGTGGTGGTGGGTGTGTGCACCGTGTGGGGAGGGGGTGGTGGTGGGTGTGTGTACCGTGTGGGGAGGGGGTGGTGGTGGGTGTGTGTAGCGTGTGGGGAGGGGGTGGTGGTGGGTGTGTGTAGCATGTGGGGAGGGGGTGGTGGTGGGTGTGTGTACCGTGTGGGGAGGGGGTGGTGGTGGGTGTGTGTAGCGTGTGGGGAGGGGGTGGTGGTGGGTGTGTGTACCGTGTGGGGAGGGGGTGGTGGTGGGTGTGTGTACCGTGTGGGGAGGGGGTGGTGGTGGGTGTGTGTAGCATGTGGGGAGGGGGTGGTGGTGGGTGTGTGTAGCGTGTGGGGAGGGGATGGTGGTGGGTGTGTGTACCGTGTGGGGAGGGGGTGGTGGTGGGTGTGTGCACCGTGTGGGGAGGGGGTGGTGGTGGGTGTGTGTAGCGTGTGGGGAGGGGGTGGTGGTGGGTGTGGGTAGCATGTGGGGAGTGGGTGGTGGTGGGTGTGTGTACCGTGTGGGGAGGGGGTGGTGGTGGGTGTGTGTAGCATGTGGGGAGGGGGTGGTGGTGGGTGTGTGTAGCATGTGGGGAGGGGGTGGTGGTGGGTGTGTGTAGCGTGTGGGGAGGGGGTGGTGGTGGGTGTGTGTAGCGTGTGTAGCGTGTGGGGAGGGGGTGGTGGTGGGTGTGTGCACCGTGTGGGGAGGGGGTGGTGGTGGGTGTGTGTAGCATGTGGGGAGGGGGTGGTGGTGGGTGTGTGTACCGTGTGGGGAGGGGGTGGTGGTGGGTGTGTGTAGCGTGTGTAGCGTGTGGGGAGGGGGTGGTGGTGGGTGTGTGTACCATGTGGGGAGGGGGTGGTGGTGGGTGTGTGTACCGTGTGGGGAGGGGGTGGTGGTGGGTGTGTGCACCGTGTGGGGAGGGGGTGGTGGTGGGTGTGTGCACCGTGTGGGGAGGGGGTGGTGGTGGGTGTGTGTACCGTGTGGGGAGGGGGTGGTGGTGGGTGTGTGTAGCGTGTGGGGAGGGGGTGGTGGTGGGTGTGTGTAGCATGTGGGGAGGGGGTGGTGGTGGGTGTGTGTAGCATGTGGGTAGGGGGTGGTGGTGGGTGTGTGTAGCGTGTGGGGAGGGGGTGGTGGTGGGTGTGTGTAGCGTGTGTAGCATGTGGGGAGGGGCTGGTGGTGGGTGTGTGCACCGTGTGGGGAGGGGGTGGTGGTGGGTGTGTGTACCGTGTGGGGAGGGGGTGGTGGTGGGTGTGGGTAGCATGTGGGGAGTGGGTGGTGGTGGGTGTGTGTACCGTGTGGGGAGGGGGTGGTGGTGGGTGTGTGTAGTGTGTGGGGAGGGGGTGGTGGTGGGTGTGTGCACCGTGTGGGGAGGGGGTGGTGGTGGGTGTGTGTACCGTGTGGGGAGGGGGTGGTGGTGGGTGTGTGTAGCATGTGGGGAGGGGGTGGTGGTGGGTGTGTGTAGCATGTGGGGAGGGGGTGGTGGTGGGTGTGTGCAGCATGTGGGGAGGGGGTGGTGGTGGGTGTGTGTACCGTGTGGGGAGGGGGTGGTGGTGGGTGTGTGCACCGTGTGGGGAGGGGGTGGTGGTGGGTGTGTGTACCGTGTGGGGAGGGGGTGGTGGTGGGTGTGTGCACCGTGTGGGGAGGGGGTGGTGGTGGGTGTGTCAACCGTGTGGGGAGGGGGTGGTGGTGGGTGTGTGTAGCATGTGGGGAGGGGTTGGTGGTGGGTGTGTGTACCGTGTGGGGAGGGGGTGGTGGTGGGTGTGTGTAGCATGTGGGGAGGGGTTGGTGGAGGGTGTGTGTAGCGTGTGGGGAGGGGGTGGTGGTGGGTGTGTGCACCGTGTGGGGAGGGGGTGGTGGTGGGTGTGTGTACCGTGTGGGGAGGGGGTGGTGGTGGGTGTGTGTAGCGTGTGGGGAGGGGGTGGTGGTGGGTGTGTGTAGCATGTGGGGAGGGGGTGGTGGTGGGTGTGTGTACCGTGTGGGGAGGGGGTGGTGGTGGGTGTGTGTACCGTGTGGGGAGGGGGTGGTGGTGGGTGTGTGTACCGTGTGGGGAGGGGGTGGTGGTGGGTGTGTGTACCGTGTGGGGAGGGGGTGGTGGTGGGTGTGTGTAGCATGTGGGGAGGGGGTGGTGGTGGGTGTGTGTAGCGTGTGGGGAGGGGGTGGTGGTGGGTGTGTGTACCGTGTGGGGAGGGGGTGGTGGTGGGTGTGTGCACCGTGTGGGGAGGGGGTGGTGGTGGGTGTGTGTAGCGTGTGGGGAGGGGGTGGTGGTGGGTGTGGGTAGCATGTGGGGAGTGGGTGGTGGTGGGTGTGTGTACCGTGTGGGGAGGGGGTGGTGGTGGGTGTGTGTAGCATGTGGGGAGGGGTTGGTGGAGGGTGTGTGTAGCGTGTGGGGAGGGGGTGGTGGTGGGTGTGTGCACCGTGTGGGGAGGGGGTGGTGGTGGGTGTGTGTACCGTGTGGGGAGGGGGTGGTGGTGGGTGTGTGTAGCGTGTGGGGAGGGGGTGGTGGTGGGTGTGTGTAGCATGTGGGGAGGGGGTGGTGGTGGGTGTGTGTACCGTGTGGGGAGGGGGTGGTGGTGGGTGTGTGTACCGTGTGGGGAGGGGGTGGTGGTGGGTGTGTGTAGCGTGTGGGGAGGGGGTGGTGGTGGGTGTGTGTACCGTGTGGGGAGGGGGTGGTGGTGGGTGTGTGTAGCATGTGGGGAGGGGTTGGTGGAGGGTGTGTGTAGCGTGTGGGGAGGGGGTGGTGGTGGGTGTGTGCACCGTGTGGGGAGGGGGTGGTGGTGGGTGTGTGTACCGTGTGGGGGGGGGGTGGTGGTGGGTGTGTGTAGCGTGTGGGGAGGGGGTGGTGGTGGGTGTGTGTACCGTGTGGGGAGGGGGTGGTGGTGGGTGTGTGTAGCGTGTGGGGAGGGGGTGGTGGTGGGTGTGTGTAGCGTGTGTAGCGTGTGGGGAGGGGGTGGTGGTGGGTGTGTGCACCGTGTGGGGAGGGGGTGGTGGTGGGTGTGTGTAGCATGTGGGGAGGGGGTGGTGGTGGGTGTGTGTACCGTGTGGGGAGGGGGTGGTGGTGGGTGTGTGTAGCGTGTGTAGCGTGTGGGGAGGGGGTGGTGGTGGGTGTGTGTACCATGTGGGGAGGGGGTGGTGGTGGGTGTGTGTACCGTGTGGGGAGGGGGTGGTGGTGGGTGTGTGCACCGTGTGGGGAGGGGGTGGTGGTGGGTGTGTGCACCGTGTGGGGAGGGGGTGGTGGTGGGTGTGTGTACCGTGTGGGGAGGGGGTGGTGGTGGGTGTGTGTAGCGTGTGGGGAGGGGGTGGTGGTGGGTGTGTGTAGCATGTGGGGAGGGGGTGGTGGTGGGTGTGTGTAGCATGTGGGTAGGGGGTGGTGGTGGGTGTGTGTAGCGTGTGGGGAGGGGGTGGTGGTGGGTGTGTGTAGCGTGTGTAGCATGTGGGGAGGGGCTGGTGGTGGGTGTGTGCACCGTGTGGGGAGGGGGTGGTGGTGGGTGTGTGTACCGTGTGGGGAGGGGGTGGTGGTGGGTGTGGGTAGCATGTGGGGAGTGGGTGGTGGTGGGTGTGTGTACCGTGTGGGGAGGGGGTGGTGGTGGGTGTGTGTAGTGTGTGGGGAGGGGGTGGTGGTGGGTGTGTGCACCGTGTGGGGAGGGGGTGGTGGTGGGTGTGTGTACCGTGTGGGGAGGGGGTGGTGGTGGGTGTGTGTAGCATGTGGGGAGGGGGTGGTGGTGGGTGTGTGTAGCATGTGGGGAGGGGGTGGTGGTGGGTGTGTGCAGCATGTGGGGAGGGGGTGGTGGTGGGTGTGTGTACCGTGTGGGGAGGGGGTGGTGGTGGGTGTGTGCACCGTGTGGGGAGGGGGTGGTGGTGGGTGTGTGTACCGTGTGGGGAGGGGGTGGTGGTGGGTGTGTGCACCGTGTGGGGAGGGGGTGGTGGTGGGTGTGTCAACCGTGTGGGGAGGGGGTGGTGGTGGGTGTGTGTAGCATGTGGGGAGGGGTTGGTGGTGGGTGTGTGTACCGTGTGGGGAGGGGGTGGTGGTGGGTGTGTGTAGCATGTGGGGAGGGGTTGGTGGAGGGTGTGTGTAGCGTGTGGGGAGGGGGTGGTGGTGGGTGTGTGCACCGTGTGGGGAGGGGGTGGTGGTGGGTGTGTGTACCGTGTGGGGAGGGGGTGGTGGTGGGTGTGTGTAGCGTGTGGGGAGGGGGTGGTGGTGGGTGTGTGTAGCATGTGGGGAGGGGGTGGTGGTGGGTGTGTGTACCGTGTGGGGAGGGGGTGGTGGTGGGTGTGTGTACCGTGTGGGGAGGGGGTGGTGGTGGGTGTGTGTACCGTGTGGGGAGGGGGTGGTGGTGGGTGTGTGTACCGTGTGGGGAGGGGGTGGTGGTGGGTGTGTGTAGCATGTGGGGAGGGGGTGGTGGTGGGTGTGTGTAGCGTGTGGGGAGGGGGTGGTGGTGGGTGTGTGTACCGTGTGGGGAGGGGGTGGTGGTGGGTGTGTGCACCGTGTGGGGAGGGGGTGGTGGTGGGTGTGTGTAGCGTGTGGGGAGGGGGTGGTGGTGGGTGTGGGTAGCATGTGGGGAGTGGGTGGTGGTGGGTGTGTGTACCGTGTGGGGAGGGGGTGGTGGTGGGTGTGTGTAGCATGTGGGGAGGGGTTGGTGGAGGGTGTGTGTAGCGTGTGGGGAGGGGGTGGTGGTGGGTGTGTGCACCGTGTGGGGAGGGGGTGGTGGTGGGTGTGTGTACCGTGTGGGGAGGGGGTGGTGGTGGGTGTGTGTAGCGTGTGGGGAGGGGGTGGTGGTGGGTGTGTGTAGCATGTGGGGAGGGGGTGGTGGTGGGTGTGTGTACCGTGTGGGGAGGGGGTGGTGGTGGGTGTGTGTACCGTGTGGGGAGGGGGTGGTGGTGGGTGTGTGTAGCGTGTGGGGAGGGGGTGGTGGTGGGTGTGTGTACCGTGTGGGGAGGGGGTGGTGGTGGGTGTGTGTAGCATGTGGGGAGGGGTTGGTGGAGGGTGTGTGTAGCGTGTGGGGAGGGGGTGGTGGTGGGTGTGTGCACCGTGTGGGGAGGGGGTGGTGGTGGGTGTGTGTACCGTGTGGGGAGGGGGTGGTGGTGGGTGTGTGTAGCGTGTGGGGAGGGGGTGGTGGTGGGTGTGTGTAGCGTGTGGGGAGGGGGTGGTGGTGGGTGTGTGTAGCGTGTGGGGAGGGGGTGGTGGTGGGTGTGTGTAGCGTGTGGGGAGGGGGTGGTGGTGGGTGTGTGTACCGTGTGGGGAGGGGGTGGTGGTGGGTGTGTGTACCGTGTGGGGAGGGGGTGGTGGTGGGTGTGTGTAGCATGTGGGGAGGGGGTGGTGGTGGGTGTGTGTAGCGTGTGGGGAGCAGGTGGTGGTGGGTGTGTGTACCGTGTGGGGAGGGGGTGGTGGTGGGTGTGTGCACCGTGTGGGGAGGGGGTGGTGGTGGGTGTGTGTAGCGTGTGGGGAGGGGGTGGTGGTGGGTGTGTGTAGCGTGTGGGGAGGGGGTGGTGGTGGGTGTGTGTACCGTGTGGGGAGGGGGTGGTGGTGGGTGTGTGTAGCATGTGGGGAGGGGGTGGTGGTGGGTGTGTGTAGCATGTGGGGAGGGGGTGGTGGTGGGTGTGTGTAGTGTGTGGGGAGGGGGTGGTGGTGGGTGTGTGTAGCATGTGGGGAGGGGGTGGTGGTGGGTGTGTGTAGCATGTGGGGAGGGGGTGGTGGTGGGTGTGTGTAGCGTGCGTGTGGGGAGGGGGTGGTGGTGGGTGTGTGTAGCGTGCGTGTGGGGAGGGGGTGGTGGTGGGTGTGTGTAGCGTGTGGGGAGGGGGTGGTGGTGGGTGTGTGTACCGTGTGGGGAGGGGGTGGTGGTGGGTGTGCGTACCGTGTGGGGAGGGGGTGGTGGTGGGTGTGTGTAGCGTGTGGGGAGGGGGTGGTGGTGGGTGTGTGCACCGTGTGGGGAGGGGGTGGTGGTGGGTGTGTGCACCGTGTGGGGAGGGGGTGGTGGTGGGTGTGTGTACCGTGTGGGGAGGGGGTGGTGGTGGGTGTGTGCACCGTGTGGGGAGGGGGTGGTGGTGGGTGTGTGTACCGTGTGGGGAGGGGGTGGTGGTGGGTGTGTGTAGCATGTGGGGAGGGGGTGGTGGTGGGTGTGTGTAGCATGTGGGGAGGGGGTGGTGGTGGGTGTGTGTAGCGTGTGGCGAGGGGGTGGTGGTGGGTGTGTGTAGCGTGTGTAGCGTGTGGGGAGGGGGTGGTGGTGGGTGTGTGCACCGTGTGGGGAGGGGGTGGTGGTGGGTGTGTGTACCGTGTGGGGAGGGGGTGGTGGTGCTGGGTGTGTGTAGCATGTGGGGAGGGGGTGGTGGTGGGTGTGTGTACCGTGTGGGGAGGGGGTGGTGGTGGGTGTGTGTAGCATGTGGGGAGGGGGTGGTGGTGGGTGTGTGTAGCATGTGGGGAGGGGGTGGTGGTGGGTGTGTGCACCGTGTGGGGAGGGGGTGGTGGTGGGTGTGTGCACCGTGTGGGGAGGGGGTGGTGGTGGGTGTGTGCACCGTGTGGGGAGGGGGTGGTGGTGGGTGTGTGTACCGTGTGGGGAGGGGGTGGTGGTGGGTGTGTGCACCGTGTGGGGAGGGGGTGGTGGTGGGTGTGTGTACCGTGTGGGGAGGGGGTGGTGGTGGGTGTGTGTAGCATGTGGGGAGGGGGTGGTGGTGGGTGTGTGTACCGTGTGGGGAGGGGGTGGTGGTGGGTGTGTGTAGCATGTGGGGAGGGGTTGGTGGAGGGTGTGTGTAGCGTGTGGGGAGGGGGTGGTGGTGGGTGTGTGCACCGTGTGGGGAGGGGGTGGTGGTGGGTGTGTGTAGCGTGTGGGGAGGGGGTGGTGGTGGGTGTGTGTACCGTGTGGGGAGGGGGTGGTGGTGGGTGTGTGTAGCGTGTGGGGAGGGGGTGGTGGTGGGTGTGTGTACCGTGTGGGGAGGGGGTGGTGGTGGGTGTGTGTAGCATGTGGGGAGGGGGTGGTGGTGGGTGTGTGTAGCATGTGGGGAGGGGGTGGTGGTGGGTGTGTGTAGCGTGTGGCGAGGGGGTGGTGGTGGGTGTGTGTAGCGTGTGTAGCGTGTGGGGAGGGGGTGGTGGTGGGTGTGTGCACCGTGTGGGGAGGGGGTGGTGGTGGGTGTGTGTACCGTGTGGGGAGGGGGTGGTGGTGGGTGTGTGTAGCATGTGGGGAGGGGGTGGTGGTGGGTGTGTGTACCGTGTGGGGAGGGGGTGGTGGTGGGTGTGTGTAGCATGTGGGGAGGGGGTGGTGGTGGGTGTGTGTAGCATGTGGGGAGGGGGTGGTGGTGGGTGTGTGCACCGTGTGGGGAGGGGGTGGTGGTGGGTGTGTGCACCGTGTGGGGAGGGGGTGGTGGTGGGTGTGTGCACCGTGTGGGGAGGGGGTGGTGGTGGGTGTGTGTACCGTGTGGGGAGGGGGTGGTGGTGGGTGTGTGCACCGTGTGGGGAGGGGGTGGTGGTGGGTGTGTGTACCGTGTGGGGAGGGGGTGGTGGTGGGTGTGTGTAGCATGTGGGGAGGGGGTGGTGGTGGGTGTGTGTACCGTGTGGGGAGGGGGTGGTGGTGGGTGTGTGTAGCATGTGGGGAGGGGTTGGTGGAGGGTGTGTGTAGCGTGTGGGGAGGGGGTGGTGGTGGGTGTGTGCACCGTGTGGGGAGGGGGTGGTGGTGGGTGTGTGTAGCGTGTGGGGAGGGGGTGGTGGTGGGTGTGTGTACCGTGTGGGGAGGGGGTGGTGGTGGGTGTGTGTAGCGTGTGGGGAGGGGGTGGTGGTGGGTGTGTGTACCGTGTGGGGAGGGGGTGGTGGTGGGTGTGTGTAGCATGTGGGGAGGGGGTGGTGGAGGGTGTGTGTAGCGTATGGGGAGGGGGTGGTGGTGGGTGTGTGTAGCGTGTGGGGAGGGGGTGGTGGTGGGTGTGTGCACCGTGTGGGGAGGGGGTGGTGGTGGGTGTGTGTACCGTGTGGGGAGGGGGTGGTGGTGGGTGTGTGCACCGTGTGGGGAGGGGGTGGTGGTGGGTGTGTGTAGCTTGTACGCTACACAGACCCAACACCACCCCCTCCCCACACGCTGCACAGACCCAACACCACCCCCTCCCCACACGCTGCACAGACCCACCACCCCTTCCCCACACGCTACGCACACGCACCACCAGCCCCTCCCCAAACGCTGCACAGACCCACCATCACCCCCTTCCCACATGCTGCACACACACACACACACACACACAGCACCACCATCTCGTCCCCAAACGCTACACAAACCCACCATCACCCCTTCCCAAATGCTACACAGACCCAACACAATCTCGTCCCCACACGCTACATAGACCCACCACCGGCCCCTCCCCCCAAGCTACACAAACCCACCCCCACCCCCTCCCCACATGAGACACACACCCACAACCACCCCCTCCCCACACACTACACAAACCCACCACCACCCAACAAACCACTGGGGGGTACCAGCGGAAAAAGTGGCCTTCTAACAGAAAAATGGTGACAGCGCTGTTCTGGTGCACAGCAGGAATGCAACGCAGATAAGGGGCTTGACACCCTGCAGTGTAGTCTCATACTGAGGGAAACCCACCCGGAATGAGTCCTAAGCAGTTTGTCATGCGCATCAGCACAGATTTGCAATTGGGACGAAATGGCCGTTGTCACAATTTCTGGCATTCCATGGCTCTTGAACACACCCCAGCGCAAAGCAGCCACCAAAACGCAAAACGAAGGAAACGCTGCAGGCTGTCTGGGGCAGAACATGTTCGTCCGCATGACCCGCAACTGCAGCATTTGCAGGCGACACACTGGGTTGCCGGCACGAAGTCGGATATGCCGGAATGCTTTCGGGTTTGTGCCCGGCAGCCTACCTCAACGCTCGAGTGGTTCAGGGCCTTCTGAGCCAACGCACCGACGCAGGGCCTGTCCGCGTGGCGCGTGCACGCGGTGTTCGGCTCACGGTTTGGGTGCGTCGCACACCCGCATCCAATCCCCCATTCCGGACCCCGATCCCTGAAGCACAGCGCTGACCGGATCCACTTTCGGCAGCAAACGGCTGCTGCGAGACTCAGGGTCTTGGTGAACTGACCCCTGCCTTCCAGCGGTCGTCACGACGTGCAATAAAACAGCCAATGTGTGCCCAGGTCCTTCATCAACACATCTCCCAACCAGGTCACATGCATCATCCCATGCTGCTGGAACATGGGTGCTCAATCCTTAGTAACCAACCCCTCGCAGCCACCACAATCAGAATTCTTGCTAAGCCCCAACAATCCATAGCCCCAGGTTTTGCCAATGCGAGCCTGTTTGAACGGGGGCTGGGAGTGGGAGGGTTTGGCACAAGGCCATGGTGTTAGTGGGAAGGGGGGGGGGGTTAGGGCCAGGGCTGTCCTCACACTCCCTCATTTTGGGGCGGGCGCAGTAAAAAGACCTCCAGTTGAGCAAAGTCGCGGCGCTTCGCAATCAACGGCTGCAAGGCTTTGGGGTACCGCCCACTGCAGTACCAACTGCCGGGCGCGTCGCACACTTTATTCTCAGGATTGGCCACCCATTCCTGAGCAGGACACGGGCATGGGCAGGAGGCAGGCCACTGGCGGGCGGCGCGTGCAGATTCCACGGACCACCGCAACGCAAACCGTTCAAATTCTTCGGTGCGAACTACAAAAGCGCAGCACACCCACCCCAGCAGGCCCTACCATTTGGGTTCCACTTCACCATCCCCCCTGCCGTGAGAATCGAAGAAACGACAGTCTCCCATATCCATCAGAATCCAGCATGACCGCAAAAGGCACTCAACCGCCTTCTTGGTTTTCTATCTGTACACACAGCTCCCTACTGCCTAGGTGCTAGTTCCATGCTGCCCATGAGCGGCTGAGGGCTGTGACCACTTCTCCCTGCATAAGCACCTCTGTTCATAAGCCCATGTGCAGCCAATTGCACAGTGCAGTGTACACAGTGAACGCAGTGCGGAGACCACTGCTGATGCACAGTGCGCACTTGAAGCAGTGCAGTGGGCAGATTCCACGGTGTCTTTCGGTGCACACCGACGAGGCTTGTTTGCAACGCGCGCTGTGTGCGGTATGCAGTTCGCGGACTGCCCTGTGCAGCCTGCACAACATGGGGGGGCATTGCAAAATGCACAGTCGGCACAGTGCATTGCATCCGGTCTGCCGAATGCTGTGCGTGGGGCGCACAGTGCAACGCCCACAGTGTAGCAACCAACCCCTTTCATGATGAACGGGAATGCGTTGATGCTTGGTGTGTGCCACGCCCACCCGTGAATGGGTGGATGAGCAATTCCTCAGGGTCCGTCCACTAGGGGGGCCACCAGTGGAAAACTCCACCCCGAATGATGAAAGACCACTGGTAACGCCTGCACGGCTGCACCCATGAAACGGGGCAGGGGCTCACACCAACAGCAAGGGCCCAGCAGAAAAATCACGTCGCTTCACCAGTTTTGGTGTGCAGAAGCTGAATGGCGGGTACTACATGTGTTCGAACTAAATACACAGAGCTGGCCTAATGCGCAATCTAATGTATATTAGCTAACAGGTGTAGTAGATCTAATACGCATATCATCCGCCCTGCAGACACAGTTCACATACAGGTTACCTGCGTGTTAGATCTAATACACATATAGACAGGTAAACATCTCCACCCTTTTGGGGAGGGGGGCAAATATTACCTGTTTGTGTCTGCAACATGTGCACAGTGTCTACAACATGTGCATGTTGTACACCAGGTGGGCACAGTGTCTGCAGACTGCACATTAAGTATTGCACGCATAAGATCTGATCCGTGTTAACTAATATGCGATCTAATACATTTTAGATCGCGTATTAGGCAGCCCTCCAAGACATCATCCACATCCACCACTGTGCACCTCTTGGAACCACTCGCGCCTTGTGTAGACCCTCAGCGGGGGAAAAAAACAGGTCAATCAAACGGGTCAGACATGATCTCCTCCCGATGGCATTTGGGGCCACTTGGGATGTTTGGCAACAGTGTTTTGAGACGGTGAGCACAGCCGTCTTTGCAACGCAACGCAATGCAATGCAATTACAATGGCCCGTCTTCGGAGGCAAACATGAGTCAAAACACAAACCGTTTCGGAGCGTCAAAACCCTTGTTTTGGGACCACACGAACCTGCTTTTTTGACCCCTTTTTTGCGCCGGAGAGGTCTCAAAATACGTTGCAAAAAGCACAAATGGCTCCACATGGCTTCGGACCTTTTTCCAGCAATGAGCCAGATCATTTTCGGAGGCAAAAGGGGAGGGGGGGGTTCTGACCTAGAACCCGGAACCTTCAGGCACTGTAAACCCTGGGGCCGGTGACCTTGCTGTGGTGTGGGGGCCCGAATGGCGTCTGGCAATCGCGAACAGACCGGAAACGGGGGTTTCGGAAGCAGGAGGAGGCTACGTCTGCCTGCAGTTGCCCAAGAGACGGTGCCCAGGGGGGGGGGGGGCTGGTCGCCTCAAGTTGCCTGAGGGAGAGTGCGTAGGGTTGCCTCCTTCCCCGCCTCCTCTCCTACCCCCTCCCTGCCTCTTCCCATCCCGTCTCCTCCTCCTCCATCCCCCCTACCCCTTGCCTTCCCCCACCCTGGCAGTACCTATAGCGAGTTGCCCCTTGTGAGTCGCCCTTATGGGAGTAGCCTGGGGTGCTGCACAGCAAGCGAGGCAACCAAAACACGGTGAGTGCACATTAGTAGATCCCTCCCTCCCTCCCCTCCACCCTCTTTCTCCCCGGGCCTAGAGAGTCCAGAGAGTGGCCCGAGCCATATCAATTGGACAGCGCTGAGGGGGGGCCCTCTTCGCCTAAATGTGCCTGCCCAGCCCACAAGGGCCTTTTGCCAGATTCAGTGCATCGGGGGGGGGGGGGGCACGCCGAGAGTGCCTGAGCACAGCTGCTCATGGCTAGGTCTAGGGCGGGAAGTGGTCAGAGCCTGGTGTCTGTGCCCACGTGATGCGACCCCTGGAATACTTCCCAGCAACCAACCAACCAACCAGAGAACCCAGAACCTGGACCCCATTTGGTGCATCAGCCTGCAATTTTGGGCCTGAGATCTCTGGTCTAGAGCACTCTGTGCAGTGTTTGTGGCTGCACATGCCATATGCAGCACACTCACCGTTCACCACCACTGTGCAGAGTTGTGGTGTGCAACGTTTGTAGTTTGCAGACTGCAAGCGCCATATGCAAAGCGCACCGCGCCCGGGCGGCATGATTACTCAGCATCCCTGTCTGCGCAGGCCCCGTCGGCAAATACTGTCGCGGAGGGGTCAGGACGACCTTTGATTCCTTTGAGATATTCAATACTTTAAAAATGCGGACCAAACCGTATTTGGAGCTGTAGACTTCTTTGAAATACTTGGGGTTGACCTGGGCCCCTGTGGACAGACAATGCGGGAAGACGTCAGGATGGGATGGAAAAAGGAGAAGAGGGGCCCCAAAGCGGAGAGCGAGACGTGCACCACGCGTGAAACACGCCTGGGCCCTGGCTGGGCCCCTGAAAGGAATCAGGAGTTGGTACCAACCCACCACCAAAACACCCGACCTCAACTCACTATTGGATACTGCAAGGAATGCACTCAAAAACCCCATTCCACACAAAATATGTCAAGCTTCTCAAGCACCACACTTCATTCACACGCGACTCCTCACACCACATGTGGGGGACCACATTGGACTCCCACGAGGGCAAACCTATTGCCCACACACAGCAACAATGGAGCACCAAGAAAAAGAAATGGCACATCACCACGAAAGAGACACAGGCATCCGTGAGGGCCACGCAAGCACTCCTTCACTTGATTCCACCACACTCCCATATCACTCTTGAACAAGGCGACCAAGCTACCCCAACCCACAACTCAAGTGGACATGTTTGCGGGAGACCACAGCCACGGCTTCAAGAGGTATTGGACTCGCCTTCCCTCTCCCCATGCCGAGGATTTCAATGCTTTAGCTATATGCAAACCTTCGGTTCTCATTGATATCGAGATATCTTCACAAGATTCAAGTCGAGAAAGCACAAATCCTTGCCGTGATACCGGAAGGGGCCTCACGACCGTGGTGGCCCAGCAATCGATGATGGTGTGCACCGGTCACAATCACAACAATTGAAGTCCCCCGAAAAGAAGATGAAACACTCTCATTTCTTTGCTCAAGGGAATGCGAAGAGGCACCCACACGGGAAGAACAACATGTTGCAGGATGTGTTCACTATGCAAGATGTTCCATTGGCCACGAAAGTGCAATGGTTGGAGGACCTCAAACAATGTGACCGTAACCAGCAACGCCCCTGCCCATGGTCTGGACCACCCGTATGTTGACTGCCGGGTGACCAGCGTTTGGGGAGGGGGCGGTACTTGAGGGACAACACAGTGTATGCGCGTGTGTGGGTAGAGGGCAGGGCTGTGCTTAATGGGAGGAGGGGGGGTGCGGGGGGGTCTGGGACCCAAAAATTGGTGTACCAAAAACAAGGTTTTCCCTGCAAATTTCGTTTTCCCCCACGATGGTCACTTTGGTCTGGTCCAGGGGGGGTGTGACCTAATTAAAAAACAGACAAATGCAAACCAGAGGTCCAGGGTCCAGGGGGGGGGGGGGGCTCCTCCTTGTGGAAAAAGAATCAAGCAGAGGCCTGGTAGAGGGGGAGGGGGGTGGCACTTTCCCATTGTGTACATCACTGAGGGCACCCCATTTGTTCTGCGGGCACTCCTGAGCTCCCCAAGAGGCAGGAAAAAGAAGTTCTTTGCCCGTTTTAGACGGGGGACAAAATTGCTCGACGCCTCAACCCCCTCCAACCTGGTTCCACCTGCCCGTTTCACACTCAAACAAAGGCAGCCAGATGACGGAAGACGCATCAAATGAAGTTGGGTGCCAACCATTCACAGGTTGAGCGTCTGGATCGCCTGGTTGCTTGGTCATCTTGTTCCATTGATTGGCAGGGTTGAGTGGGGCATGGTGTCGCAACAATGCACATATACTGTCTTTCTGCTCTTGCCAGGCTCTATGTTGAGGGAAACGTGTGCGGTCGGGTTTCAAAAATGTTGACCCACAACCGTTCATGTTCCAATCCTCCACTGCTCAAAAGCGTGTTGCTCCTCTCTGCGAACGTTAACAACACTATCTGTGTACAGATTGTTGGTGTTGCTGCCGCTGCTGAATATGCTTCGGACGACGTATTGAGATTCTGGCTCTCTGAGCTCTCTCGGCGCAGGGGGAAACAGACGGTGCAAGGCAGCCTGACACTGGAATAGTGGGGGGGGGTTTGGCACAAGGCCTCGGTATCTGATTGTTTGCCTTTGGCGGCGCCTATTGGCCTCTCGCCACTGCTCATTCTGACCCTCTGTGGGCCCGAACGTGTTTTGGTTGTGTCAACGGAGCCCCTGGATGACTTGTCCTGTTTGACTACTCCAGGGTCGGCTGTCCTGGAGACGGGCTGTTGCCCGTGCTGTTGACCAGGTGCATCCAGATGCACACTCCGAGTCCATGCTGGGTTTGCTGACTCCAGCACTGACTTGAGCGCGCTGGGGTGTGCATCTGCAGGATAATTTTCTAACAATCACAATGATTCTTTCCCGTTTTTCCTTTCCTTGTTCTCCTTTTGCGCTCTGCACCGTTTTCGGCGAGCGCGGTCTGCCCTTCCTGTTACCCTCCTTGGTTCGTCCCTTTCCCCCTGCCCGGTTTCTTCCCCGCCCTCTCCATTCTTTCTGCCACCTAGGCAGTGCGCCAGTGTATTGCAGGAGTTCCACTGCCCACTGCCCCCAAGCAGTGGAGTGTACAGCAGGAGTTCCACTGCCCACTGCCCCGAGTCACTGCGGCGGTGTATTGTAGGGTGGGGGGGGGGGATCTGGATGCAGGGAACGCGTTCCCGGTGGCGTTCCAGTCCACAGCTGCTGGTCTCTTTTGGGGCCCCGGTGGTTCAACATGAGAGTGCGACAAGGCAGTTCAGTGCCGGGTTTGGGATAAAATCAAATTGCTGGGATGGTTCAGTGTGGACAAACCCAGCGACTGTGGGCCAAAACGACTCCTGTGTGCGCGCGTGTACGTGCATAGAGTATGCGCTGGGCGTGCGCCCGTGTGCGCGCCCGCGTGCAACAATCCCAAAAAGTGATGTGACCCATTGGCAAACAGAGGGGTCTGGCATCACTCAAAAGGTCAACCCCCCAGCAACAACGGGGTTGTTAAGGCCTTGCGATTCTGGACGCTGTTTTGCAGCCAAATTTTCATGAAAAATGGAGAAAGGGGGACGTGTGAGATGTACTGATGTACACTGCAACCTCTTAGGGATTCCGTTGCACTGGGACCCATGCATTGCTTCGATTGCGTTGCGTCTTTTGTCCGCTTTCATTGTATTTCAGGGGCTTTTCCCGCCCTCAGCATCTCAATGGCGACCCACACACTGAGCGGGATCAGGGTCAAGGCCATACCTGGGGCCTTGTTGTGGCTGTGCAATTTGTAGATCACAGACTTGGCCATCATCGGAGTGGGGGTTCGGTCCTGATAGAACCCGAACTGTTGGCATGTGGGATCGTTCGGGGATATGTCTGGGTAAACGGAGGTCCCGATACGGCACATGTGCGGCGACTTGGCGAGGTCGTCCCCTCGACCTCCAGCCCAAACCTGGCAAAGAGAGAAGAGGCAGCGGAGGACACACCAACGCATTTCACGGAGCAGTGGGATTGCGCGCCTCCACTGGCCTGGATAGCCCCTCGCTCTTGTGAACCAACTCCCCTGGGCCCTGCAGCAGTTTCCACCGAAGTGTGGCGGGAGAGAGCCTCCCTGGTCCACTGTATCATCGTCCTTCACCAGATCTCGAAACTCCACGGAGCAGTCCGTGTCCTACTTAGCCAGTGCCATTGATGAAATATGTTACCTGTGTTAGGTGCACCCACCCAACCACCCACACACCCACCAACCCACCCACACACACACACGCACACACACACACACACACACACACATACACACATACACACACACACACACGCACACACACACCAGGACATAGTCGGCCAAATGCCGGATGATCTTGTACGCCCTCTTTTCTGGCAACACAAGGCAGCGGGCCAGGGTGGCAATGTGCTCATGGTTCCATGTGTTGCCATCGGCAATGCTTGTGCGGTTGCCAATGCCTGTGATTTGGTACCCGTAGTCCCACCACGCCATCACTCGCGCATCCTGCGGTGTCTCTTTCTTCAGCCACTCGTACGTCACTTTGTAGTCATCCACGATTTGGCCGTTCCTGAATAGAAACAAAGAACCAAATGCGTCGCTGAAATCCATGGTGCAGGGTTGATGGAAACACTGGCTACCAGAACACTTTTGCACACGTTAGGTGCACGACAAGTGCACGGTAATTGAGCTGTGACGAGAGGAAAAGTCGACCACCACCAAAAATGTGCACGTTGATCAGTTGGCACGATCGCTCTTTGCGAAGGAGAGACTACCGCTCTGGCTCGGTACCATCAGATTTCCAGGCTTTGTCACTTATCCAGGCGATGGCCCCATGATCTTGAGCTGAGTGGGGCTGGATTTGATGCTGCATGCCGTGCAGTTCGCTGGATGCTGAAATTTTGGCCCCTTGGGATCCGACTCGCCCGTTGCGTCCCCAGCCTCCAAATCATCAACCATTCAACAGTAGGGGGCGAAAAGGCCTCAAAGAAGGATATAGCAATCGGCATGGCTTCTCCAGAAAGGGTGCAAATGTCACCTCCATGGTGCAAAAAATCGGGCAGTAGCAGATCAAACAAAACCAGGATCGAACCCATGATTTGTGGGATTCACTGGAGGGGCTCGAAAAGCACAATCCCGAATTGCCCACTGAGTCCGCCTGACGCTTTGCGACAAGTAAAATTGTATAAGCTCAGAAATGTGTCCCTGTGACAAACACAACATCGACACAGTGAAGCATTATGGTCAGAAACAGGGCCCGACTACATGGCAAACAGTGATAATCGCGCGGCGCTGGCCAGGCAAACACAACACCATCGGGCCCCTGGGCGGGAACCAAAGAGAATGCAGGGGGACAACTTGGGGTACACAACCGAACTCTGAGACCCCAGTAGACCAGTAGAGTATAATATTCATGACTTTGTTTCTATGGACAAATCTATGAATGTCCCCCCAGTACATACGTTCCTACTTGGGGTATGCGGGGGACAATTTATGAGGGTGATTTCCGTACCACCTACTCAAAGCGGTCGAATGATGGGACTGCAAGTCCAAGTGGATGCACTGCACTTCATCTGTTAGCATCATCCGAGACAAAAGCTCACATAATAGCGCGGTGGGCCACGCGCTCCGTGAACATGCTCATGCCCAACCCCTAGTGGGTATTGTGGCTCGCCAGGCTTCTCAAAGCCTCCCTCGATTTGCAAAAGGTGGGATGGGGTGGCCATGTCACAAACCCTGCCCCTTCAGAAGGGTGCCTTACACGGTCTCGAAGGCACAATAGCCACTCTGGAAACCACTGCTGCTCTTCTGCTGAGCAAATGGCACTGCCCATCAACCATCCGACTTTACGGTGCTGAGGGTGAGTGCACGGTGCACTATCGGTATTTGGGTGAAAACATTGTTATTTCAGAAAAAGAGGGCCCTTCTTACCACCATCGATTGTGCAGGGGGGGGGGGGGCAAATCGGAAAACCAGACTCACTGACGCTGAGACTCATAAAATCAGGCACCGTGTTCACCTAGAGCGGTAAGGCCATGAGCAATAGCCCGCCACACCGAAAGCTAACGGCACTCCTGGGCTTTGGCAAAGGTCAGGCGCACCGTGTCAACCCATGGGCGGGGGGAGGGGGGGGTGCCACCCTCCGTACACTTTCCTTGTCCACCATGTGGCCCGAGCTGCTGTTGTACCTCCTGAGCCCGTCTGACCGTGGACTGGGGGGGACTGGTGAGTCAAGGATTGGAGTCCGATAGTCACCAAAATCCCATTCTACGACGCTCGCTTTGCCTCCAAAAACCACCCGCTGCATCTTTCAATGCAATTCAGGACCGAAGCAATCCCCTCGGGCGGGAAAAGCACTGAACATCGCGACCGTTTCTGAAAAAGTCAAGAGCTGACGGAGTGGACGGATGCCTTGGCCACCGTCGCCGACCGGAGCGCGCAGCACGTGAAAACACGACTGGGAGACGGGACTATAATTCAGGTGTGGTCTGCTGGGCTCGACACTGACGCGGACTCGATGTGACAGCTGGCGGGGGCTATCACCGCCGGTGGTCCATTGGAATAACGCGTTAGGCAGGTGGCAAATGGCCCCAAGGGGGGGAGGGGTCGCATGAGCCCCCCACAACCCCGGGGGGGGGGGGATGCGGGGCTGGAAAAAGGGCTGCTCTGTCAGGGGCCTTGATTTTGGCCGTCTTTCGGCAAAAATAGTTCGCAATTTTTTT
Organism: Eutreptiella sp. 'Long Island Sound 2002'; assembly: GCA_964036045.1. Classification (NCBI taxonomy): domain Eukaryota; phylum Euglenozoa; class Euglenophyceae; order Eutreptiales; family Eutreptiaceae; genus Eutreptiella; species Eutreptiella sp. 'Long Island Sound 2002'. Next base: position 53,548,169 of record OZ038385.1, read on the forward strand.
TTCATCAAACAAGGGGCAAATGACCACTTTTCTGACCTCCCTCAGGGCGCTAATTCCACAAATGCCATTTTCTTTCTTTCTTTCTTTCTTTTTTTTTTGTGGTTTTTGGTCCCCATATCGGTCCCATGTAGACCGTCTGCCCCCGTAATGGCCTGACAGAAGACCCCCACCCCTTGGGGGAGGTGGGTCTTGAAAAAGGGCGGATACGACCCCTGCCCCCTTGGAGCAATTTTCCACCCACCTGAACGGTACGACGGGATATTCCCTGCGGGGAATCGAATCAGATACCCCATCGTACCGTGAACGTGTTATTCCACCGCTGGCGACGGTAAGCACCTCCACACCGAGTCGGCGTCGGCGTGGAACCCGGCAAATCACCCAGCGACGCCCGAGATGGCCGTGAACTGTGTTTGAGGGGTGGGGGTGGGGAGGGGGGGGGGGCACTTTCGGGGCCCTCCCGCCCCCTCCCCGCCCCCACCCCCACCCTCCTGATGGTGCCGGGTTCTGGTTGGTGTCAAAGGTGCCACAGACATGTATTTGGTTGACCAAACGTGCCAGACAGCTCTGCCCAGTCAAATAAGGTGCGGGGGGATGGAGCGGGGGGGGTGTGACCGAATTAAAAAAACAGACAAATGCAAACCAGAGGTAATGCACTCCACAGTCAGGCACAAGTGCATCTTTATTCTCTATGCCAAACCTGGTTAAACCTCAAGACACACACTGTGTCTGAAACAGAAAACAGAACATCATGTCTGACTACATTAGTCAGACAATCACAGTCAGTAGATGTCAGTCAGACATCAGCAGGGATGGAGCGGGGCTTCGGGGGGGGGCGGCGGCAACGAACATGCCCGAAGGAGGCCGGTGCAGTCCAGAACAGCAATCCTTTGCATGGCCTCAGGCACTTTGAACCCTCCTTGCAGAGTCCTGTGCGCGTTTCGATGTGAGCCATCGGTCCCATGTCGGCATGCAGCCTGGCCACGGACATACCTGGCCGTCCGACCAACAGCCTCATGCACCATTTGGCAAAAAGAGGCCGAGAAAAAGCGCCACACATTGACCAGGACCCGTCACTGCAGCCTCTGCCCCCGGTGCCCTCGGAGCCACCTGCCCGGCTTCCCACCTGCGCAGATGGCCATAGCCCCCGATCCCTTTCAGCTGGGGAGGGGAGGGGGGCAGCCTCAACTACTTCAATGTACGCGCGGAAGCAAGAGGGCGCCTGCGCTTCCAGTCGGTTGACAGGGGCAATACCGGGTCATAAACAAGATTTGGGGCGAGGACATGCCCTGCGCCATGGTCTCGGCGTGCTCCATGAAGTCGACGACGGGCTGGCGGCCAGTCTGTGCAACGAAGCCAAGGACCACAACGGCGACCATGGCCCGGAGGGGGGACGTGCGGCGGTACAGGGCCTTCCCCTCGGTAGACTCCCAGAACTTGTCGTACTGCTCCTTCGGTGACTGCGGGGGCCGGGGGGCAGAGGACAGGAGCACGAGGCAAAAGGGACAGGGGCTGGGAAACAATGGGAACGCAGCGCCCAGCGGTCGTGCCGCCCGACTGGAGCGCTCTCTGCGGCGTAGAGACAAGAGACCCCACGGGCCCGGGGCTGGCGTCGGTGTTGAGATGATCTGCGCCCCAGAGCGCCGCGGCAATCGCAGCGAGTCCTTTCTTCCTAGAGTTGACCCCCCCCTTTCGGTACGAGAGTACGGTAGCACCGGGCGGCTACAGCACAGCTGAGGCTTTTGCGACCCTCCCCCGTACCCACAGCACAGTCGCACAACGCCAACACGCACACACACACAAGCAAAAGAAACCCCTCCAATGACCCCCCGCTTCCAGTCGAAAACCGAGATATGTGCCCGAGCGGAGGCAACACACCAAGCGCCCGCCCCCAAAGTCATGATGCCAGCGGGTGGGGCAGACCCGAAATGGGGGCATTGTCGCGGTGGCATCATGAGCGGGCCCCACCTCTCGCTCGTTTTGAACCCGCCCCCTTCACCCCCCAACCCAGTGGGCGGACAACCAGCCCACACCCACGCGTGGAGGATGCCCTCCTCAACAAGTGAACATGTGCGTACACCTGGAAGTACCAAGCGGCATACTCACTCAGCCTGTGTGGCACACCTCCCAACTCCCTAACGGACTCGGGGGGGGGGAGGGACCCACGTATATCAGATATATACAGAGAGGTGGGTCGGGGGGGCCCCTGACCGAGACAAGTCATCCGGTGGGACCCACCGTAGGCAAGGGTCTGGGGCCCGGCCCCCTCAGTGCAGCCTCTTTCAACGTCCTCTGCGGGTCCGCGGATCCGCGGGTGCAAATGTGGGTGAGAAACATGCGGCCGTACCTGCGGGTCCTTGTCCTCATCCTTGTCCTTGTCTTTGTTGTCCTTCTTCGCTGTCTTCTTTCCCTTTTTGTCCTTGTCTTTTTCAGTCTTTTTCCCCTGCAACATCAGTGATCATATGGTCCGAGGGACAGTGCGGTCCACGCCTCTGGATATGGGAGCACAGCAAAAGCAGGTGGTCAGCAACCGCGAATGACAAAGGGCATCGCAGATTTGGGGACGCCGGCTCTGCCGTCAGTCGGCATGACACTCCATCGAGTAGCCTCATTGCACCACCAGTGACCCACCGCCGTCAGGCTGACCGATAGGAAAGGGCAAACCACTGCTGCCCTCCCAATTCTTTCGCAGTGCCATCCCCTCGCCCCGACCCTCCTCCCTCCCCCGGGCCATCGTTATACCTCTGGGTGCAACCCCCTCCAGTGCCATTAGTCCGACGACAGCCCTCCCCACTCTCCCACCAGCACCATTCCTTTCTCTGCAACCCTCCTTACTCTCCATCCAATACTAGCCCCCCCAATCCAACCCTCCTCACTCTCCCTCCAGTGCCACTCCTCCAACGACAATACAACTCTACTCACTCTCCCTCCAGTGCCACTCCTACCCCCCTCACTCTCACTGCAGTACCACAGCTCTGAAACCCGGTCCCGCTGCGAACCATCCCCCAGTTGTCTGTCAAAAACTCCAGGGGCTTAGGGGGGGGGCGTTCGCATAAAAGGACCCCCCCCTCCCGGGGTCCAGGGTTGGAACATCTGAATTGTTTCTTTGCGTCTGAAGAACAGATGACAAAACGTCATGCTTGTGCAAAATGAAAACCACCTCGCACACATTCCTGGCGGCACTTCTCTGCCAACCCACCATACTCTCATCGTCCCGCCTCACTCCACCCCTATTCCTACCTGCCCATCTCTCTCGAATACCTCCGGGCTTTTGGGCTCAGTAGAGGAGGCCTCATCCTCCAATGCATCCTTCTTCTCCTCTGAGCTCCCAAACGCCAAGAACCAGAGAAAATCCGTGACTTGAGACACGCACAAATCGAAGATTGTCCCAAGAGCAACTCCAGTGAGAATCGAGGCAATGGGGCCGCAGATGATTAACAGCCGCACCATTTTCAGGGAAAAGAAGGAGGCCACCAGCCCTGAGAAGACGCAAAGGGTGGGTAACGAGGAACGGGTGCTCCCCGTGGCAACCAACTGTATCCTCGGTGGTGATTGAATAGGGGGGCAGTGGTCATTGAATCGGGCGCCCCATGTCCTGCTGCCCATCGCTGCAGAGACCTCATAGGGTGGGGCCCACGGGCGGTGGTGAACCAAGGTGCAGAGACTCAGCAGGCTGTAGATGCCCAGAGGCAGATGGTGTGGAAATCGCTCCCACTTTGGAGGCCTTTTGGCACAACCCAGGCCGAGAATCGCCCCTTCAGGGAACCATGACAAGGCCGGGGGGACTATGGGTGGCACCACAGGAGGTGCTGGGAGCGTCAGTGCTAATGCACCTGCTGCGTCTACAGCTGTGGAGCCTTAGAAACATGACAACGTTGCATGTTCCGGGTCCATCTGATTTGTATTGCTTCCACTTCCTTGGGTTTTGGTTTGAGGTTCGACGGCGCCAACTCCTGAGCTTCAACATGGTGAACAGAGCGATAGGGAGGCTGCTACATCACAAATTCATCCTCAGGTTTCAAAACGAGAAGTGTGTGGAACGTGTGGAAGAACGGGTTAGGAAGGATTAAGCGTGTGTGTCTGTGTGCGTGCGTGCGCGCGCGCGCGCGTGTGTGTGTGTGTGCGTGCCTGCGTATGTCAACACAATCCGTGCAACATAACAATTGACACTTGACAATTTCTCTGGGTCAGACTTGTTGCAACAAAGTGCACAACCATCCCCATCATCCCCCACAGTGTCACTACCATCACATGCATGTATATCCCAGACGTGCAGGCTTGTGTTCCCATGGACCTTGTTGGAGGTACTTGCCAATAAAAACATTGCTGCAGATGCACATGTGTTCGCACCTACTCATGCAAGTCAGTGCCCTGGGGAAAAGGAGAAGTAGGGGGACCAAGCACCAATAACCAAAGAAAGAAAAATGCAATCATATGCAGGGAAGGTTTCACATGGCAAGTTGTACCTGTCAGTAGGTCGGCAGGGATGTGGGGGGTTCATAAAACATCCTGGACCATATAGACCCAAGTAAAAAGGTTGCTACTCAACGCCCCTTGGGGAAATATCAGCAAGGAGCATTCATTGGACCTCAACCATCCCTGCTCCTAGGTTGGTATCATACAATGCTTTAGTCTGGTCCAGCAACCAAACAATTGTACTGCATGCACAATGCACTTGAGGCGCGCCCAAACAGCCATACACCCATGGGGGAGAGTACGGCAGAGGATAGATGCAAATGCAGTCTGGGAAGGCAGACGGAACTGGAATTAAGCTGAATGACGAAGTACGCCGTCTCCACTACATACCCAGACACCGCTCTCTCACGCTCGAAGCTTTATATTTTCTGTGTTTCTGGAGGCCCATTGAGGAGCTTCTTTCCCCCTTCTGCGCTGCACTCAGCACACCACTTTGCACCCCTGACCTCACCCATTGCGCCCACCCACCATCAACCTCACCAATTGCCCTCACCACTTGCACCTACCCCTCATTAATTGCACCAACCCCATCAGCCATTCCACACCAGCCTCGCCAATTCTATGCGCCAAAAAATCAGCCTCAAACTAATTGCTACCACCTCACCAGCCCTGCCAATTGCGCCCATCACACCAGCCTCACACCAATGGCACCCTGAATCATAGAACTGTTCTCCTTCACACCATTTCCCCTGTCACACAATGATGACTTGCATTATATTGCGTCCCTCTAAGTCCCCTCCACATCTGCATGTTTGTACCCACACTCTCTTTGGTAACAAATTTCGTGGGTGCTGCAACGACGATCCTTGGGATAGTGCTCCCTTTATCAAGTTCAAATGCGAGGATGTAGCCATAGAGCTGGTCTGGCGGGGGGACTTGCAACAAGCCCCCATTTCCCTGATCTATGGGGTATGGTCAGCGTTGGGCTCAAGGCAGGAGGCTACAGACCATAGCCAACGATAAAGCTCTTGGCTGGGTTTGTCTTCCAGAAGCACAAGAACCAACCCAGGATGGAAAGGGTCTTGCAATGGTGAAGGTACTGCCAGTACGCACTGTCACTGGCTGCCTGATGCTCTGCCACAGAGTCCACCAGAGGATTTCCTAAACGGACACATCAGAGGATTTGGACCGACCCATACCCACACCAACATGCATACTATACCCATCCTGAACCCACATCCACACATGTACCCCTGGCTACACCATACCCATGCCCACATCCACACTTGCAAATACTAACAACACCCCACCCACATCCAAGCCCACACCTGACGCCCTTCCACCTACGGCAAGAGCAACACCCAAATCCACATACACACACACACACACACCTAAATATCAAGAACCCAGAAACACGTGGCACACATGCAATAGTGCAAGGCGTGTGGACGAACTGAGTGCGAGTGTCTGTGTATTCCTGTCAGTATCAACACATGACAAAATGAAATGAGAAAGGTGAACAAATCACAGACAGAGTCATAGTAGCATAGGCGCCATTCTGTAGCAGTTGAGGCACAGCAGGTGTTGCGTGGAGCGCAAAGCAGTCTGTCCCTTCCGTTACCAGCGGTTCCCCTTGATGCACAAACCCCATGTGACATGTTCATGTCAGGGCGCAGATGCAAACAATACTGCCGCATGTATCCGCAGGTTGAAAGAGGCATTGGGCCACAGTAGAGGTTCATTGTAGATTTTGGTGTTTTCGTGCTGTAAGAGAATTAATTCCAGCCTGTGGCATCTGGCACCTGCGGCACGCCTACGGCGCAGAAGTGCCCCTCTTCGGCCTTTCCTCTCCACAAATGGGGCACATGCAACCCAGAAACAGCGTGCAAAAAAGGCCCATAAAATTAACAATTCAGCATATTACCCATTATGCGGGGCACTTGCAGCATGCCCACAGCACCCATAAGGCCTGTGTGGGGACACCCTGGAGACGGCATGCCACACATGGTCCTGCTGGACTCAGGTGTTTGGAGTGACAGCCCCCAACATTGGCTGCATGGCTGGTGGTCCGCCAACAACAATGGGCAACGGTGGTGGCCACACCCGTCGTACACCCATCGTACTGCGACAGCGACCATACTGTGTGTCCACATGGACGTGCCCCGTCCTGATGGAATGGGCGTCCCCTTCATCCGGCAGGTGATCGCCAGGTACCTCCGGGTCTAGGAAGTGCATGCCAAGACCCATACAAGCCTGCTCAAGGGACTGTTGGGTCGGCACTGCACAATGGCTTGGACATTATGGAGCTCAAGAATTCGGTAGGGAGGACCTAGTACCACCCTGGACTGATTACCGCAGAGCACCACGGCGGCACAACAGGTCCTGGGTGCTGGGAAGGGTCACCTGCGCAAGGTGACACATAGGGTAGGCTTGGGGTTGAGGTTCAGGGCCCAAGCCCCACCTTCCCATGAGTCTGGCAGCCTGGCCTAAGCATTTGGGTAACAGCACCTTTGGCACACACACACACACACTATGCAAAGAGCTCCCAAACCGTTAAACCCCTGCAGGCAAACGGAGCACTGGGCAGCTCAGCGACTCATCAGGCCTTCACAAACAATGGGTACATCGTCATGAAGGCTGGGCGCCTTTCGAAAAAAAATAGGCACTCAGAAAGACACACACACACACACACACACACACACACACACACACACACACGTTGGGAACCGCGAGACAAGAACGAAGCAAGAAAAGGAGGAGGAGGAGGAGGAGATGCGGTCCCCCGGTAGGGCGCCCCCGCGGCACATCCCCATGGTGCCCGCCGGCCCTCCACGGTCTGGCGCGCGACCGGGAGGGGGGTTACATCCCAACCCGTCCGGCTAAGCATCATGGCGGCGGCTCTCCTCTTCGTCTCCTCCTCTTGTCCCCCGGTCCGCACCACGCGCATGCACCCCTGCCCTACACGTAGCCGGATCACCACCCAGGGGCACGGAACAGGGGGCGAGGCGGAGCGCCGGCTCCACTTCCGGCACGTTCCACCACCCCCCCAAGGGAAGGGGGACGCAGTCTCACGGGTGTGGGCCCTTAGCCGCCAGGTACTACCGACTGGGCGGCGTTTAGCCGGCGGAACACGGGGGCTTGGTCCGTGGCCCGATCCCCCCACCCTCCCCCGCGCACGGCACTTCTGCCGAAGGCGCCCGTGCGCGGGGCCCTCCACCAACCTGCCGACCCTGTCCCTGACCCCGTCCCCCCGGTTCGCACCCCTGGAACACACCTGGGTCCAGGCGTAGCGAGGGGATCACCGGGGTTGCCGCAAAGCCAATCCCAGCAACTGGTAAGAGACCCTGGGCTGATAACCTGCCATGCGCAAGGTGGCCATCAGCATATCGCGCAACCGGCGCACTTGGCGACGGTCATGTGCCCCCCGCGCCTCGTACAAGCCCATATAACGGGAGGGTGGCCCGTACGAAAGGAGCCAGGCTAACCGCCGCGGCGGCAGGCCGCCCGGCCCATCAATGATGACCAAATCCGCATCGCGGACCTCCCGGGGCCAACGCCCCAAGCTTTTGGGCAGAGGCTGGTCCGAATACCAGAGGACCCTCTGGGTCCCGCCCCAACGTGGGGGCCAGTTCTGCCCGGGGGGCAGAACGGCAGACAGCTGTCCGCGCTCGCACACAGGCCACAGCAGACTCGCCCCCGGCCACAGCCCGGCCATCGCCGGCCGGCTTCCCCACTCGTGGGAGGTCGGGTCGAAGCGTGCTGGTACCCGGGTCGCCAGGTCCCACGTGTGACCGTCCTCGTCCCGGTAATAGACCTCCCTGGCTGCCGGGACGATGGGCATCTCCCGCTTTCGGTCCAGGGCGTCCCAAAAGTTGACGACCGTGGCCAGCACCCGCTGGGCTGCGCCCACCACTAATCCCCTGTCATACAGGTACCGTACGTCCCCAGGTTCCCATTCCCCGTAGGGATCGATATACAACGTGCGTACCCCCGCCCCGGGATGGGGGTCGTCGTCCCCCGGTGAGCCCACGCTGAGGGCGAAGGCATCGGGCCCGTACAGGACCACAATCCCCCATGGGGACACTGCGCGGCGCTGCCAACGTGCACACAGCGTGTCCAGGCGTATGTGCAGTTGCGTGTGGATCGCCAACCAAAAGAGGTGGCGCCACGGGCAAGTGGAAACCCAATGGCGCGCTCCCACTGTCTGGCCACAAGCGGGGCAGGGGCGTTCGTCCCCGGCGAACCCCAGCCCGTCCCGGCGTGCCATCGTGCGGAGGTGTGCCCCCCACCGGATCAAACCCCGCTCAGTGACGGCGGAGTAAACCCCCAGGGATTGGCGCTCCCCGCGCTCGGGGGCCTCCATATGAAGATCCCACAGACGGCGCGACGACGTCTCGACCAGACGGTCCAGGTTGTGCACCTGGACGTCGTTGTGGGTGAAACAGACCTGGGGTGTTTGAAGCCCCCGGATCCACCCCACCTCGGGGCGGGCCCCGGAAGCCTGCTTCTTGGCTTCCCCGTCGGCTATGTCCAGCAGGGTGTCCAGGAAGGTGCCGACTCTGTGGGAGTACAGGTGCTGAGGCGCACTGAACCCCTCGGACAGCAAACCCCGGCACGCCCGCAGCAAGTCGTCCGACAGCGGGGAGGATCCGGGGTTGCGGGACTGGACGGCGTCTATATAGCCCTTGCTATCATGGAAGGACCATTGCCGGCCTCGGGTGCCCCACACCACCCGGTGGGCGCCCCGTGCCCGCAAAACCTCCCAGGCCACGTAGAGTTCCGCCTGGTAGGACCCGTCTACGTGGACAGGGATGGGGATCCGGTAGATCCGGTGCCAGCCTGTCGTGGGGTCCGCCACCACCAGCCCGCCCCCGGCCGTGTGGTTGGGATACCAGGAGGCATCCTGCACGAAAACCGCCTCCGCAGGCACGCTCTGCAGGGTGACCCCCTCGGAGTGTACCTCCTGGGCCCATCGCACGCAGCGGGGCCACGGGGGGAGGGTATCCGGCCCACGAAACCGTGATGGCCAACCCGCCCTGCGGGTGCTGGACCAGTCCCGATAGCCGGCCGCCAAAGCCGCGTGGCCGTCATTCGCCTCGTCGATGGTCGTCGCCGCGCCCAGTGGGTGTTTGCTCACCTCCACGGCGTGGCTCCCCGGAGCGGGCCAGACCCGGATTTCCATGAGCCACGTATAGCGCAGGAAACGGTCATGGTCCGTGGGGTGGCAATCACAGTCCGCCAGGCCCTGGTGTATGCAGGGCATGTCCGGGTGGAACCGCCAAAGGGCGCACATGTGCCCCCACCGGGCGGAAGCCCGGGTCAGGGGATTGGGGTGATTCAGCTGACGGGCGTAGTTGAGCACAAACGTGGTCAACACGTCCGGACCCAGAGGGCGAATGCCGGAGAGCCCCGCTTGCACAGGCCCGAGCAGACGGTGCGCTGGCAGGTTTTCCCCCACAATCGCCCGGAGGGCGGAGATGGCGGGGTAGTCCGCGAGGTGCCATACCCGGACCGGGGGGGGGCGAACCCCGGCCTGGAAACGCGCCATGCCGCCCGCCTTCGGGTTGTACATGGCCGGGGGGTATTGCGCCCGCAAGGACTTGATGGGGATAACCGCGGAAGCACGCCGCGCCGCCATCATGAACTTCCGGAAATCCTCCTTGTGATACGTGTGTGGGAGGGCGTGCCGCCCCAGGGAGCGGATGTAATCCTTCTCCGACGGCACGGGCAGCCGAACCCCGTTCATCAGAACCGAGGGAACCCCGTACCGCACGCGCTGCCCGTCCATCCAGGTCCGTAGGACGTGCATTTTCGACACGTCGGATCCCAGAGCCACCGCGTCTTCTGCGGCGGGGAGGGCCCCGGCGATGGCGGACACATCCTCCGGGGAGCCCCCGAGCCAGACCGTATCGTGACACATAGGGTAGGCTTGGGGTTGAGGTTCAGGGCCCAAGCCCCACCTTCCCATGAGTCTGGCAGCCTGGCCTAAGCATTTGGGTAACAGCACCTTTGGCACACACACACACACACTATGCAAAGAGCTCCCAAACCGTTAAACCCCTGCAGGCAAACGGAGCACTGGGCAGCTCAGCGACTCATCAGGCCTTCACAAACAATGGGTACATCGTCATGAAGGCTGGGCGCCTTTCGAAAAAAAATAGGCACTCAGAAAGACACACACACACACACACACACACACACACACACACACACACACGTTGGGAACCGCGAGACAAGAACGAAGCAAGAAAAGCGGTTGAAAGAAAACTCCTCAGGAACAGCAGAGCTGTCCTAGACGTCTTTCGGTCGAAAAAAAATAGACACTCAGAATATAGACAACAAAAATAGACACACACACACACACACACACACACACACACACACACACACACACACACACACACACACACACACACACACACACACAACCCGACAAACAGGCACTTCGAAAAGCGCTGAGCGCTCAAGTCTCGTCAGGCCGTCAGCCCGTCAGAAACACGTGACCATGAGACGACTAGGCGCCTTGCCGTGGGTAGAGGAACGAGACGACGTTCAGCAGCTGCACTCCACCAGGCGTAGCCTGAGAAGGCTCAAGCAGGACAGCACTGCCAGGCGGGCAGTGCACACACACATACACCCACACACATGGCCACACACCCACACACCCACACACACAAACGATGCGGACACGCCAACACCCACAAACGCCCTGCGGATGGCACGACGACACATGCGCGCGCAGACACACAATCACGCGCGCGCGCGCACTGCTGGTGTGGCATCCACAGAAAATGCCTTAAGGGCTGACAAATGCAAGGTCCGGTGCGGGAACAGGGACCAGCAAAGGAGGATACCTGTTCTGGTGTGCTTCACAAACAGCCCACGAATTCTTGAGGATAGAGGTCCAAAATAGCCCGTGGGCCACAATGCAAACACTACCGCTGCCAAGATCAGGAAAGCAACGCTGAAGACCTGGTTGGCAAAAGGTACAGCAGGGCAAACAATTGAACCGACTTGGACAGTTTGGGTAATTTGGACGATTTGGAATCCGCATCTTCGATTTCCGGATCCAGACCCGACCCTCAAGAGGTGTGCATGTGCAGCATGTCCCTGTACACTCAACAAAATACCACGTTTGAGGGAGCCCACCGCACCGCGCGCCGTGTTTCGTGCGCGGTTTCTCGTATTTTCAAGGAATTTTGAGGTTGTGGGTTGCTGTTTTCCAAAAGGGGAGGGGTTGAGGCACCCGTGGCTATTGTCCACCATCGCGACAGCCATCGCAACCTGGCTTGGCGCCCTACCCAGCAGCCATGGCAGACGGGCTCACGGCAGACGGGGGGGTTTTACAGGGCCGGTGAGGTGCTGAAAAGAAGCACAAGGGGAAGATATAACAGTGCCACCTGAACAAGCAAAAAACGCAACGCGCGCTAGGCTCTCTCGTTTGGGTTGCACAAAGAAATGCCTGTGTGGTAGGGCCTCAGTGCCATGGCTGCTGCAGGCTGAAGGGCTGTCAAGGTAAGGAGTCCGACTCCCTTTGCCATGACAGGGCGGGGTATTACTCAGAATTAAACAAATAGTTCTAACAATCCTCAAATGCGTACTGAATTTCCGGCATTTTTCCGCATTTTTTTGCACCTCACGTCAAAGTCCAGCTTGTTGCGTTGGATCAGGCTCAACGGGCCTTTCTGGGTGGTTGGCCCGCCTCTACCACAAATGGGGCAACGTGTGTCGCAGTGCGGGCAGCGATATTTAGAAAAATACGAACAATGCCATGGAAAGGGGGGGGGGGGGCTGTTGCAGGCCCCGCAGCAGAGTGTACTGTCCCAGGTATCCGACAGCAGGCTACCCACCATTCCTACGGAGGCAGGGCGAGATAGGTGGAGGGGCGTGGACCCTCAACGTGCCTGAAAATCCCTCCCTCTGTCTCCTTGGGGTCGGACAACACCAGCACTGGAGACAACCCCCCCCTTTGTTTGGTGCGCAATGCAGGGCTGGGACAACGGACCTTGATGCGCAGGGCGACCCTTGCGCTCCAACTCATGTCCTTGTGCTTGCGAATGCGATAATTGCAGAACTCCAGCAGTTGATATGTTATAAATACCCCAAACGGCCCCATTTGCTCAAGGGACTTGAGAGGGGTCCAGCCGACAACCGGAATACGTGTGGCGCCCAGTGTCCCAATGATGAAGAACAATGTGTAGGCCTTGTAAGTGCTGCTGTTGAACATCCTGAAGGAAGCGGATGTTTTAGAGTCGAGATTGTGGCCCCTGTACCACTGTACCCCTGTATGCAGAGGCCAGTTTGGTGCAATGTTCTAAAACCCCAGTTGGGGCCACAACCTTCGACTGCCGCAATTGGGTCTGGAGCCTCCTATGCAGATGGGGTTGCAACCTTCTACGAGTGCCAATATCGGTCACCCCATTTGGGGCTACAATGTTGTCATCCCAATGGATATGGGAAAATGAATTTAATTCTATTGATGACACCCATGAAGCGGGAGATGGGGCAAGACAAGGCACTGTAGGAAATTCATTTGTTGCTCACTTGAATGCTGTTTGTCATTAGTTGTGTGTGTGTGTGTGTGTGTGTGCGTGTGGAACAGATCCTCTGCCTTGCCAGCACAGATGTCGGGGGCAACTGGCCAAGACGTTTGGAGACGCACGCAGACGTACACAGACGTTTGGGGAGACATTTGTTGAGGTTTGAAGAGGATGTTTGGGGAGACCGGGTTGCGGAGCGGTTGTCGCATCTTTGACTTCTCTCCCCTTCGACACTGCAAAACCCCATTCTCACCTGCGCCGTCAGCCACCTCCGATCCACCTTCCCATCTCCATCCCAGCCCCAGCACCGTCCCCAACAGACCTCAATGGGATCAGAGCAGCCGCATGGACGCCAATCATGTTGATCACAAAGATGTAGCCCCCCCAGGCGGCCACCATATAGATGTAGGAAATCCCCGCGAGAATGGCAATGGGCCAGCTCTTTTCGGATCGCAGGGACCGGCACCACAAATAAAACGTGAAGCAGATGGCAGAGACGGCGATGGACTCGTTGTCATAGCCCCCAGCAATGGACCTGATTCCAATAGGAGAGCACCCCAAAACAGGACATTGCTCAGTCGCATCAGGACGAACAGGACGGAGCGTGATATGCTGGATCCTCGACACCCGGAATGCACTGGCGTGTGGCGGTGAGGTACGCTAGTCATAAAGATCACCCGGCAGTAGTGTAACAGCAGCGCACCGGCAGCGCCAGTGGCGAACTGTGCACCGGCGCAGTTGTAGCAAGGGTAATGCACGAGCAGTGCCTTGGGGGCGCATCGGGGCGCACCAGCAGTGATAGCCAGCTGGGACTGCACCCCCTCGGCCTGAGTGCGCCCTCTGGGGTTGGCACGTGGTAAAATGCACACCGGTAGTGCACCCTTCGTGCATAAGCTATTGACTGCTGGTGCATCGAAGCCGGCCTGGCAAACGACTAGCGTTCTGGCAGTGCCCTGGCGCACGTGTATCACGCCGGCAGGGTACCACTGTACCGATAGTGCTGGCGATGTACCAGCACCAGCAGCGCATGGGTCCTACCCTCAACTCAACAAATCCAGGACAAATGCTGTGTTGTCACGTCTGTCTGTCCTGATGGCTTTCTGGCCGACTTGCGGTCCGTCCGTCCGTCCTGTCTTTCCCAGTAGTCCTGACTGCGTTCCACGAAATTGAAATACAACTTTGATTGCCCTGGGGGCATTGCTCACTGGCTGTACGCAACTGTCCACAACCCAACACTCGCTTCTGCGGGGCCCAGGACTTGGACATTCCCTGCGGCAGTCCACAGCACGGAGCGCAAACCTCATCAGATGCGCTGGGATGATGGCCATAATCATTGCAGAAATGCAGCTGCATGCCAAACTGCGGGTGGCTTCCTGCACAGAGCCAAGAGAAAAGCCTCAACTCGCGAGTACTCAGCCCTGTGGCGACCACTAACTCCGAGGAAAGTGTAGCTTAATTGTGGAAAAAGGGTAAGTCGCGTCTTTTATTTTTTGGCGTAAGTTGCATTTTTTTTAAGCGTAAATCACATACACTTTTGGGGGGGGGGGGGGGGCTGTAGGTCACGTATGGAAAAAAAAGCTTTTTTCAGAAAAAAGGAGATTATCACAAGGGCCACCCGACAACCGCCATTGCTACCGGAGGAGGTGAAGCATGTCGGCCCCACGGACATTCTGGGTACCTCCGGCATGGGTAAAGCAATGGAGCTGTGGTGTGAAGGGTGGTTTTTATACTCATCGCCTATAGATGGCGGAAAGAAAGAAATCATGTTTGCGCACACCCATATGAGGTGCTCATTATGATGGCGGACGAAAAATGCAATTTGCCCTTCGGCCTTTGGCAAGCGGTATCAAATGACTATATTGCCGCCGGTGCCACCGGCTGCGAAGCTCAACTCAGTGATACCAACGGAGTCCGGTCACCTTGGGCCAACTACTTTCTTCGTAGATCAAATCAGGCTTCATGTCTGATGGCTTAGGCTTTGCACGCGATTGGTGTTCCGTGCACAAGCGTCACGGATATCCTTCACCAGGGACTAGTTCAGCTCATCAATAAACTTTTGGTCGTTCACCAATCGACCCTGTGCGGCCTTTGGATACGCCTCAGGAACCTCCACATTTGGACATGTGTCATCACTCGTGGTGGGGTTAGAAGAGGCACAAGAGTGCGGGGTTGGTGGGCGGGGGGTGTCAACATCGCCCTTCACCAAAGGGCCCATCTGGTGGCACATCCTCGATGTTGGAGGCTGGGGAGGCAGGAGATTCTCCAGCTTTCCGCTCCAAGGAGGAGGCAGCAATATTATCCTCGGGCCGTGAAAGAGGATCCTCTTCATCAAAAAGAAGGGGCGAAGTCGAGGGGGGGGGGGGCTCATAGTTGGAGACCTGCCATCTGGGGGTCCCCAACGCTTCGTAGCTGGGGAGAAAATCAGCAGTGGCCCACAAGTGGGCGGATTGGCTACATAACCCTTGCCGTTTAGGGGGGTCCCCAACGCTTCACAGCAGGGGACAAAATCAGCAGTGGCCCCAAGTGGGCGGATTGGCTACATACCCCCTGCCGTCTGAGGGGTCCTTGACGCTTCAGAGCGGGGGAAAGTAGGTCGCATGCACTTTTTTTTTTGGATGTAGGTCGCGTGACCTTTTTTTTTTTGGGTGTAGGTTGCCAAAAAAAAGTGTAAGTTGGGTAGTTTTTTTTTTTAAAGTGTATGTTGCGGATTTTTTTTTCCAGGTGTAGGTCGCGTGCACTTTTTTTTTGGTGAAGGTTGCGTAACAAAAAAATCTCAAATTGCGTATTTTTTTCTCGACGTAGGTTGACAACAAAAAAGCGTATGTCACGTGCCATAGCATTTTCAAGTTTTTTTTTCCACACGAGACTTATGCCAAAAAAAAAAGCGCACGCGACCTACACCAAAAAAAAAATAAGCGATTTTGGCCTCGCACACTAACTCCAATGGAGGATGACTGTGCCAGTCAGAAGGAAAATGAAACCCTCCATAATATGAAGTGGTTCTCAAGGGGTCGAGGTCTTCTGGCCGCAAGGTCGTGGCTTTGATTCCCAACAAGAGTATGGAAAGGCAGATACTCAGAAACCGTGGGGTCTGTGTGGGGGCATACTGCCCGCCCGGCTTCTTCGGATTGAGAGAGCTAGAAGGGGCAATCTCCGAAACCCTTTGACCCTCAACGATGTCAAAGGGGGTCACGGCGGTGTGTAACCGAAGGCCAAAAGGAAACAACTTCTTCATATTTTTCTCCCTCATCAGACTTTGGCAAAATGTGGAGTGATATGAAAAACGGTCCACGCTCACCTTCTTCTGCCATTTTGTTCCCGGTGCTGCGAAATTAATTGAAGTAGTGATGGGGGCGCGCCTTGAGACACACTTGAGGGGGGCTCCAAAAATGATGGAACTCCTGCTCCACGCTACCGGGCCCACTTGGGGGGCAACCGATCCACCGCATCATGCCATGTGCAGGTGGGAGACCGGAACACGGCGCTGGAGCAGCACAGCACGAAGTGGGCAGAGTTGAGTCAGAGGCAGCGACGTTCGTAGCACTCCATCCTCCTCCTTGATGGGTGACCCGCTGGATTTAACCGGACTTGGGTTCGGCATACCTATCGGCTCGGCGGACTTATCGGCTCGGCGGACCTTCGGCCGGCCGAAAGTCCCGTCTAATCCCCACCCCCCATTCCCCTCTATCCCCCCCCCCCCCCGCCCCCAAAGCCTACATCCAATAATTTTCTTCGTTTATTGAATTTTCAGATCCCCCTCCCCTTCACCAGGCAAGTCGCATAAACATGCCGCTTTCAACCTACACATAATTCCGTATTCGAGTGCAATGTTCGTCAACTGTAAGCATTACAGTATGTGGCCACCGCAGGAGTCATGTTATTTAAGGGGCCATAGGCAAGGTGGTACACATAGAAGGCGGTGCACACACAAGGCGGAACAACACAAAAAGCGGTCTTTGGCCACCACAGGAGTCATGTTATTGAAGGGGCCACAGGCAAGGCGGTACACGCATAACGCGGTGCACACACAAGGTGGAACACACAAAAGGCAGTCTGTGGCCACCGCAGGAGTCATGTTATTGAAGGGGCCACAGGCAAGGCAGTGCACACAGACGGCGGTGCACACACAAGGCGGAACACACAAAGGGCGCTCTGTGGCCACCGCAGGAGTCATGTTATTGAAGGGGCCACGGGCAAGGCGGTACACGCATAACGCGGTGCACACACAAGGCGGTACACACAGAGGGCGGCGCACACACAAGGCGGAACACACAAAAGGCGGTCTATGGCCACTGCAGGAGTCTTGTTATTAGTATACGGGAGGGGGGGGGCTATTAGTATATGGGGGTATTAGTACAAGGGGGGGTGACGGATTAAACCGGACTTTCGGCCGTTTTTTCGGCCGAAAAAAAGGGGGGGGTGACGGATGAAACCGGACTTCCGGCTGGACGATCGGCCGGCCGAAAGTCCGCCGAGCCGACAAGTCCGCCGAAACCCAAGTCCGGTTTAATCCGGTGAGCTTTGATGGGTTGTGCCATCAAAGCTGAGTGTGTAGGCCAGTTGGTACTTCCGGGTGTGTGTATGTGGTCGGCTTTTGAGGAGGGAATGGGTGGGTGGGTTGTCCACCCATTGGGTTGGGGGTGGAGGGCGTGGTTTCAAAACTGCGAGAGGTGGGAGCCAGCTCAGCTAACCCCTAACAGCTGGGGATTTTTTTTTTGTTGGAGAGAGTGGAACAGTGGTCCCGCTGCTCAAAAATGCCCATTCTGTCCCCTGGTGTCCCTCCCACGCCAGGGCCAGCATGCGCCACACAGGTGGGGGTGCAGGGGTGGGGGTCATCTCCATGAATACGCGAGGTGCTCTCCCAGAGCCCCGGTGATGCGCTCCCTATGTCCACAGTCCTGTGGACATCGGAGGCGCATCACCCAAACTTGGCACTCTGCTTCTGAGGCCGGCTTCTCACCTCGACTCTGTTCCTGGGGTCACAAAAGGCTCTGGAGTCACGACACGGAGCAGCGTATGCAAAAGGGGAAAGGGGCGCCCCCCGCCTCTGCAATGGTTGAGACACAAATGCCAGAGGGCATACCCGTGTGAGAAGAAATACTCCCAAAGTAGCAACACTCCCAAACCACGCGGGAATGTACACGCAAACGTCGTTGAGGCTCATGGGGCCAAATCTTAGGACTGCCTTGACAAACGGGAACGCTTGGCGAAGCAGCTCAGGAGCCTGAACATCACATTTTGAGAAATATGAGGGCTGTGGTCTGGAATCGCCGCTTCACGCTCCCCTACTCAGCGCTGCTGACGATCCAAGCTGCTGTTTCAACAAGTCCTCATCTTACCGCTGGTGCCCACCATGAAACCCCAAACTCATCGCGATCTGGTCTCTACTCTCCAGTCAAGCACCTACGACCGCCTAGTGGGTCGAATCAAGATTCATAATGAAATATGGGTCGAGGTAGCTTTCTCTCTGCAGCAAAACAGCACTTCGCAACGCCACATCCTCAGCTGGCGAACAGATACGATGTTCTAGTTTCGTCCACTTTTCATGGCGTGATTGTTGTGGGGAAATGCACAGCAGTCCAGACATCTTCAGCAGCAATACCCATATCTCTCTTTCAAGACAGGGCGGGCTTACTCATCTGCCTCTGTGTGAGGAGGAATTGCTTGTTCACTATCTGAGCTTGAGGATGGAGCCTCTTCCAAACGCACTGCCCGGCTATCATAATTCTGCCCCAAGCAGAATCACGACTCCCTCTCCACATCCCTCCTCAACCAACCACACCACGACTCTCCCCCATCCCTGCACCTTACAGCCCTTTGTTCCTCCCTTAGGCAGCCTGCACTTGCTCCTCCTACACTGATTGGCTAGTCACTGACGCCCATGCTCATCATGTCCTCGTCGCTATCATTCACTCAGGCACAGCCCCCTTGTGCACGGTCCACTCGGATGGGTGCGGGACCCTGCGAGAACTTCTTTCGGGCAGGTTCCGGGCCCCCACCAAATTCGAAAGCGGTCTAGAGTCAATCCCTGCAAAACTTCTTCGGGTTGCTCCCTGTGCACCACAACATCCGCATGCATATGGACAAAAAATGTTGGGGGAAAAGGTTGCGGCTCCATCCTCTTGCCTCTGTGGCGCAATCAGCCGTACCCGAACACCGATAAACCAGAACAACATTGCAAACCTGTGGCTGAGGCCGAAAAAAACGTCAATACAAATTGCCTCCTAGCCCCGTATATCAGCCAATATATGTAACATTTGCAACCGAGCAGGGGACTTGTCCCAATACGCCCCAGCGGCGGACAACATGGACGACAAAATCATGGAAAAAGCCCATGGCCGATTTGACGCGAACGCAGTTGCACGCAAAACGGGACCATGAAAGCCTCCCCGAAAGCTTGTTTCTGCAACGGTCAAAATCGACCTATGACTCCCCCAATCTTCCCCAGTCTGCCCCTCACCACAATGCCACGCCAATCATCCCCCCACCCCAATTGCTCCAAAGGGGTGTCGGCCTTTGCGATGCCCGTTTGTACGCTTGAACAAAGGAAATCGCGCGACTACATCGTGGTGTAGACAACACGTTCATGGATAACCTGCAAGCACAGCAGCTCTTCCCTTTTCCTGCATCGTCATTCCACGAGTCGCTCGCTCACCCAAAAAACTTGACTCAACATTCCCTATGCACTTTTTGTCTAAGCCTGTCCATCCCCCCTCACGTCCGGGGGGTGGGTTCCGTCACTTGTGAAGTACAAAAGAGAGGCGGAGGGGATTCTAAGTGTTTATGGCAATGAGAAATGGTCATGGCAACTTCGGTGTAACTAATTCTGGAGCTATAGTCTTGGGGCAACCTTGAGCTTGTACTTGGGCATCATCTTCAGAGTCTGCCATATCCACACAGCAGTGAATTGCATCCCTATGGAAATCGATGCACACAGCAAACAAATGCACTCTCGGCATACATGGCGAGCACGCGACCAGGAGATCTGGCAACCAATCATCCCTAAGAGGCCGACGGCAACTTGCAGTGTGCCTCGGGGAGGATAGAGTGAGGATGGGGCCTTGTACGTACTTTTCAACCGACAACAAGTCGCTGTGGGCAGGAGGGTACACTTTCTGGGGCACAAGCGTTTTCACGATTCCTCTCGAAGAAATCTCAGGGCCACTCGGCATCGTGGGGGCAGTGCTCAATCTGCTGGTTGCCATAGGCAGTGAGCAGCAAGGCTCAACAGTTTCAAAGTTGTGTATGCGCGCGTGCGGTGTTGCAAATGTAAGCCCAATGTTAGACGCGCTGCCGTTGATCAACAAATATTTCCATTCATGCAAGAATCATTGATCCTCCGCTGTTAGGGGCCGCATGTAATCATAAGACCACAATGACCATAAGTGTCGTGTTCAATGGGGGTGGATTCCACACCTGGGTAGATTGTGGTGCCCACAGGGCGCCCTAGAGGGTACCAGCTCATGTAATCAAACCATTTGAAGAACTTCTCAGAGCCATGGGCGGCCAAGTACTCTGTAGCTCGATAATTGAACCACGGGTCAAACTCATGGATCACGGCCCCGTACGTCTGCGAAATGGAAACACACGCAACGTGCTTGGCCACAAGATTGATTTCGCTATCCCTTGATATTCAGCATCCCTTATCGTTTGGAAGGTTAGCTTGGGGGGGGGGGGGGAGGGGGTTGGCATGCTACCTGGTTGTGTTCCTCTCTACAGCTAGCGGCGCCTATTGGCCTCTCGCCACATACCGCTGCCCTTCCCTTGAACCCTATCCCTCCATAGGCAGCGGCGGCGGTGGTGGTGTGGTGTGGTGGGGGGCTGGCTCAAATTAGGGGTAAGGCCGTGTCCGGGAAAAGCACGTGCTCGTGGAAGTGCACTGCCACGAGCACTAGACTAAGGGCACACCGAGGCACACACTACTCAAAATGATCCCACCCCTTTGATAGGCGCGTGCCCGGCAAAAGTTGTGGAGGGTGAGAAGAAACGAGGCCACGACGTTGGTCGCATCTGATAATGATGCCCAAAATTTGAATATTTTGTGTGTGCGGGGCCGTACATTCCGGGGCAAACAGTGAGAAGGGGCGCTTGGGGGGCCGGCCCGCAAGCGGACCTTGTCGTACCCCCCGTCACTTTGACCAAACCTCGGTTTGGCGCAGGTTTGGTTGTTTCATCCGCGTAGCCGTGCAACGCCTATGGCAACTTGGGCTCGTCGTGCATCCGATAAAGACCGAGCGTCCATGTCTTTTTTGCAAGAGGGGTTTGACCATTGCTCGCCGAGAATAGCATTGAACTTCACTCTACATGTTCCCGTCCATGCCGAGCGCGTGGCGTGCAGCACAATCTGCTTTGGCCAAGGGGGGGGGTCATTCGGGAGCGGGGTGTTGTCGATTGGACACCGGTGATGCTATTTTGGGTCACAAATTGCCACTTAGCAATAAGTCTATCCTAACACCCAATAATAAAAATGCCCAGCGGAGCAAACGTGTTTGACCTTGACTGCAAAAAGTCGAATACCATATGCTTTTGCCATTGCCATAGCAAGAATTGATAGTGCCACCATCCACTTCAGGAGGGTGCCAACCATCGACACCCATTTAGAGGCCATGTTGCAAATAACCCCTAAGTGCCTGAACAGAAAAGGTAGGGTCCGTACGCGCAACTCCTTCCGTAGCGCAACTCATTCCACGAGGCCTCGTGAGCAATGGCCCGTGTTGCTCCACAAGGAACGTGGTGAGCTCGCTGAGAGTGACTCTCTTCTACGGTGGGGTGTTGGTTGTATGCGGTTTCGAGCTGGTGCTCCGCTCTGGGATGGTTGGTTGAACCTATCAGCAACACTACGAAGTGGCGACATGGGTACACGAGCAAAGTATGGCACATCGGGAAAACCATGGGCTACTCCACATGAAAGACAAACCACTCAACCTAACGTAGGCAACTTCTAAGGGCTTGCCCCGTTTTTTGACGCTCACAACTTGCGAAGATGTTATGACAAAGAACCAACGTTGTTGTAAGCTATTAAGCCCGCACAATTGCATGACGAGGCTTGGAGTGGCACGCACCGTGCGTTTTGAACACAAACCCAATTCCTAATATTGTGATCCACTTTGCTGTGTTGAATGTGCTCTTGTAAGTACTTTTACAAAGGTAACTCTGTGGCAACTTGCTTTTGGAAGGCCAGTGAGCAGTGACCCATTGGTGCCGGGGCATGAAGCGTGTATGTGTGTGTGTTCTCGTCTCCACCGGTCAACAAGGCGCTCGATGTAAAGAGTGAAAGAGTGATCAAGAGCGAAATGTGACAGGGGACCTACTGTGCAAACTTAACTTCGTCAACAGCGCTTTTCCTTTGCATCTATCATGTGCCTTCCTTGGAATGGAACTGGTTGAAATGGTTTGATTTGATTGGTGTCACATTCCGTGGCACATTGGGTTGGCAATGTACCGGTACATTTAGGACCCCTATCACATTTAAAAATGACTATGTGCGTGGACCGTCTCAAGCCACGTCGTAGAAAATTAAATATGTTTGTTCCAGAAGCAATTCGGGACCTAGCCACATGGCCTGGCCTATGGTCTCAGCGGTTTGTCGGGCCAAGGTCGTAAAAGTGACCGGAAGCGAAAGAAGCATCACTACTTGTCAGCTTTAGCGTTGTCCAATCGATTTGTAGGGTTACAATCGCTGCGACCAATGCTTTCTTGCTCACCTGGGCTGCCCAAAGATATACATATGATCTTGTATTTAACGATTTTGCTTGGAACGACCTCATGTGCTGTGAAACGGGACATGAGCCGGCTTCGTCAAAATGGGCACTGCGACATCTTGGACTTTTGCACGTGTTGGGGCACATAATGCTAGAGGGTTGCGCCAATGGCTACACTATGCAGCTAACTCGGCTCCACTTTTCATGCCATAGTTCATGCAGACAACAATTCAAGACCTTCTTAAACGATGGCATGTTTGTAAGGAAAAACGTTTCAAGTGAAACACGAGGCAACATGTCGATGTGCAAACTATGGGCCATTTCAAGAGTCCTCAAATTAGGGATTCTTATCCTGCCCTCGAACGAGCATTTGCGAGTGCCGCCTGTTGAGTGCCAAACATTAGCCCACGAAGACAACACCACGTTTGGTGTGGTTGCATTTTGGTGCAAAAGCTAGATTTGGCTCAAGCCTCGTTAAGAGCCATGGTTTGTTCAGTGAGCGACATGGAAGATATCCAAAAGAGCCTTGTGAACACATTGGCATAGAGGGTAGGCTCCCGTGAAAGTAGTACCCGACGACGGACTTAAGTTAAACATGTAGCTAAAACCATGTATCTATCTCTACGCCGTGAAGCAATTGCACAGGCACTATCATGCCTTTCGTTTTGAACTGGTGTGGGGATACCCTGTTGAAACAAGTGGTGCTAATAGCCCAACCGCCGCAGAGAACGGCGTTTTCGGCACCACTTGACCCCTTGGAACAAGACTCAAGAGTGCTGTGTACCCCGAGCCAAGGGGCGGCATGCTTGCATTCCCCTTGCTCGGTGTTCCAAAGCAAAAGACATTCCCTCTACCGGCTGGTACGAAGCGGAAATAAGTGGCGAGTGGAGAGGTAGGTTGCGTGACCACGTTGCATCGTGCTTGATGCCCAAGACGCCACAATTTATGTTTGATGTTGCACCGCAACCACCGATTCTGCATCCTACAACCCTTGATGCACCCTTTGCAACCTACTGTTCATGATCATCTTCAACAAAGGAAGTTGCTTGCCTTTTGATTTCTGTAACTAGTCACTCCCTTTTACAAACTCAACGGTACATATGACACACAACGGTACAGCACTATACACATGAAGCCCTTCCCCACCACCGCTCGTGTGTAGCCTAAACTGCAGCTTTTCGTAAAGAAATGAGCCGTTCGCAACATCGCTCGTTCAAGCCTCGGCTTAGTCAAGCTAGTCACGAACTTTTAACCAACCAAAATCGTCACTTTGGTGTACAAGACACGATGACTCGATAAAATACCCTATATCGTGAGGCGATTTGACTCATTGGAACTTTGCGTCCCCCCCCCTGTGCTCATCAGGTAATACATAGTTCGGAGCGCTCCCCTTGGCACGCAGGGTATGTTGCACTTGTGAGTGTGGCCGTAAAACAGGTTGCAAATTGGACATTGAGTTGCATCGTTTACCGACATGTTTGCACCCGCACGGATTGTTTCCTTGACTATGCGTTGGTTTGACTCCCTTTTCGGGACAAATAATGCTCATGTTTAGTGGTAGATGGTGCCGGATGCTCACTCAATGGACACGTGGGCAACTTTCAACTCATGCACACCTCCTCTTGGCCTAATGCAGTGCGCGCGAAACCTCCCGGCAAGGTCCCACTTCTTGAACCCGTGGTGTCCATATCTACTTAAAGGCAACTAGCCATTGGCCCGCGCAAATGCGCGGGTAGAAAATTTGGTGGGAAAATTTTACACTAATGGTACAGTGATGGCTACATTTTGTACTCGTGGCTACGATCATACGCATTTGTCTGTGCAAGCAAAGAATGGATTCCTCTTTTTCGGAACTGTGCGCGCGCGTCACACCGACCTTTACAGTCTACCAGCGCCGCTGGTAATAGAGGAAGAACGAGGCGGGTTAGGAAGGCCCGGCTCGCTCGCAATGTCACCAATAGCGGCTTGAGGCTGAACCTCTCCCACACCAACTGCAGGCTCTCGGGCTGGGTGGGTGGTTTCAACCTCTTGGTGCTCCGTCCCCTCCTCTTCCCTTCCTCCCTCGTCTCGATTGCTAGAGGGAGTACGACGACTTTGGAAGCAACGCTGAACATTGACCAGCATACTGGTCCCATTTCAGTCCGTATGAAACGCAAATTCATCATATCCCAGCCATAACGCACCCGCTGTTCCGGATTCCCTGATCCCTTGTCCATCCAAGCAAAAACGGCCATTGCCAGCATTGCATCTTCCGAGGGCTATAAGTCTTCCTTCTATGCTTCGTTGCCCATGTGGCGCAAGAACTCACATGTTGCGTGGTTACCCCTCATCCTGGTGGGTAAATAGGCTGGTGGTTGCAGCTGCACAGGCTAAAAGGATGTCAGTCGCTGATATTCATTGAGTGGCGATGTAAGTTGTCAATGAGCCAGTGAACGCCCCTGCTCTCAACGTGTAAGCTACCACCCAGGTGCATGTGTGTACGACGTCCCCCCAACAATGCTGCCCTATGTCCCTTGTATGTTCCTGCCCTCGTGGGGCTGTGGCCCCTATACGAGATGTGTGTCAACTAGCTTGTGCCCTATGGGCACGACCAAGGATGCTCTTTCTGTGATGGTCGAAACACGTGTAGGGCTGGGCTCCCCCAGCCCTTTTTGGAGACCTCGAGTTCTTCGCCTTACAAAGACAAAGTCTGATTGCTCCGGGCTTCGCCCGGAGCAAGCATAAATTGGGTGACATTCACGTACTCTTTCACTAGTGTTTGTGTATGGGCTCACGCCATGTTCATTGCCATGCTTTCGTGCAATCTGGTGCCTACTAACGAGACCATCACTCTTTAACAATTAGTACCGAGCACCAACTCGGTTTTGATTCTCTAGTCCCCTCTTGGGTATTCTCTCATCCTTCTACCCGTCATCGGAGGCTCACGTTGCCAGCATTGGCAGAGCAAACAAAGCACATGCAAAAGCTAAGTGGCCTTAGCTAAAGCCATCAGCAGAGAAGCGGACAGCTCGCATTCGTGAATTCCACAATGCACCACCATGCCCAAGATGAATTTTTTTGCGATTGTATGTCATGGGATTGTGAACCGCACAAATGTCATCAATCGAAGGCCAAAAGTACGCAGGCACGAACTTGTGTCCGAGAAAATGTCTCGTTTATAAAATTGTCGCCAAACAAAAATTCATAACGCGAATGGTGTTGGAAGATTTGAGGACCCACAAGCCCTAATTGTTGCCAAGGGAATGCTCCTTTCGATTGCGGTTGTGTTCCGCTTTGCCGGGAGGTATATTGTTATGACCCCGATGGCCACGAGCGCAATGATGGTAACAGGCCACCGCATGTGACGTTGTTTTCGTCCTCTTCGAGTGCGGTGTGCAATGTAGTGCAAAGCCATGAACCAAGGCTCACAAGAGTGCGCTGGCCACGGGAGTACGAATAGTGAACCCCGCAACCGTCGCGAAGAATCCATATCCATGGCTTGGTGGACCTAAGGGTCCGTAAGGGGCAGCAATTAGGGGGGGTCATAGTCGCTTTGTACGTGTTGCTCGCCCTTATATGCTTATGAAAAAGTGGTTTCCCCGTTCCTGTGCTAGGGCAATGAAATATGAGGATTGCGCACAACATGCGCGTGTGGTGTTTTATGTTTTGTGGTTTGCATTCCAATATGCTTCAAGTATGTTTGCTTGTCGCGTTTGATTTGCAAAGCACGTTTGTGCATTCCCCCTTGAACATTGCCTATCCTTGAGGTTGTTGTGCAGTTTTTGCAGATAGTGTTCGCCTCAATCGGCAATGTTACAAGAAAAAAGGACGCAAGGTAGGACCATTGCACAACACGAGTATCGCAGTTTGGGTGTCTAATGTCGCTTGTCAATTCCGCTCAGCTTTGTTGGCACTTTTCGGCGCTTGCTGTTGTGAGAGACCGCCATCCGTTCTTACCGTGCACAAGAACATGTTTGCATGGTGCCATTATCATGTATGCGTTGTGGACGCCAAAGAACCCATGGGCGGATGGCCTCTTTCTTTGTGATTGTGTTCGATTGTGGTGTTGCTGCACCGTGACCAATTGCCGACGTCTACTAAGCGTCTCAACCAACCGCCGGTGTTTAATGTAACGGAGAAACCCCATGTTTCAAAAGATAATTGAGTCATGGATGAGATTTGGATGGATGTGTTACGGTACCTTCCGACAAGTTGCGGAAATACTTTGAGCCGTATACAGTGCTTCGTTACGGTTGTGCTCCATATGTGATCGCCCCTTGCAAAGGCTATTGGAACGGAAAGGAACGTGTTTTAATGTGATTCGTGTAGTGCAATAGCGTTTGATTCTTTTGGTGCCTGCAGTGTGAAGCGAAGTGCAGTCCCCGTTTGCTCAATGCTTTCTTGTGCGCTGATTGGATGTATGTATAGAAAACCTTTGTGTGCATATTTGACCTTGAATTTCTGGGTATGCATCATTGGTCCGTGCGGGCATGCGAATATCCATATCCATCTCCCGATACTCTCGGTTGTCACTAGTTTCATGTACATGTGATCAGTTTTGTCGTGTTGACCGTGCTCGTGTACGAGCTTACGATCCGTTGCTCACCTAACTTGCAAATTGATGACTCAACTTTCCCAAAAAAGCAAACATCGTTTCCATATGTGCGTTGATCGCTTTCGTTTTGCAATTTGCAAAAGATGTGCCACGTACGTATTTCAAAAACTTACACGTGAGCTCTTGAGTGTTGTTCTTCGGCCCAACATTAAAAGGACAATCACGAGCAGAATAACAATTTTGTGCCCTTGCCGTTCAAGATGTTGCACGTGGTAATACTCAACCTTCTACTCCGCTCGCTTCTCCGAAATGTTGACATGGCTGGATTGGGATGTCGATGCTTCAGTGACTGGCAAGCTGTTATCGTGTTTTGGTTTTCTATTTGTTTAATTGTGAACTTGGATCGGATGGTTGTTGGCCAAATAAGGCTTGAAATACGCATCTATCTATCTAAATACGCATCCCAAGGCATTCGCTTACAAGTTTTGCCGGTTCGGGCTCAGGTTCGTGTTGCATTTGACGGCCGGCTTCCGCATTAATCCACTTCCCGTGTGCTAGGTTTCCCGAGCGTTGGTTACGCCGGTCCAAGAGAAGTTGTCCGAACCTTGCACGAAGTAGGCCGCGACGCGTGCGTGTGGCGATGGACCATTCGAAACTCCGAGCCCTGGTCTTGGCCGGTGCGTGTCACCTTCGATGGTGACATGCTTGCGGTATCCTACGGGGGCATGTCACTCCCCTATGGTGTGGTTCCCCCTGACACCCCCGACTTTGTCGTGTGTGTGGGCACCAAACCCTCGTCGCAACCTCTTACCTCGCGGTGGTTTGAGGCGAAATTAAAGTTGGAGTTGAGAGGTAGAGAGGATGGAAGATGGGGCGATTGGCAGCTAAAGAGTACGAAGGATGTGTTGGTCAACGTGCTTCCGGAGCCGGTGCTAGACAATGCACAAGTTGGCCAACGAATTGGAGATTATGAGGATTTTACATTGGTGTTCAACGGCAACCGACCGTTCGATGGGGAAATTACTTTGAGAGGGGACGCTTCTCCCACGCTATTTCAGGTGACGCCCTTAATTTGTCCGTGTCGTTCCCGGTCCAAGTTGTACGTGTCATGGCACTCATGTACACGGTTTTCGAAAACGGTCCCCGCGTCGGTTCTTCCGATACGATCCGTGCTTCCTGACTACCATGAGCTGCCTGATCCCTGCCACGGAGACCACTGCCCCCGCCCGGGCCCGCTCGCCCTCTCTCCGTCCACACGCGCAATTCCACCAAACACTCAAAGCCTGCCTTGACTCTTTTGCATGCCCCCATGAACGCGATTGGTTGCGGCGTAAGGCGTAAGAATGTGGTTTTCACGTTTCGTCCGAATGCTCGGCCATGTCTAGGCATATCCAACCGTAGCTAACCATGAGGGTTTGTTGGCGAGGAGATGCGGTTGGAGGGTCAAAAGCATGGGCCACGACCAGCCCCAGCTAGCCACACCCCTTTCGAAATACCAAGCGCAACGTTTCTAGCGGTATCACTCGCCTCGCATGGGCCCGTGTATCCTCCTCACCCAATGAACAATAAGACCCGGTGGCAGTGATTGGGAGGGCGAGGGTGGCAGATACCCCCCGCCCTCTCGGTGTGAGAAAAATGCTAATGGTCCCTGCAGAGGGCCGTAGCTTACGCACCCTGCCATGCATTTGGTCACCGTAGGAAAAGATTGCAGAACGCAACCAGACAAACAATAGCAGTCTGCAATGTGCCACTAACCAGTAAGTACAGGGCAATGACCGAGGAAAGGCGGTCGAGGAGGAGGACAGTGGGGCAGGAGAGGATGGAAGTGGCGAAGGAGAGGGCGGCAGTGGTGAAGCCTGGGCACACAACGGCTCGCTGGCACGACACAATCCGGCCCACATTCCCCCAAGGTCCACCCGAGTGCACCAAAGCCAACGTTGCACACAACAGAGTTTGCGTTGACCATGAGTTCCGGACAAAGTAACGATCACGCACGCGGCGAGAGGAGTGAGTATTTGACGATGACCTTTTGTATCGCTCACACATGCACACAATCCTGGAACGAAGCGTCATGTGGCATATTACGGTCGCGATGTCTTTTTAGGGTGTGATCTTCTGGACCGCTCCCCGAACCGGTGCGTTGGTCCATGGCGTTGCAAACCAGACCCGACTGTCCATCCGCCAGGACGTCTTTCGGCAGCAGCCAAACCTGCGACTGACCCTGTATGCGCTTGGTGCCCCATGTGTTTTTTTTTGTGCTGCCACCTCCGTCCACAGGCATTGTCCCCTCCTCGATGAAGCCGACTGGTGTCCGAGATACCCCCCCCCTTCGATCCTGCAAGGGGGTGCCTAAAGTCGCGGGCGGTGGCCATGCCCCTTTTGATCATGGAATATCTGGTTCCATTATATTGGCCACAGTTTTATCAGTGCACCGTGTGGGCCATTGACGCCATGACCCAACCTGAGGCCCGATGCCTCCGCCTCTAGCTCTAGTGTAGGAGTTCACTTGCGGGCGGGCGGTCGCGGGCGGTTGGCACCCCCAAAGAGGCCGATGGAATCAACTGTATTTTTGTTGGTTGGCAGATTCCACAAGGGGAAACAGGGGCGGTAGTTTTGAGCTGCCGCCCAGCTGCTCTTCAGGCCGTAAGAGCCCAATTTCGCTGTAGCTTGGCATCTTCGCCGCAACAACCTCCTCCTCCTCACATTCAACAGCCCAAACTTCTCACGTTAGGGGCAGGGTGACGGTTCTGCGCGGCTTTCAAAGTTTGCGGCAGGGAGGGGGTTGTACTTGTGGTGTGCAAGCGCATTGACAGCTGGAGGCCACGGGTGCGGCCCCGCCGGCGCACCATCCGGAGGGGGCGCTTGTATTCTTCATGGGACATGCGGGGCTGAGACATGATGGGCTTTGGTGCGCCCAAAATAATAAAACCACCGCCGTCCGAGAACGGCCAAAATGGCTAAAAATGATGAAACTAAAGCCGTCCGAGAATGGCCAAAATGGCCGCAAATAATAAAACTACCGCCGTCCGAGAACGGCCAAAATGGCTAAAAATAATTGCAGGAATTGAATTTAGACGCTGCGCTGGCACGCTGCGTTTGACAGTGGTTGACAGGCTGAATTGAAAGGGATTGGGGGGACTCCCGGGGCTGACCGAGGGGGATTGACGGTGGCTGTGCTCCAGTCCCCTCCCCTGTTTTCTTGCCTCGCGTGTGCCCAGCCACTGCCCCTTGCCTTTGGTCCTCTGCCCTCCACTTCAGCACCGCCTCACACTCACACCAGCGCATCCAGCTCAGAGCAACCAACCCCTTGCACTCCGCTTGAAAAGCCAGGCCATACGACCTCACCGCCGTCCTGGTCCGGCTCATCATGGCAGGCCTGATCGGAGGCCGTTGTGGCCCCGGTTGGAGGCAGCTTCGGTCTGGCCAGTGCATGCTGTGGTGAGTAAGTGGGACTCCTTTCATGCGCTTGTTGTACGAACACCGGCGGTCGGACGCGCTTCCATGCATTTCTACGAGTAACTGCAACGCCGCGGAACAGTTCACTGGATGGTCGCAGGGTCAAATGTCTTATTACCAACGAAAACAACGTCTGATTCCATGGTACTCCGCGATGGCTCTATCTGTGTGTGTACGGTGACGTGGTACAGCGGGGCCCTTCACAAGTGTGTGGGTGTGGGTGTGTGTGGGTGTGGGGTGGGTGCGGATACTGGGCAGAGCAGTGGGTCTGCTTCCGTATCGCCGATCTCTTCAGGTATGGCAACGTCAGTTTCCGGCTACCCTCCGACGCGACTCGCACCTTCGTGGTGTCCCGCCGCTGCTCTGTGGTCATGAACACCGGCCCCGATGGCTCTGGGGCTGCATGGCGGATCCAGGCCGCTTTGGAGGACAAGGCGGCATGGGATGCGTATTTCGCGGACCCCAGCAGCCCTCAGCCAGAGCTGAACCCGCTGCAGACGTATTACGTGGGGTTTGCGGGATGGAAGAACAAAACGGACGGGGTCAAGTTGAGGTTTGTATGGCCAACGCCAGGGCGGAGGTCACCGGAGGCACCGGCGTTTGGGTTACATGACTCTTGTATCCGAAACAGATCTGAGGACAAGGTCTGTCCCACTGGAGGAGGGGGAGGGGGGTTGGGGTTGGACACAGGCCTGTGGGTGGGGGTGGGTCAGAGACGGGGGATTGCTGAGTGGCCGGTCGATACTATACCGAGCTGGGGCTGAGGCCACAAAAATGTTTGTGTAATCGTAATCCGAAAATCGGCCTCCATTTTCTGGCTGCTTTACTACTTGTTCGCCTGAGGAAAACGTTTTCTGATCTCGTGGGTGGGTGGGTGGGTGGGTGGGTCGGTGAAAATCCCAGGAAGGCCAGGATAGCCCCCCCTCCTACCCTCCGCAGTATCACTGAGCGATCCCCCGGTCAGAGAACTCAGAGATCCGACCCGTCTGATTCTCAGGTTTATCTCCTAACAAAAGAAGAGGGTGGTCGTCATCCGCCATTTTTCGAATGATGTCGTCCACGGAAGAACACCCGTTCAGGATGGGGACTTGGGGACCCCTGGGGAACAATGTTGTGATGTGAGTGAGTGGGCGGATCGGTCGACCTGGGTCAGCCAGGTCTTCGTTGGCACCGGCAGTTCCCCACACATACACTGGACAGGGGACTGGGACCCCTGGGAGGGCGTGGAGGGCGTCCACCCGACCGCACTGTGCCTGGGCACTGCGCCGTCCCGGGGAACCCCCCAAGCGCCTGATTTTTTGCGCTTGATTTCGTTTCCCACACTGCTTCGCGCACAAGAGTACATCGTCAGTGTTTGTCTCAGTCAAGTATGTGTTCGACAACCAGGTTTGGTATGGACAACAAAGATGCACTCATGTCAGACTGTTAAGTGCGTTGCCTCAGTATGCGATCCTGCGTTTGTCTTTGGTTCTGTTGGTCCTTCAAATCCATCTCTCCAATTAATTAGGTCTCATCCCCCCAGTGGCTGAGCCATGGTCTGCTCCGGGGCCCACCTCCGCCGAAAACCACCTCAGCCGCAAGCGCCCACAGGACCCTGGGGGCTTTCGAGGAACATGGTCCCGCCATCTTACCGAACCAGGTGCGGTGTGGTGTTTTCTTTGTGCAACACATCTTGCTCCTTTGTGCAGGTATTCCATGTGGTGCTACTACAGCTCCGCCCCTGACCTGCGATTTCGTCTGACTGCCGACTCAGAACAGGATGCACATGTTCAAGTCAAAATGCCTCCTGCGGTACGTCTGTCTCCCTGTGTAATGTGCAGCGGTACCCTGCCCAGCTACTACTCCCAGAGACGCTGTGTAGCCTGCTTCTGTGGAAGCGGGTTTTTTTAACACACGTTTGCATCAGCCACCCAGGGAAGGTTGATGTAGTCCTTTCGGTGGGCATCGTGTGGTGTGGTGTGGTGTGGTGTGTGTGGGGGGGGGGGGGCGAGGTGTTGCAGCCCGATGACGAAGTGACGAAAGACACTGCAGTGACGCTGTGGGGAACCGGTCGACTACAACAGATTTGGAAGAAGTTGGGACACAGGGGTTGGAGGAGATGTCAAACACCCGGACAACCCCGCCCCCCCCCCCCCTGGATATGTGGGATTTCAGCGTTTGCTGGGTGAAGTGCGGGCAATCTGGAATCCGGGCCGGAGCCAAAGCTCGGCAAACCAACAGCAGCCACTTGTGTTGGGTCGAAGCGGTATCGGAATCGTTGTATCGTAACCGTCATCGGGAGGCGGGTGGCGGGGCTGGGGGGGCTCTCGGGGGGCATACAAGGCAGTATACTGAAACCTGCATCATGCAGAACAGTTGGTTTGTCGCTATCAGCGATGGATATTGATCACATTGACGCGGGCCCGGCTGGTGTGTCGATGTTCACTGCCCAGAGGGCGGTGTCGCGCTTGTCAATTCCTCTTTTCCCTTCCGACAGCAGCACACTCTCGACGGGGAGTTGCAGTCAATGGTCTCGAGGGGCCTCTAAACCCAACACACTAAGGGGCAAGGGGGCGGCTCCACGTGTAAAGAAATAAGAAGAACACGTGCTATTTTGACACGTGGCGTATGGAGGACCACCACAACGTGTGTCCTCAGTCGGGCTTGGAGCGTCCGCCAGGGGCTGGGGTTGTGGGGTACCCCACAGTCATCCATCGAAGGGGAGGGTCAACAACCATGTGAGGCCCCTTGACCCTCGATTGGCGCTCGAGAGATGTCCTCCGCATGCGTTCACTGTGCGCTCAGTGCAGTTCTGCCCGCCTTCCTGCAGGTGAGCGGAGACTCCGTCGTGCTCTTCGCCCAGGCGACTGATGAGGCTGCGTACCCTCCGGTCGAATGCGCGACGTGTGCCTCGCGTCACGTGCTGCCGTACCTGCCCGCAGACGAGGGATTGATGCAGATCCGCTATTGGCTCGCTCAGCCCACGTCCACCTTTGGATTGACTGCGCTGCTGACTCTCCTGATCCTTGTCGTGAAAGTGGAGGGGGTGTCTGAGGATCTGCAGAGCCAGTTCTTGGTATGAGTCGTCCCAGTGCATGTGCTGCATGAACCATCTTGGCGGTGTTGACGGGCATCGCAATCCCTCTGGGGATGTGCCGCGCCCGGTATGTGAAGGTATCTTGTCACACTCCAACATCAACATGAGTTTACCAAAAGGCCCCTGGCGTACACGGCCTCTAAAGGCAGGGGGGCGGGGGGATGGCTGGTTTGGTGACCGTGTCGTACAACTGGTGTCCAGTGCGATGTCTTTTGTAGAACCTGCATTTGTTGCTCTGAGGTAACTTGTGTGTGTGTTGGGGGGGGGGGGGGGATGTATTGGATTGAGGTGTTGTTGTTGGGCTGGGGTTTGGGCTGTTGTGAGGGGGGGTTGAAGGGGTCCAGAGAATGGGGACACCCCCCCTGGTTTTGCAACAGGAATGCGCCTGAAAAGCAACACAACAACAACCTTGGTACAGCAGTGCACCAAGATGCAATGTCGTGCAGTGGCGGTGGGGGGGGGGGGGGGAGGCAATGTATCACTTGGGGGGCGTTCGACAACGAGAATCTTTTGTATATCCGCTGTCAAGGACGGCCCCTTGAGGGCAGCCCTCGGGGCTGCCAGCCGCCGGCGCTTACTTGCCAGTTTGTGAAGCACCGACTCCGGGTGACGGTTCACATGTCTTCTCTATCCCGGCGACAAAACTCGGACGGGGTTTGATAGCGGGTGATTCGCGTGTATAGTTATGTGTAGGGCCCGGCAGCTTTCTGCTGTCGGTATGCGCATTTGTTGGGTCAAGCGTACCCCAACGCGAGTGTTTCTTTTTGCCGTTCAGGCCCCCCCTGATTTGCCAGTCCCTCCGAGGCCCTGGAGGCAGGCGGTGGTGAACAGCGGGTGCAGATCGGGTCTCTGGTTCAGCCACGCTTTCTGGCGGTGTCGATGGGGGGTAGATAAGGGGCAAGTGTGGGGCAGGGGCTTCTCAACGCCTGTTTCTCACTGCACCTGCTTTCCTTCTCGCTCACCCCCCAAACCCGTGCATTGGGGTGTGCTTCGTGTTCGGCCGACGGGACGGGGGGGGGATGGGTGGGTGGGTACAACACCACAGGGCACACCGGCTGTAGCGGCCGTCAGAAAGAATTGACCCGACGCAGCACGCGAAGGGAAGGACGGCTGACTGTCAAGGGCCCCGTAAAGAGACCGCAACCGGACGAAATGTCACACAGGGAGGGGGGGGGGGGGGTAATGAGGGCAACAAAAAAGTTTGTGGACCCAAAATGGGCCTCTCATTTGTTGGCTCTCTATTCGAATTTCATTTTTCCCCCGAGGAAATTTTTTTGGTTTTTTGGGGGGGTTTGGCGTGAGGGGGGGGGGGGTTCCGCCAGATCATCCCCCCCCCCCCGCCCCGCTCCCGTGGGTAAGCACATCCCTGAACCGTGCATGGCTCGTGGCAGTGTTCGAGCCGGGTCCCAAATGTGCCTCGCGCAGGAGGCACCCCAAATGGCCATTTCTTGTGCGTGCGCATCGGAGGCAAGGAATGCGATTTGTGTCTTGGTGCTGCGCTCTGGTACGCAACCGGCAGTGCCCTCCATGACAACCACACGACCCGAGTCAGGGACTACGGACCGCAGTGTCAAGCCGCCCGAACTCTCCCCCAAAAGGCCGCACCATGTGGCCCCGGAGCAGTGCCCTGGCACGGCCCGGCACGGGAACACGAGGCGCGGCCCCACACGCATGGGCGGGCACACACGCACACGTGCTCGCCTGCAGGGGCACAGGGGCGCGGGGCGCGTCTGCAGGGGCAAGCTGCGCCACCGCAGCGGCAGGGCGCACCAGCGTGGGGGGGAGGGACTGATATGGAACACTTGGCCATCTGGAACCTCTGCCCCTGCGTTGAGGATGGTGCGCACCCCTCCACCAGGCGATTGCTGAAGGAGAACCCCCCCACCCCCACACCCCCACCCCCGGTGGGTGGGTGGGTCAGAGGCCAAAAAAAAGTTTGTGTACCTGAAGTCGGCTTTCAATTTCCGGTCCTTTCAATAAATTTCATTTTCCCCCCACATCAGAAAAATTAGAATTTTTCTGATGTCTGGGGGTGGGTGGGTCGGCCGGGGCTGGCCAGGGCCCCAAACACCCCCACCCCCCCCGCAGGGAGGTCCTTCAGCAAGGGCCTGCCCTCCACACTGCACTGTCATGGGAATGACTGAATGTGACGGACACGTGCAGTGATCAACGGTGTCATCCGTTGGGGCACCGGAGTATTTGTTTCGTTGATGACTGCTGACGCTAATCGTCCCACGGCGTATGAACGACGACCGCTGAAGATTTCAGGCAGAATGGCTGACAGCGCTCGCTGTCACTCGCCAGCCACCATCACGAGGGGCCGCGCTGCTTCGTCACCCACACAATGACGGACCAGAGGAATGGGCGTTGGGGCATCACATCCCCCAGCAGCCAACGCTTTTGCCCCACGGTACGTCCGGCTCACTGCACCGAACACACCAACACACCAACCGAACCGCACCAACGCCAACAGTAACACTACAGAGGGGGGGGGGATT
The DNA here is from genome assembly GCA_964036045.1 of Eutreptiella sp. 'Long Island Sound 2002'. Taxonomy (NCBI): domain Eukaryota; phylum Euglenozoa; class Euglenophyceae; order Eutreptiales; family Eutreptiaceae; genus Eutreptiella; species Eutreptiella sp. 'Long Island Sound 2002'. The sequence goes on from OZ038385.1 coordinate 53,584,387, forward strand.
TCGTGCGGGGACAATTTCGTTTTTCAGTTTGGCGTCGAAATTTTCCCCGAAACTTTTTTGCGCAATTCAGGGCACTTCCTGCTCTTTGTGCATCCGCAGTGGCGGCGAAGATTCCCATGTCTGATGGCCCTGCAGCAAAGTTGGAAGTGCGACGAAATTGTCCCCGCCGAAGCTGTCCAGAACGAACCCCCTCCCCCCACCCACACACCTGTAGGTAAGCCACGCCCCACCAACACCATCTACAACACCCGTGACACCAGCGGTACTCACCATAGCACCCTCACACCCGGCAGCCTCGCACCAATCGCACCCACCACAACACACCCTCCGCACCGCACCAGGCCCACCCCTACCCTGGCCACGCATCCCGCACCCTCGGTCGAGGAATTCAGTACGCAGATGCAACTGGCATCGCCAGCCTTGCGGTGCCCGCGCCGTCGGGTGGGGTACACGTCGCCGAGCCTGTGCTTTTCCGCAGACCAAAGTGGAGGACATGATGCGCGACCACCGAATGGACTGGGCCGAGTTCGCGGACCAGACCGCCGGGTCGTGGTACGCGCACCTCCTCAGCCGCCACAGGTACTCCCTCGACCTGTACGACGCGCAGGTGCTGGGCCTCCTCAACACCGTGACGCGCCACACCGCCCTCTCGAGGACGGCCCTGGCCGCCACTCTGAAGACCTACGGCACCGTCCTGCAGTGGGACGCCCTGGCGGCCACGAAGCGGTACCGGGACCCGTGGGGCGCCCTCCTCAACGCGCCCGAGAAGCGCGAGGGCACGAAGCCCCCGGAGGTGGAGCCTGGGAGCTTGAGCCGACTGCTGCGGCCGCACCTGGTCACGCTGGTGCAGGCCATGGCCCGCACCACGCCTTTAAGGGACGTGGAATGTGTGGAGTTCGTGGATGGAGGTGAGCCCCTCCCCCCCCCAGCCCCACACCTGCGGCCCGGGACCGCAGGGGCAGCGCGTCGCGCGCGCGCAGTGTCCGCGTTGGATGGGTGCTCTGCCCTCCCCGCCCCCCTCGTTTTTCATGGGTTACCCCCTCCCTCCCTCCCTGAGGCCTGGGCATCCCGTGCGGCTTTGTCCAGCCCCCCACACCCGACCACTTGCGTCAGCCCTGTGCAGCCCGTCTGCCATGCCACGCTTGCATGGGCCCTGCGCGTGTCCCGCGACCTGCCCCTGCGACAGGCTGCCTCAGCGCGGAATGAAGGGCAGCATCGTCCACATCCGTCTCTCGCCCCCCCTCCCCCCCTGCGCTCCTCTGCAGACCGGCCCTGTGTCAGCCTGTGCACACTGCTGTGCTACAAAGATGAATTGGTGACCAACGCCACCCACCTCCAGCCCCGCCAAGACCCGCCAAAGCCCGCAGAACTGGTATTGCCTGCCCTCTGTGCAATGGACCACGTGTAGCCTGTGCGATGGCACTACGGAATGTGCAGCGCAAGCGACGTAGTGCTAGAACGGTCCTTCTGCAAACCAGATTTAGCTTTCCGTAGCAACCCTCCCCCTGTCGGCCTGCATTCCTGCCTGCCCTGCCCTACAGCAGTGCCGAGAATTTCCCGCTGCCGGAATTTAGTGGGAACACTATTTGTCGAATTGGGGAATTCAGGGAAAATTGGGGGGAAATAGACGAATTGTTGGTGTTTTGTTTTGTTGCTGTTACACAGTAATGACAGGTTCCGGCAGTAGCTCAGTTGCTGTAGCATTGAACTCTGTGATCCAATGTCTCTGCTTCCATACCTGGACCGCACAATTTTTGTCCTCGATGTGCAAAGGTTTGCAACGCCTTTTGGGTCAACCACATAATTTCCCACCAGCATCTTCCCTCATTTCCCCATCCCCCCCCCATTCCCCCCATCCCCCCCCCCCTTTCCCCCACTTTCCCCCATTCTACCCCGATTTCCCCATTCCCCCCCTTTTTTCCGAGTTGGGAAATTCTTGGCCCTGCAACACCCATTTGAGCTCCGGAAAAAGTCCCCCCCCCCAATGTCATCCCCCCCAGACCCTCCATGCCCTGGAACGCCAGAACAAGGGGTGTGTGGCCAAGTAGGGCCCACAGCACGCCTAGAGCGCTGGACAGACCAACATGGAACACGGCACAAAACGCCACGACTAAGTAAAGGTACCAGCACCGATGTGACCCGGCGCTAAAGCCCAGAACCGGGAGGACTTGTCTCTTACCCCAACAGGGAGGAAGGGCAGGACTCGATACGAGCCGAAAGGAACAAAAGCACTGGTGCAACGGACACATGTGGAACTGAGAAGGCAAGGAAGGCCGTGGGGCAGGCGCGGCTGGAGCCAAGTGGCGGGCCCACACCTGACCATTTGAAAGCCGCAAATGTCGTCCCCTCGGTCACCACCACTTGGTGGTGGTGGGGAGGGGGTGGTGTCCAACGCACTCTATTTGAATGTCCACGCATTGTGCTGCCTCCACAGCACCGTAGCAAAGGAGGAAGAATGGTTTTCGAAATGCCTTCCTGGTGTTTTGTTTGCCTTGGAAGGCCGGACTATCTGCGCCATCATCAGCTCCGTTGATGGTACCCCGCCTGTTGGCAGAATGTTTGCGGATTGCACAATGATCTCGCAATCCAAGTGGCCGTCCAAATCATGGCAGCCCAGCCACAACGGCAGATCAATCAAGCCAGCTCGGCTGTGCAGAGATAACTGCAGCGCACTACTGCGTTTGCCGATGCCGCATTGCGGAAGAGGCCGTCCCGTCCCGGACGGCCCTGGGCTGCTTGGCATCCCCTACTTGGGGCCAGGTCCCACCATTGGTGGGCAACCACGTGGGAATGCCTGTGAAATCACTCTACTTCGTCCTTTACACAGCCCCTCAAAGCCCACCTGGAAGTCGGATGGCTGTTATTCGGGGGGGCGGCGGGGCTGTAATGACAGAAAATGTATCGACACTGCGCCATTTTGGCCGATTGGCCACATTCGTGTGACCGTGTGTGTGGGCGTGTCAAACAGATGTGTTCCCAGAAGACGGTTGTAATGGGTACTGTGATGGCCACAGTCCGTGTGTCGCTTCCTCCCGTGTTCTTTCCCTCAGGCCTTACTGCTGTGGATTGCACGGAATCGTGCATGGCTGCTACGGGTCAGTCCGCTCTTACCTGCACTGGTGACAGTTGGCTCCATCCAAATCCATGAAACCTGCAGTGCCCAGAAGGCCGCAGTGCATTTTACTGGACCCCTCTGGCGGGTAGTGTTGCTTGATGGGGACAATCAGGAGGTGCTGGACATGCCAGCCCAGAAACACGAAGTAACGATGCCTCTCCAGCACGCGTTGGGGGTTCAGGACTGCATTGTGCAAGAAGATGACGGCCGTGTGCTTCAGGTGATGTTTGTGTGCACCTTCAGTTGCTCTTTGAAGGATTTTTCAGAAAATAATCGCCGAAACTGCCGAAAGTTTAGAGTCCGCTTTGGAGGCCAACGATTCACAGCTGGTTGCTTTAGTGTCTCCCTATTGCAATACACACTGCTTTCACCCCGAAGGCGGCAGATGACGGTGCCAGGTGCGGCACAGTTGGGTGGGGGGCTGAGGTAGATAGATATACAGCTGGGCCTCAAAAGGCACGTGCCCTCATAAATGGCACAAAGCATACACACACGCGCGCGCGCACACACACACAGACAGACACCTCCAATTGTAGTAAGATTTGCACAAGCAATTGGTGGTATTATTTGCACAAGTGACTGGTGGTATGATGTGCAAGTAACACGGTTGGTGGGATGATTTGGTACAACTATTTGCAGATGTGATCACGGGACAGGGTTTGTGCCCTATGTGTGGCACGGAAAATCACGGGAATTGGCCGAAGTTGAAAATCACGGGAAACATGGAAATTTCCGTAAATCACGGAAATGCAGATCACTGTTGCCATTGCTTGTATTGTTTAATTGCTGTTTCCAGATCTACTGTTGTTGTTTTCCCCTCCCCCTTTCAGTTTTCCATATCTTATAATACGCTGCTCACAAAGGACACACCACATCTGCTCACCCCAACTGAGATACCCACCTGCCCACATCTCATTCTTTCACTTCTTGCACAACATGATGGCAAGTGGGGGTAAACCAACATTTGCTTGCTCTTGAGACCCTAAAGGCCAGGTTTTCAATCCATAAGGAAAATTTTGCTTTTGAAGCTGCCACAGAAAATCACGGAAAGGTTGTTGGACCAAAATCGCGGATAAGGCAGAACCCCTGCCGGAGGTATTGTCTGCAGCAGTTTCGTGCGTGTGCCTGATCTCAATTGTCGACACACACCCACCCACACACACACACCCACACACACAGAATTATCGGCGTGATGTTCTGCATTCTGCGATCAGGGCAGGAGAGCAAGGAGGGCGGCGGGAGAGCCTGCCCAAGGCAAGACTCCTTTGATGTCCAGGCATAATTCAGCACAGTGAGGAAGTTGGCAAATGCATTTGCAGATTTCCTGCCAAACAAGGAGCGCAACAAGATGCAATGGTGAAGTTGCCGAAGTCTCTGTTTTGGAGTCACCATAGTCTCCCTGAAACTGCAAATGAATAATTTTTTGCAAGGGATCTCCTCAAACTCGGTGAAGGTTGGCCATGATGATGAGCAACATCTTGTCTGGTTATTCATGTGGTATCCTGACCGTTGCCTTTCAGATTGAATTTTCCACGGTCGAACCTCAGCTTTTGCAACAAACGCCCATGGCCTGTTTTTGGGTGAAAACAGTCGCCACACCTTCAGCACCCTAGTGGTCTTGTCCCACTGTTAAAATGAAGTCAGACTGATCCAGAAACCGTGAGGTGGGTCAAGGGACCTGCAGGGTAGGCCCTGAAAGGCACAGGGCGAAAAGGTCGGGAAGCCAGAGTAAGTTTCAGTTGCGCATTCATCCACCAAACGACGCCACAAATGATTCGGATGAAGCCCGCCCCCCCCCCCCCCCCCCGCTTTTTGAAACCCTGTCCGTTGTTTTGTGTTGCTGCCATCCCTGACCCCACTCAGAGGTTTCCATATGGGGCACCAGTCACGAATGTCTCTGGCGTCAATCGCCCACGGACGATTGATTTGCTGCCCACCCACGCCATTCCTCCACCTCGTCTCATCTCCTCGGCTTTGAGGTCTCCCAAACCTGACAACAATGTGGGCCTGTGGAGTGTTGTCCGCTTTCAGTGCACTGGGCAACAGCCACCAAAAGGGGAGTATTGGCGCGCTGGGCATACCAGTCCCCACCCGTGCCTGTTTTTGCCCCCCCTCACCAAACAATCTGCCCCCAAGACGCCAGGGGTGATGTAGCCCTTCTGATTTGGTCCCCCTTATATTGGGGATCCCCGAGAAGGCAGGGGTGATGTAGCCATTCTGCCCTCACGTGCTTTGCAGGGAAGGTTTGCGGTCCAGTGCGGTCTACTTGGGGGACTTCCCTGGCAGGATACTTAATACAAAGGTAGCGCGCCGGGCGCGCGCCCAGGCAAACATTCCCCCAAAGACCAGCCTGACCGCACTGCGTCATCTTCACACAGCCCTCTTCTTTGAGCCGCTGCACATTCGTTGCTCAGGGTGACGGTGAGTTCCACACAGTCCCAAGCGACCCTTCACATGGGGGCTGCATGCTGAGCACCCTGTCCGGATGGGCTGCGGTGATGAACCCTGTGGCTTTTGCGCCGGCCAGAGTAACGGGCATTCCGGCGTTGCTTCCCGTTCTTCTGGGCAGCGTTTCACTGCTGTTCGGCGTCTGCGGTATGTTGCCCTACATCCCACCCCAGGACACATTGCCATATCCATTGATTGTTCGTGCCGATGCGGGTGGAGGAGACGTGTCGAAATGGACACAACATGCGACACAGATAACACATGTGAAAGGCATGTGGAAGGTATAATATGTGTGGAAGGCATGAAACGTGTGCAGTTCTTTTGCCCCGGGGGGATGCGCCAGCCCCGCCCCAGTGCAAGAGCCAGGCACGGCCAACAATACCCTCGAGGCTTGTACCCGGATCATCTGGCAAGCCTCGGAGTTGTGCTTGGTGGCTCCATTGGGCATGCGCAGGTGCTGTAGGACGCACGCACTTCCCAACGGTACGGCAACGAGAGGAAGGCGTACCGGCACTTGGTACGTCAGGCCCTGCACCGACATCGCGGCACGGACCTCTTCTAAGCGAGGGGAATTGCAGTCTGGCTCTGGAAGAGGACTCTGACGCCTGTGCGGGACTCAGGCCAGCCTGGGCCAGGGGCCAGGGTCCCGCGGGCGTTACCCTCCATTCAAAACACTATCCCGCCCTGAAGAACACAAAGCTCCCATTTGGCGGTGTGCACTGCGCAGGAAGGCGCCCAGCCTCCATGACTTGCTACATGTCCACCATGTCTTTTTCCATTGTTGGCCTGACGAGGAGTCCTCACGCCCAGTGCCTGCCTGTCGTCGTGCCATCTGCAGTGTGTTTGCGGGTGTTGGCGTGACCGCATCGTGTGTGCGCACTGGGGCACCGGCTGTGTTGTGTCTGGCGAGTGTTTTCAGGCAGTGTTTCCGGACAACGTGTGCCAACAACGGCGGCACTAATGCATGGTCTTGTTCCCCTTCAACTCCAACCCCAACAACCCCCACCCCGCGTGTGTGCGTGGGGAGGAACCAGTGGCTGCAAGAATGCACTTCGCATGGCAGGGGCACAGGCCTGGAATGGAGAATTTTTTCAGGCTTGGGTCCCCCCCCCCCCAGGGACCCTGCCACCCTCACAAAATTGTTGGGGAATGGAAAACAATGAAATGAAGGATAAACTTCTTTCGGCCATTTTGATTCATAATTTTTAGGCTCCAGACCCCCCCCTTCCCCCCCACCCACGCTACCTCCCTCAAGCACAGGCCTTGGGGCATGCAGTGCGTGCGGTATGGCGTGTCCGGGCCCCTCACAAGGCTGCACTTGCCCAACACAGCTGGTCCCCAAGGCTCTGGCTTCAGACTTCCAAGAGGTCATTGTTGACCATTCTGAGGCACCCATGGCTCAGTTTGGAGAACCGCATGACACCCAATGCTTTGACCCGAAGCCCACCAAACAAGGAGTTGTGCGGCATTTTGGCGGTTTGGGGGCAGATCCCAATCCTACGAATTCCGTCATCGGGGGGATCACGTGACGTGCCAATGCACAGCGAGCACCCCCTCTCCGCTTCGAGCTGGTTTGCTGAAAGCAATAGCATTTGAAGCTTGTCTTGGGCAGTATGCACCCCCACGTCCACACCCACACCCACATCCCAACATCTGCACTCCCCCCTACCCACCCCCACACATTCATTTGCAGCTCCTCTTCTATGCTATCTGTGTCGACCTGCGAAGCTGAAGAATTTATATTTCAATCGCACGTTGTCCAGTCGCACATTGTCCGAGAAAATCATTTCGTTTGGATCGTTCCGGTTCAGGGGCACCGCTGGCCGGCGGTCCACGATGATCGCAAGTGAAAGTGGGCTCTTTGTGGGCAGTCCGAAAGCGAAAGGGAGCGTGCTGAACCGGCAATATTTCCAAGAACGCCAGGAGCACTACATAGAGCTGCAGTGCAGCATGGAGGGTCGTCCGAGTACGCAGGACCCACCAGGTATGCACGCGCGTGGTGTGTGTGTAGGGGGGGGGGGGGCTGCTGTTCAGTGACTGGACCCTTGGTGCAGCGGCCGTAGAAGTCAGCGACGACAGTGAGATGCCACACCAAGGTGCTCGCTGACGGAGAGAGATAACTTGGTAAACCCAAGTTGCAGCTGGCCTGAGCACCAGTCACCGACTGTCTGTTGCTTATCTGCTTGCTGCTTCCCGCAGGTCTGATCTGCAGAAGGTTCTCAAACCCTTCCAGTTCTGAAGCGCTTTTCTTGCCCCGTTCTTGTTTCGTTGTTCTCAACGTGTGTGTGTGGGGGGTGCAGCCCTCTTAGTGAATGTCATTGGTGTGGGTGGGTGGACCCTGCTCAGCCAGGGCCCAGAAATGACCCCCTTCGCCCGGGTGGACGGTGCCAGAGGGAAAAAAGCAATGTGCCAGAGTTGTGTGCCTCCGTGTGGACCGTTCATTTGAAGACACCCTCCAACACCCTCCCCACCTTCCCACACCCTCCAACACCCTCCCACACCCTCCCACACCCTCCCACACCCTCCAACACCCTCCCACACCTCCCACACCCTCCAACACCCTCCCACACCCCCCACACCCTCCAAACACCCTCCCACACCCTCCAACACCCTCCCACACCCACCCACAACCTCCAACACCCTCCAACACCCTCCCCACACCCTCCAACACCCTCCCACATCCTCCCACACCCTCCAACACCCTCCCACACCCTCCAACACCCTCCCACACCCACTCACACCCTCCAACACCCTCCAACACCCTCCCACACCCTTCCACACCCTCCCACACCCTCCCACACCCTCCAAACACCCCTCCAACACCCTCCAACACCCTCCCACACCCTCCAACACCCTCCCACACCCTCCCACACCCTCCCACACCCTCCCACACCCTCCCACACCCTCCAACACCCTCCCACACCCTCCAAACACCCTCCAACACCCTCCAACACCCTCCCACACCCTCCCACACCCTCCCACCACCCTCCCCACACCCTCCAAACACCCTCCCACACCCTCCCAGACCCTCCAACACCCTCCCACACCCTCCAACACCCTCCAACACCCTCCAAACACCCTCCCCACACCCTCCCACACCCTCCAACACCCTCCCACACCCTCCCACACCCTCCAACACCCTCCCACACCCTCCAAACACCCTCACACACCCTCCCACACCCTCCCACACCCTCCCACACCCTCCAACACCCTCCCACACCCTCCAACACCCTCCAACACCCTCCCACACCCTCCAAACACCCTCACACACCCTCCAACACCCTCCCACACCCTCCCACACCCTCCAAACACCCTCCCACACCCTCCAACACCCTCCCACACCCACCCACACCCTCCAACACCCTCCAACACCCTCCCACACCCTCCAAACACCCTCCAACACCGTCCAACACCCTCCCCACACCCTCCCCACACCCTCCCACACCCTCCCACACACTCCAACACCCTCCCACAGCCACCCACACCCTCCAACACCCTCCAACACCCTCCAAACACCCTCCAACACCCTCCCACAGCCTCCACACCCTCCAACACCCTCCCACACCCCTCCCACACCCACCCACACCCTCCCACACCCTCCAAACACCCTCCCACACCCTCCAACACCCTCCCACACCCACCACCACCCTCCAACACCCTCCAACACCCTCCCACACCCTCCAAACACCCTCCAACACCCTCCAACACCCTCCCACACCCTCCCACACCCTCCCACACCCTCCCACACCCTCCAAACACCCTCCCACACCCTCCAAACACCCTCCCACACCCTCCCACACCCTCCAACACCCTCCCACACCCTCCCACACCCTCCAACACCCTCCTACACCCTCCAACACCCTCCCACACCCTCCCAAACACCCTCCCACACCCTCCAACACCCTCCCACACCCTCCAACACCCTCCAACACCCTCCACACCCTCCCACACCCTCCCACACCCTCCCACACCCTCCCACACCCTCCAACACCCTCCCACACCCTCCAACACCCTTCAACACCCTCCAAACACCCTCCCACACCCTCCCACACCCTCCAACACCCTCCCACACCCTCCAACACCCTCCCACACCCTCCAAACACCCTCCCACACCCTCCCACACCCTCCCACACCCTCACACACCCTCCACACCCTCCAAACACCCTCCAACACCGTCCAACACCCTCCCACACCCTCCCACACCCTCCCACACCCTCCCACACCCTCCAACACCCTCCCACACCCTCCAACACCCTTCAACACCCTCCAAACACCCTCCCACACCCTCCCACACCCTCCAACACCCTCCCACACCCTCCAACACCCTCCCACACCCTCCCACACCCTCCAACACCCTCCTACACCCTCCAACACCCTCCCACACCCTCCAAACACCCTCACACACCCTCCCACACCCTCCCACACCCTCCCACACCCTCCAACACCCTCCCACACCCTCCAACACCCTCCAACACCCTCCCACACCCTCCAAACACCCTCACACACCCTCCAACACCCTCCCACACCCTCCCACACCCTCCAAACACCCTCCCACACCCTCCAACACCCTCCCACACCCACCCACACCCTCCAACACCCTCCAACACCCTCCCACACCCTCCAAACACCCTCCAACACCGTCCAACACCCTCCCACACCCTCCCACACCCTCCCACACCCTCCCACACACTCCAACACCCTCCCACAGCCACCCACACCCTCCAACACCCTCCAACACCCTCCAAACACCCTCCAACACCCTCCCACACCCTCCCACACCCTCCACACCCTCCCACACCCTCCCACACCCACCCACACCCTCCCACACCCTCCAAACACCCTCCCACACCCTCCAACACCCTCCCACACCCACCCACACCCTCCACACCCTCCAACACCCTCCCACACCCTCCAAACACCCTCCAACACCCTCCACACCCTCCCACACCCTCCCACACCCTCCCCCACACCCTCCCACACCCTCCAAACACCCTCCCACACCCTCCAAACACCCTCCCCACACCCTCCCACACCCTCCAACACCCTCCCACACCCTCCCACACCCTCCAACACCCTCCTACACCCTCCAACACCCTCCCACACCCTCCAAACACCCTCCCACACCCTCCAACACCCTCCCACACCCACCCACACCCTCCAACACCCTCCAACACCCTCCCACACCCTCCCACACCCTCCCACACCCTCCCACACCCTCCAACACCCTCCCACACCCTCCAACACCCTTCAACACCCTCCAAACACCCTCCCACACCCTCCCACACCCTCCAACACCCTCCCACACCCTCCAACACCCTCCCACACCCTCCAAACACCCTCCCACACCCTCCCACACCCTCCCACACCCTCCAACACCCTCCCACACCCTCCAAACACCCTCCAACACCGTCCAACACCCTCCCACACCCTCCCACACCCTCCACACCCTCCCACACCCTCCAACACCCTCCCACAGCCACCCACACCGTCCACACCCTGCAACACCCTCCCACACCCTCCAAACACCCTCCAACACCCTCCCACACCCTCCAAACACCCTCCCACACCCTCCCACACCCTCCAACACCCTCCCACACCCTCCAAACACCCTCCCACACCCTCCCACACCCTCCAACACCCTCCCACACCCTCCAACACCCTCCCACACCCTCCCACACCTCTCCAAACACCCTCCCACACCCTCCAACACCCTCCCACACCCACCCACACCCTCCAACACCCTCCAACACCCTCCCACACCCTCCAAACACCCTCCAACACCCTCCAACACCCTCCCACACCCTCCCACACCCTCCCACACCCTCCCACACCCTCCAAACACCCTCCCACACCCTCCCACACCCTCCCACACCCTCCCACACCCTCCAACACCCTCCCATTCCCTCCCACACCCTCCCACACCCTCCCACACCCTCCAACACCCTCCCACACCCTCCAAACACCCTCCCACACCCTCCAACACCCTCCCACACCCACCCACCCCCTCCAACACCCTCCAACACCCTCCCACACCCTCCAAACACCCTCCAACACCCTCCCACACCCTCCAAGACCCTCCCACACCCTCCAACACCCTCCCACACCCTCCCACACCCTTCCACACCCTCCCACACCCTCCCACACCCTCCAAACACCCTCCAACACCCTCCCAACACCCTCCCACACCCTCCAACACCCTCCTACACCCTCCCACACCCTCCCCACCCTCCAACACCCTCCCACACCCTCCAACACCCTCCCACACCCTCCAAACAACCTCCAACACCCTCCAACACCCTCCCACACCCTCCCACACCCTCCCACACCCTCCCACACCCTCCAAACACCCTCCCACACCCTCCCACACCCTCCAACACCCTCCCACATCCTCCAACACCCTCCAACACTCTCCAAACACCCTCCCACACCCCGCCACACCCTCCAACACCCTCCACACCCCCACCCCCTCCAACACCCTCCCCTCACCCTCCAAACACCCTCCCAGACCCTCCCACACCCTCCAACACCCTCCCACACCCTCCAACCTTCCCACACCCTCCAACACCCTCCAACACCCTCCACACCCTCCAAACACCCTCCAACACCGTCCAACACCCTCCCACACCCTCCCACACCCTCCCACACCCTCCCACACCCTCAAACACCCTCCCACAGCCACCCACACCCTCCAACACCCTCCAACACCCTCCACACACCCTCCAAACACCCTCCCAACACCCCTCCCACACCTCCCAAACACCCTCCCACACCCTCCCACACCCTCCAACACCCTCCCACAACCCTCCAAACACCCTCCCACACCCTCCCACACCCTCCCACACCCTCCCACACCCTCCAACACCCTCCCACACCCCCCCAC